>JAGWCC010000509.1:0-355705 GCA_022651775.1 Drusus annulatus | reverse complement strand
TACTAACCGGTCATAATACTTGATATAATTAGTGATAAAACTTTATTTATAAGTTTTTTATCAGGTTATTAAAAATATCTAGGTACTTTATTATTAAAGCAATGAATTATTTTTTATTCTTTTTATTTTACATATTAATTACAATCAAATAATGATACTTTTTTTTTTTTTCAAATATAATATAGTACTCTTCCATTAGAAGCAAAAGCTTGTGTACGAAAGAGAAGTGTACATTAATTATTATCGATTAAAAAATTTGCTATGGTACATATTGTTAGTAAATGCAATATTAAGAGACATTTATTCAATTCAATTTGAAACATTTTTATTGTTGAGAATGTTTTTAAACTATTTCTTAATAGAGTTAAATAGTTGGGTTTTATCATTAACGCTTCTGATTTCTTCTGGTAGTCGATTGAAAAAAGATCGTCCTTGGTAAGTATAATGAATTTGAGCAAATGAACTAATCCATTTTGGGCATGGAAAAATATATGTAAGTCGAGTTAGGTTTTCAGTTATGTCTTGTTAACATTTTTACAACAGATCGGAATCGGAATAACTGTGAATAAAAATAAGACATCCTCAAGATTGGCGATGATGTGACAATTTTCCGTTTGGCAGAGTGTACAGTACACAAAATGGCGTATAAATTGGCTGGCAAAAATAATTGGGTGCCACATCATCCGTAGAAAACGAACTGAGAACGAAGGTTTTTCTTTTCAGAGCGGATCCCATTTCCCAACTTCGTTCAAGTGATTGCTAGCAGAAGGCTTTTGTAATCTATTTAACTTCGTTGAACTCGCTTTACTACTTTATCATATAATATTATTTATATATATATATATATAAAACATATTCGTTTATATTTATTCTGTTCAGATAAGTCGAACATCTCTGGATACCTAGAATAATCTTCAGAAAGATGATTAGGGCCGCTGTATGCTTCTTTTTTCTGTTAGATTTCAAATAGTCAATTTTTTAGGTTCTTACCTTATTGTTTTTCATTCAGTTCCTACCTATCCCGCCAATTTGCCATTCGGTTTCTTATTTAACAACACTATTTTGTGAAAAAAAAAAGAAGAAGAAATTTTTGGTGAACAATGTCTCGCTAGTTGGTTCTCTTGATTCTTTGTCGTCGGTTTGGTTGCTCCCAAAATAATCAGTTGAAAATAAACTTGGTTTCATAAATTGAGAATATATAAAATATTAATACAAGTGTTTCGAGAATTCTAAGCCCTAACTTCATCGGTGAGTGAATTGGCTTAGTGAATCTTTAATACTAATTACTTCCATCAAGTAGTATTTTAGTTTAACGTTTTTACATTCCATTATTGTAAATTCATCCGAAGCTGAAAACACATTTGGTGTTTATTGCAGCTTCGGATGCAACAACATCAATTTGTGAAATTTTATTTTAAAGCTGTCATAAACAACTCATGAACAGAAATTTGGTTTGGATGTTCATGTTTGTAATGTTTGCGAAAAAATTGCTAGCTTCTATTATGTACGATGAGAGTTTAAAAAGTTCCTACTACCAACATAAATATACGAGTATATACTCGTATTTAGGGTCAATGATAATTAACAAACATAAATAATATATAATATATCAGTACGTACATTCACATTATTATTCTAGAAACAGAAAATATACAGCAAAAAAGCAAAAGAGCTTCCAGATAGCAACATAGGAAGAAACAATATAATAGTTATTCACTTTTTTAACATAATATGCTTCAATATATTAGTTTTCACTTAACCCTAGGCCATATTAAAGTAGTCAACTATGTGATGTTATACAGATTTAAAAGTAACTTTTTTGTAATGACAAGCCAAGTTAGCATCTGGCCAAAATTTGAGTTGGAAATGTTTATAGTTTAGAAATGACATTTAAATGAAGGTTTTTGTTTTGCTTGGCAAAAGAACAGAGTCAACATGTTTGTTGAAATGAGTGCTTGATTATAACTTATATGCTGGATTAATTATTCTCAACCAACATTTATAGAGTAATCGATTCAAAGTCATGACTTCCGTTTCGGAATGCTCCAGGATTTTAGTTTTAGTATTCTTTTGGAATATAAGAGAACAATCAGCAGAGATTTTTAATATTATTTTGTAGACCGGTTGGTAGCTGAGTGGACAAACGCATCGGATTCCCATCCGGTAATCGTGGGTTCAATTTCTCTGCCAGCCAAGTCCTCCATCATTGCACAAGTAACATTTTTCGCTTATTATGATGGCAGTAGGAGCTTTTCAAATATTGTCGGGAATGTTTATCTTTCTTTAAAAAATATATGTATGTTCTAAAGAGTTTAGAAAATCGCGCATAAAACCGTCACAATGACATTCAAACAATATTGGATAAAATTAATAAATCTTTAAAAGCTTATTTTGGCAAATGAGAAAAATGTTACTACCCTTCCCATTTTATTTATATTTAGTTCTACGAGCTTTTAGAGCTCACTACGTAAAATAGGTAGTAATCGAACGGAGGCCTATCGCTTTCACGTAAGTATCTGTTAATTATATGAAAGGCCCTACGTAACTTAATCTATCTAATGACAACTAAGCTCCAACAAACTATTTTACCTAATTTCTATTGTTACAATGTTGTTTACAAAGCTTCATTAACACAAAATTGTATTGGAAACAAACGGATTGTTTTCTAGCACGTGTCGGGCCAGTCGGCAAACCATTGTTCAGTTTATTTACGATGAATATAAAAAAAATATCAAAGCATTTTAAATGTAACCGGAGATTGTCGATAAATACAGAATAAATGTCTGCGTTGTCAAACTCGAATTTATTTTATTTAAAGCTTTCATTTGGGCTATTTGTAGCTAAAGGTGTGGTTTAGACATTAAGGTATTTTTTTAAATGTCAAGAGTCAGCAACACAGTATTTTCAGATTTATTTTATACAGGTATTGACAGCCTCCGAGGTCGAGTGGTGAGATACTCGAATACAAACCGAGAGGTCCGCAAAGCCGGCGTGCTCAAATTACTTTTATGTGATTAATATGTGTCATAACATATTTGATTGATATAAAATAGTGAATGATATATTTGCGGCACATTCTAGAGTGGTAGATACTAGCGTTGGGAAAAACTTCAATGTTTTGTGAATGCTTCACGAATTGTTAGTTCTTTAAAATGAACCCTTCGAAGTGAACCCTTCAATTGAAGTCGAATTCGCAAAAAAGAGATATGAATTTATCCGGTTATTTGTTCAGTTCTTTTTGGAACTCGTTCCTCACCAACAAAATCACGTACTAGTCGGTAGCGCTTTGAAAGTGGAAAGAACTGGAACCGTTTCCTCGTCGAAAAAGCACATGCTAGTCGGTAGAGTTTAGAAAGTAAAAAGAACAATGATATGAATGAACGCTAAAATGAACTACCGACTATAATTGAAGTATTTTATCAGTGAAATGAATGAAGACTAAAATGAACTACCAACTTCAATTAAAGTATTTGTTCAATGAAATGAAGTTAATGAAATGAATCAAGGCTAAAATGAACCACCACCTTCAATTGAAATATTTGTTCAATAAAATGAAGTTATTGAAATGAATGAACGCTAAAATGAACTACCGACTTCAATTAAAGTATTTTTTCAATGAACAATGAGTGAAGTAGGAACTGTTGCCAAAAGAAGTAGTCCTTTTAAGTAGTTCTTTCAAAGTGGTCACAACGCTATTAGATACTATAAGTATTGCCCTGGTGAAAGACCACCATTCAGAATCAAAACGTTGCTTGAAATGGCTTTAGCCGTGTTTGGTGAATAGATCTAAATAAGCAGAGCCTCACTGGCTCCAGACTGTTGGTAGCAGTTGGGACTCTTGTGTGGTGATAAAAGTTATTTTTCGCAACAACCTTTAGATTCGTAGTCGAGTGTCTTACCACTCGACCATGGAGGCCGTCCAACTTGGACATATACTCGTATACCAATCATCTTAACGATTACGTTACAAACTGAATTATTACCCATCGTTGTTATACTCAAAAGCGATTGTTTTACTAACAAATAAAAATTACAAAAATAAGAAATAAAAATGCAATAGAGCTTCGGCAGAGACAGGTATTCTTGAACAATGCAGTTAGTTTCACAAAATTATCCACAAAAAGGTCAGCCGCAAAATTCCTAACCTGTTCATACTTCAAAATTGTTATCTCTTCTTACTTACCTTGTTTCGTCAAAGTTGCGTTACGTAATCCTATGCCTGACCTGGTTATCATAATCTTTTAAGTGGAAATAGGGATGTGAATATAATAAACCGTTTCGCACCCTCTCTGAAAACGTACAGCAAAAAATGTTTCTAGAAATGGGTACACTAATTGAAATGTTCATTATTATTATCAATAAATTCAAATAAAAATATATTTCGAATCATTTATTTAATTTGATTTGGAAATTACTTTAAAGCATTAATGCTTACGTTTTTTAAATAAAAACAATAATCTAAGACACAAATATGAAACAGAAAAAGCCAAAAAAAAGACAATGGTCACAACCGAGACTCGAACTCGGATATTTTACTCCCGGATAGAGTAGAGGATCCGAGTTCGACTCTCGGTTGTGACCATTGTCTTTTTGTTTTCTGACTTTTTCTGTTTTATATTTGTGTTTTAGGATTTTGAAATAATTTAAATACGTTTTTTATTGTAATTAAAAAAAAAAGAAAGGACAAACATTTTCGGGTTACGAATAACCAAACAATACCAGAAAAACTCTTACTACCATCATTGTGAGCGGAAAATGTTGCTCGTGCAATGATGGGAGACTTAGGGGCTAGCAGAGGGTGGGCTACTAACCGGTCGGTATTTCAAAATATAATTGACTAGATACTAGATGGTTGGAGAGGATTTGGCAACCAGTTTTTTCCAAGTGGTAATGTTTTATATATTTATGCAAGGGTACTTGCCCAATTTCAAATACAAATCTCTATGCTCATCACGATTTTGATTCATGTAGGAAACTAATGTCAAACGCTAATTTTCACACTGAATAAATTTCTCTTATTATGATGTATATTTCCAAGAACGGTTACGCAAAATCTGACTATGCAAATATGTTTACCCCCCTCACCTGTTATTTCAGCTTTTCATTTTTATATACACAATTGTATCTACATTACAAAGATTTTAAACATTTGTAAAATTACTGTTGTGTTCAAAAATACTGTGCACACGAAAATTCTAAGTAGCATGTTGAATTATTTTGACCTTAAGCTTTCTTCGTACCCATTACAAACATTAAAAATAATAAAACCAAAAAACTATGCTCTTCAATTTAACAATTCATTGTTTTTTTCAGTATATTTTTGTATGCCCATTTTAACATTAAAATTATGAGAATAATTCTTAAAATAACACTGGAGAACAATATTATCACTTTTTAACCAAGGGATAAACTATTTTTAAAAAGTGAATTAATAATGTTTGAGTGAATATGTTTTTTGAAGAAAGTTATTTGACAAAAATTATAATTACGACTTCAGCTGCTTTTTTGAAACAAGGAAAAATATTTGATAATCATGTATTGTTTCATAGTGCTTTCACACAAACGAAGTATTGAATTCCGTAAGTCTAAACTTAAACTTTAGGCGCACAGTTTACACCCGCGCTGTGCAAGCGGGTTCCCCACAGAGCATCGGACCATCCCAAAAATATTTGACTTGTTTCCTGATAACACTTTGCCTTTTAAAATATCAGACGAAAAACAGCGACCTTTATATTTTAGAGAAAAATCTTTTAACGATTGTAAGAATTTTAATTCGCTAATTACGAGCATTTTTTCCTCAACAATTTGGGCTCATGGACTTGTGTTATACTTCAAATCTCTTAGTAAAAGCAGTTTGAAAACAAAATCTGACCCCACGAATCCATATTATCGGGTAATATGATATATCTGACCCACAAAAATATCAATTTACAAAACATTAAATCGTTAATTTGTTTTTCAAATTTCGGTAATGCCGTTCTCACTCTGTCAAAACCTCAAATACTTCGAATAATTTTGAGATTAAAAAAAAAAAAAAAAACATTTGAGACATTCAACTATCCGTGGCTCTACCCGACAAACTTTCTCCTGGGCACGCTCGGACTTCACTCCTTACAGCTCAGGAGAGAGGGGTATGCCGCCACTCACTTCTTCAGACTGCTGCGAGGCTATATTGTAAACCCTGCTATTTTGGAGCGCGTAAGTCTCTATGCTCCTGATGACTATCTAAGACAGCGTCTTCATAGATAATTCTATCTTCCTGCCTGTAGGACCAACCTGCCAATGGTTCTGCCGGTGGGGAGGAGTATTTTGCTCCTGAACAAAACCTTTTCCGATATCGACTTATTTCATGTCAGTGAGGAGAGATTCAGAAGTGAAATCCTATTGATTCTTGAAAGAGTTTCTCCTCATTGACCTGATCATCACCACTGCCTGAAATTTTATTTTTTCTTGCGTATCTACTCGTATATGGTACTTTAATTTGTATTTATTTTGTAAAAAAATAATCTTTTTTCTTAAATGAATTAAATTTAAAAGTTTGTCATGTACGAGTATAAAGAATTTAATAAAGAAATTATTATTATTATGTACAAATCCTCCATAACCAAAACCATTTCAATGGTTGGAGTAAGTATGTTGGACCGACTTAAGCATCCATTTAAATCCGAGTAGGTCCAGATTCCAAAAAAATTAGACATTGATCATTGATTTTTTAGCCATTTCTGGACTGCAGCAGTAAAATTCTTGCATGATTTGGTAAAAGGTGGGCTTTGTATAATGAACAATCTATTTTTAACAAATCTAGGAAACAGGCTAAAACACGTATGATGGTAGCTATGTCGCTGAGTCTGCTTCACGTGTATTACAATGGAGCCTGCTCGGAGGAATTAGCATCATTCGTTTCTGCGTACTGGGGCTGAGCACTACCGAGAAACTCAAAGATGGTATTATCTTCATTAACATCGGCGCTACACTCCAATGTCCTGCTGTGTCCCTCCAATTTCCCGCGTCCAGCTACATGAGCTTTATGCCTCACAGCACTTATTTTTCATTATTGGATACGAAGCTGCGATAAAACATCGAATGTGTTTTCAGCTTCAGATGAATTTGGAAAATAGTGAACTGTAAAACAATAAACTTAGACTTTTCCTTTTTTTTAAAAAAAGAAAGACAAACATTCTCGGGTTACGAATAACCTGAAAATATTTTTTTTTTACAACTCCTACTGCCATCATAAGAAGCGGACGATGTTGCTTGTGCAATTATGGAGGACTTAGCCAGGAGGAATTGAACGCACGACGCCTGGGTGGGAATCTGACGCGTTTGTCCACTCAGCTACCGACCGGTCAATGACTACCACTTGATAGAAGTGTCTAATTATGGATGTGGAAAGATTATTGGAATGAAGGAAAAATGGAAAACCATTCACTCACCGATGTAGTTGAAGCGGAAGTTCTTTCCGTTATTCTTACATAGTTGTATTCTTAACGTAACGAATCGCAATAAAACACCACACTTAATTTTATATTACTTGGAGAACAACAACAAACCGACGAGCAAGCGAGAGACCAACGAACAACACGAAACACGTTTTTTCGCATTAAACTCTTCGATTGTCACTCGTTTCAAACACCATGTTGATCGATACGGAATCTGATATTGCGAAATGGTTGGATAAGATTGGAACTGGATGAAAAACATGATTAAATTATCACTTCGAAATCCTGAAAAAACTTCGGACAAGATTTTAATTAAAATACTACCCTTGAATAAATTGGACCTCACAAACATTTCATAATCACTTGAACCAATTTCTTACTAGATTCCATTACGTAAATCTTATAAAATTTGTCTCCTTAATTATTGAGGGCAAAATGACTCGGCGTCTATTAAGTTTTTAGGTGGGTATTTTTTTTTACGTTCGCATCCATTGATAAGTTATTTCTTTTTGAAATGACAGATATGCCCGAGGAAATGGCAGAGTGACGCGTCACCACCGGCTGTTCCTGGGTAGTGACGGTAACGGGCGATGCGGGTAGATGACGGGATAATGATAAGCCTAATAATGAAGACCGACCCAGATAATAACGTCGTTCGCAGACAAATTATGCGGTGTTTTTGATTTTTATTTTGAATTTTTTTGTTTTTCATTTCAACTGAAAGGGAAAACGAATTTAAAATCTAATAACTTTTTATGCAAACACTCGTGTAGAGTCAAATCAAGGGAATAAATAAAATAAGAGTATGTTTGAAGAGATGTCTAAATTGAAATCATTGATTTTGATAGGAATGTGTGTAAGGATAAAATTGTGTGACGTTCCATCCTGTTTGCCTGATCATGCATTGTTCAGCATACCGCATAGTCAGACATACGTATGTTTTGGCATAGCAAAGCAAGGCAAAAGGTATAATTCTATTCAATAAATCATGTATATATAAGTATAAATATACTTACTGATAATTTAACTATGTTCATAAAAATTATTAAATTAAAAATCTTATAATTTTAAAACGTTTAATTGTAAAAAACTTTTTTATTGTTTTTCCATTGTACTGTAATTCGATTTGATATCTGTTGTATTAATTAATAATATGGTTAGTTAATTAATGACACATTTTGTATTTCCCCTTAAGTATTCATTGATCAAATCAGCAACGTAGATACAATCAACACACGGTGATAGGGATGGTTGATATCGGAATTGGGTTTCACTGCGGTACCAGTTATCAGTGACTGGCAAAAAACCGGTTATTTTTTTAACCGGTTTCTGCTGTCAGAAAGATTTCAACCAGAAGATTTTTTTTTTATTTTATGTGGGGGGGGGGTTCTAGTAATATTCTGAGAAATATAAGAACTGGAACCAGTTCCTCACCGTAAAAAATAACATTCATTCACGGAGGGGGGAGTTGCTAGCGATATTCTGAGAATCGATTCCTAGGAGAAATAATATAAACGGTTTCAGTGACCGGCCTGGAACCGGTTTCTTTTAACCGAGACAGGAATATCAACCATCTCTACAAAGTGTTGGTTCATTTTTTTTTAATGGTGCCACACTTGGACTAACAATATGGAGAGAGAGTTAATTATTTTTACCACATCAAATTTGGGATAAATCACTTTCTTTGGGTTTTCACGTCGTACACCATGAGAAAGAAAGAGACAGCAAATTTTTCTAAATTATCACACCGTTTTAAAGTACTGTAAGGATGTTCTTCATGTCCCGCGTCTCCGTTGACTTCGCGCAAAAGTCAACGTGTTTTTAGGTTATGTGATATATTTTTGTTTATAACAATATTGTGAAAAAGTGGTTATACGAATAAACAAAAACATTATGTCGAAATGTGCTATGAATGGATGCATTAATACCCTAGCCCTAGTCCTTAACACCCCCAGGTCTAGCCGAGTCCGCGAAACTCTTCAAAATTGACTACAGCAGCGCCCTCTCTTGTATATTGATACCATTTGAGGTGCCACAACATAAATTTATTTACGGTTCCCTCAATTATACCCAGTTATAATAATAATAATAATATTTGGACGATTTGTATAGCGCCGTTTTTGTGAAAAATCACCTCAAGGGCGCTGTACAGATCTTACTTTCTATCGTTACAAATTAATTACTAGTTTAAATAAGAAAATATACAGGAACATACTTACCTGGCAGGTCCCATCAGATAGACACAACTATTAACTTTAAATTATGATTATTATTTTAATATATATATATATATATATATTTTTTTTTTTTTTTTTTTTTTTCCGATTTAGGGCATGAGAGCGAAATTAAAAGAATGGACTTTCTGAATTTGTCATACAGTACAGGATTTGGCTAAAATTTGCATATCTAAAGGTGATTCGTCGAGAGACAGATTATGTTGAGATTCTTTTAATGAATTTAAGGATGTGAGAGTCTGAAAAGGTAAGTTTTCAGTTTGGACCGAAATTCTGTTGGGCTCGTTATACATCTTAGTTCCGGAGGGAGTTTATTAAAGCCTTCGGCCCCGAAACTCCGAAAGCGCGATCTCCAAACTTAGTATTTGGATTGCGTTTGGGTTATATAAGCCTTCCGATAGCCGATGACGTTGCTTGTGATTAAAACAAATAATCACTTTACTAAGTAGTATCACTCGCCTACTATTTTCGAATATATTAATCCAATATTATTTGTAAATAAATCAGATGAACTTTGTTTATAACCACTTTAATTATTCAATTTTATGTCGACCGGTTTCGGAAGTACCCTTCCATCATCCTTTATCTATCACCCTTGAACGATTCGTAAATATAGTTTATATTATTTTATTATATCATATTAGTTAAATAAAATCAATTTGCGCCTAAGATTTGAACCCGCAACCTGTGGATTTGTAGTCGAGCGCTTTAACCACCCAAAAAATGGATGATCTTTTAACTTCATATTATGTCTTTAATTGGTATTTAAATTATAAGTAACTTATTTAAATTTAATTTAATTTGAATTATTGAAACAACCACATCAATAATTTTCAATGAAAAATGAAACAAAAGAAGACATCATCCTCAAACAACATTGATAAATGATTAAATACGATTAAAGTAAGCTTTCCTAGTAACAATCTCGAATAATCATTTTATAGTATTAAATCTTATCGCTAAGCTCATTCGTTCGGAGCTTTTCTTCCTTAGAAACGGTTCTCTATAGATAACGAGAAAACTGCACTTAAAAGCTCGTACAAAGTTTGCTAAGGACTTCACGCGACTCTGGGAGGCAATTTAAAGGCACTTTACTCTACGAAGTTATAAAATGGAGTCAAGGGGCTGTATTATACAGCCTCTATGTAGTTACATAACATTGTGGGGCAACAAGTGGACGTAGAAGCCTTTTATATTTCTCTTGCTGCTTTAAAGTTAAGTGCACTCGTAGTAAAACTTTTTTACGTAAATACCGCACAAGGGTATCAACTGCTCCCAACCGTCTAGAGCCAGTGAGACTATGGCGTCCCCGACAGGGGTATGTTGTGAGGCTGAAGGTAGTAGGGAGGGGAAGGAGATGAGGAAGGGAAAGGTTGGGAAATACCTGGCTATTCAGATCTGGTCACCAAACACGGCTAAAGCCATTTCAAGCAACGTTTCAATTCTGAAGGGTGGTCTTTCACCAGGGCGATACTTAGAGTATCTACCACTCTGAAACGTGCCGCAAATGTACTATATTTTATTTAATATCTATCGTCTAGAGCCAGTGAGACTATGGCGTCCTCAATAGGGGTATTTTGTGAGGCTGAAGGTAGTAGGGAAGGAAAGGAGATGCTGAGGGGGAAGGTCGGGAAGTATCTGGCTATTCAGATCTGGTCACCAAACACGGCTAAAGCCATTTCAAGCAACGTTCCAATTCTGAAGGGTGGTCTTTCACCAGGGCGATACTTAGAGTATCTATTACTCTGAAACGTGCCGAAAATGTACTATATTTTATTTTATATCAATTAAATGTGGTATGACATATATAATAATTTAATAAAATTTATTTACGCACGCCGGGTTCGAACCCGCGACCTCTGTATTTGTAGTCGAGCAACTCGACCATGCAGACCGTAAATTGCCCACAATTTTAAAATTTAGTATCTGTTACATTTTTGTGCAGCAGTATAAATTTAACTGTTAATGTTGAATGATTAAACTAATGACCACTGAATTTTTAAGCTAATAGATTGGCTCTCAACTCAAACTTTTTTAATATTATCTTTATACTAAATACCGTACAAGAATCCCAGCTGCTCCCAACCGTCCAGAGCCAGTGTAACTGTGGCATCTCCGATCGGGGTAAAAGAGATGGGGAAGAGGAAGTTTCGGAGTACCTGGATATTCAGATCTGGTCACTAAACATTGTTAAAGCCGTTTCAAGCGAAGTGTCACCAGCACGAGTGGTATGAACGTTGCTGAAAATGGCTTTAGCCATGTTTGGTGACCAGTACTGAATGTCCAGGTAGGTACCTCACCTTACTCCAACATAAGCCTCACACCATAGCTTAACTGGCTCCAGACAGTTGGGGGTCTTGTGCGGAAATCACATTTTATGTAAGCGATACCTTTGTCTCGCTCTTGATTTACTAATTAGTGTTGTTATCTCGTAAGGAGATACACAAAAGGACTATGTGTGTTATAAACGAGAAGTTAGTATTCACAAAATAATGAAACCGATAAGAAAAGCAAGTAAATTACCTAAGAAAAAGTATTTTATAAAAAAAACTTTTAACCAAGCATAAAAAAAACTCCCCGATATATTCCGGAAAACACCAATACTCACGTTTTATGCATTTCTGAGTAGATACTTAGTCTTGAAATCATTTAAACAAGTGTGTTTTGGATGGCGAAATGGCTGTCGTGTATAAATAAATATAATAAAACTAGGAAACCTTTATAATAATACAGCATTTAAAAAAAAAATTACCGTGCCCTCATAGATTTTTTTGGAGTTGCTTTAAAAAGCATATTCAAAATCAAGACAAAAAACAACTTTTGTACAATTTTTTTAGAGCAGGAACTCTAAATGGAAGTTTTCTCGTGTATATACTCGTGGTATCGTGTATCGTTTCATAATCTATTGATAACGATTTTAAAAAAACATATCGTCACTGGAAAGGCAAAAGGGCTTAATTGACATTTTGGTTAAAATGAATTAAATATGCAGTTTTGAGCAGTTTTTTGTTCTGCAACGAAAGCTCTGACTATTGTTTGATTCTGAAGACTTTCGTGGCCCTTGAGTCATCCTAAATATATTTACCATTTGAGAGAAGGCTTGTTTTTTTTTTTACTTTTTAGCTTATGTCGCTTCAGATAACTCAATGAGAGCATTGAATTACCTGAATTAACTATATTTTTCTAAATCCAACCAGGTTCTAAAGATTTATGACTTTTGTTGTAAAAAAAAAAAACATTCAAGTGCTATGGTGTAAACTTCCCGAAATGGCGCTTCTACCATTTTGCCTTTCCGGCGACGATATAGCCAAGTTTTAGAAAATATTGAAGAATATCATCTTGGCGTTAGCAAAATGATTGTTAGAATTAACTACAAATCCCCTTGAGCACAGATTGAAACCAACGTTATAAGATTACATGGCGGATTTAGGCGAAAAACTTTTACAGTTTTCCACGTAAACATTATGAAAACGAGTTTTTGGTTTCGATAAGGTTTCATCTATTTTTAATTTGTTCGGAGGGTCCCAATTTATAAAGTCGATAAAGTGAGCATAAAAGATTTTCGCAGGTTGTAAAATAATAATGAGTACTTTTCTGAGAAATACGAGTACATCGTGTTTCAGGTGATAATTCAGGAAAATCTAAATAAAATATGCTATTTTTTTCTTTTACAAAAGCCCGAATAGAAAAGTTAATTTGTATTTTTTTTACGTACGGTTGTGTGTAACCGATCCTTTATAGTAAATATTTTACCGCCCACTACAAGCAATCTATCGCTATTGGCTCGTTAAATGCGAAATCTGTTTGACTGACCGTAACCTAACGACTGATAACTTACCAATTTATGAAATTAGGCGGATACTAACTGCACAGGATGTTAGTTATGACGTAATAAACGATTTGACTATTGTATAGCTACGATCGCAGCACAAGTTATCGTGGATAATCATCTAGTGAAGTTTCGTACTACCACCCTTAAACAAGGTGTATAATACCTCTTATATTATTTAGTATTTCCTGCAACAGAAATATAAAACTTCAGGACAGCTAAATGTTTTCACATGCCCTTTAAATATATCTTGTCTTTAATTTTTTTGTCTGTATCAATCATATAATATCATCATCATCAGCCACTCTATTAAATATTGGATGATCCCACTCTTCTGGGTCCCATGCTATACGAGTCCGTTCATTTTCGTCTATTTGTTCACTCCTCAATCTAACGGAGGTTTTTCATCAAATAAAACTACTTTTAACCTTTCCCCTAACCCTTAACTTAATAACCAAACACTCAATTTTAAAATGCTTGAATTATGGCGCATTTTGACGTAGGTGTAGTCAAAAACCTATATTTTTTCTATTTGCATAATTACTGAAAATCGTTAATCTAACAGTACACCTTCCTCTTTTGCACATACTCCAAAAGTTTATCAACTAAATCATTTTTTTAAATATGTTGGTCCTCCAGACCACAGGTGGTTACCGAATTCATTTGAAACACGCACTAGAAAACTGTATAAGTTGGCAGCTGGTTTGTATTGAAGATTCAAGCAAATCCTATACGTTTTTTTTTTTTTTAATTATGGTTTTAAAGTTTATTTTGTAGAGCTCCATTTTAATTTTTAGGTTTTTAAATTTTATTTAAACAATAATTATTATTATTTTAAATTTAAAAAAAATACTATTTTTAGTTAAATAATAATTTAGTTTAAAATGCCCTCAGAAGGCGAAACAGCTGTCACGCGTAAAAATAATTAAATCGCAAAGCTTTTAACTAAAAATTGATTAAAAAAAAAATTATAATAATTATTGTTTAAATAAAATTAAAAAACCTAAGAATTCAAATCCTATACTTCTGTTTTTTGGAAGTCATGTTAAAATCTTGATTTCTTCATTGTTCAGGTGATATTTTTACTAAAATCGCAGACATAACTAACTAACTAACCATAACGCCAATTCCCTGCAAAGGTAAGCAGAGAGGACGGACCGCCATACGACTCTATCTTGGCACACACTCCTTGCTTCATCCACATTCATACATCGTCTCATACATACTCTTCTGTTATTCTGACTCTTTGCACGGCCCGACTCAAGAATTTGATTCATTTGATTGCGCCATGTTTTCCTCGGGCGTCCCCGACTTCTTTTTCTATTCCATCGCAAACTTTTTTTTTCGATCTCTTTTTCGGGAAGAATTCGTCAACTCCATTATTGCTCCACATTTTTATTACTGTTCACCGATTCTTTTCTTGTGTAACGTCGGAGAACAAAACAGGTTTCAAATTCTCTAAAATAAGACAATGAGAATTATACTTAGGCGAAATAGATACTTAAACGTAACTAAAATATCAGAGGAACTAAATTGGCTAACAGCAAAACAGAGCTAACATTAAACACATTGATGTTTATACATTAAATGAAGAACAACTTGTTACCAAAATATTTTTCTGACAAAATTATCTACAATTCGGATATTCAAAAATATAATACAAGGGCATACAAAGAAATTAGACTATCAGAAAAGAATAAAGTCAACACACAAAATAGCTTACTATATAAAGGGATGAAATCCTATAATGCGCTGCCGGAAACCTTCAAAATTATGACTATCAATAAATTCAAAATAGCCTGTAAAAATGATTTTAAATGCGTATTAATAATAAGTAGTATATAAGTTAAAATATTATAAAGTCAAAAATAAAATGAAATAATTAGCTACTTGTAAACTTGAATGTACAAAGTAACTAATATAAAATAAAACATTAATTGTCCAGCTAAATGTTTTTAAGGCGAACAGTACTCATGTATATGCCAATTTATTTATACGTCGCCTATGGGGAAACAACCCTTAACACAAGGATAGTTAAAGTCAACATTCAATACAAAGTATCACCTAAAATAGACCAGATGAATACAGTCTAGTGCGAGTAAATCGCATCGTCAAACACAGACACTTTTTGATAAGCCCCTCAACTTCAAGAAGTTGCAGCACTATTCAAAATGAATATTTTACGAAAGTCAATTGTAAAATGCTTTTACATTTAAGTAAACGGCTTCAAGTGACTTAGTATTTAAGAGGATACAACACTAAAAAAGGGGGTATGCCCAAGATTTGCGTTTGAATTAATTTTGATAAATTTATAATTTCTTTCAAAGAATGCACTCGGATGCAAGAGATTTTATTTAATTCCAAACATTTATTTTAAAATATACATAAATTAAGTAGGTACCTAATTGCATTTTCCATCTGTGGTTAATCAGAGTGGTATACCCTGGGAGTAAGAATATATATATGGAGAGAGAGCTAAATATTTTTACCCAACCTATACAAATTTACGATAAATTACTTTCTCCGGGTTTTCACGTCGTAAACCGCGAGAGAGAAAGAGACAAGACAAGTTGTCACATGATATCGCACCACTTTTAGGTGTGTAAGCATGTTTTCCGTCTCGCGCGTCTCCAGCAATTTCGCCCACTACATTTTGCGACATAGCTCATCGGTTTTTTGAGGTTATATCCTATATTTTTGTCGACAACAATACTGTGAAAAGGTAGTTATGCAAATAAACAAAACATTATGTCGATATGTGCTATGAATGGATGTAAAAAGGTGTGTTTATGAAAACCCTAGCCACGCCCGAGTCAGGAAAAAAATCAACAATCCTGACTATACTGTTTGGAAAACCTATCCCTCCTAGTATATTATTACTCTGAAGGAATACCTATGGGCTAACCTAAATATTAAAATGGTGGGTTCAACGTTTTTTATGTTAATTTTAAAACGTTAAAGCAAAAGTACATATTCAAGTTCATTCCAACTAGTCTTTAAAACCATCCCGTCACTTATAAACATAAGCTGTGCGATTTTCAGCAAAACTGACCGAGTATTTTTCGAGAAAATCGAAAACAGACAGACAAACATTTATTTTTATATGTAGAGAAGAATAAAAACTCACCATGACCATTCATATTCGTTAAAAGATTTTCAAATTGTTTTTTCAGCGATGACATTAGCATTGAAAACATTTGAAATCAAAGTGATAATTACTTTATAAGAATTGATACAAATGTACACCTCGGGCAGGTTGATCTTCTAATTTTGTTACAGCAAACTCAACCTTACGCTCCTCATGTACACCTTGAAGCAAACATTATTTTCCTTGTTCAGCCTTTTGTGCCTTAGGCCGTTTTATTTCAGTCGCCGCTCGATAGTGGACCGATACACGAATTCTCGCATTTTATTTTGACAATTACTTCTGACGGGAAATAATGTTTTTTGTTAAATATTTTAACTTCTACAAATAAAAAAGGGTTTTTGCATATTTCCGCAATTCAATATAACACGTAGAATAGAAAATAAACGAACTCAAATTAATTTATATATTTTTAAGACTTTTAAGGGGTTTGGGACCGCTTCTTACCGATTTATTTTTAGAGTGCCGTTTCCTCTTAAGCACTTTGGCTTCAGCATCGTATACAAAACTTCAATTCCAAACTAATCTAATTTAACATTCAAATACTAATTACTTTCCTCATCACAAATACAAATCGAATTTATTTCAAAATAAAAAAAAATGTACACTTAGACGTTTGTCAAAATGTCTAATTTATTTTTCGATTAGCGACAGTTATAATTTGATATATCGTGGGAGTTGCAATAAATTACTTTCGATTTGTATTTTTTTATTCTAGTCTCGTACATGCTTTCATAAAAAAAAACCATCCTTTTAGTCTTGAAACATCACAATCCAAAAATTGAACATAACTTTTCTTATTCTGTCCAATTCTTTGAAAAAAACCATGATCTGTCAATCATATCCAAAACAGACATCTTAGGTGACCTCTATAGCAGAGTGGTAAGAATATTGAGAGGGTAGCGGCGCACAACGAAGTTGGTGAATGACAGTGAAGCATGGAACTAACAGATGAAGAAAAAATACTGAACGCAGTAGAAACTACACACCTAGCGAATGCGTTTTGAGGAGATATATTAATTGAATAATATAATACCAGATTTGGTTTAGATGAAACATCGAAGTTACTTATCGATTGTGCTTAGGTCAAAGGCATTATTCCACATTTTTTCGAAAATAAACTAAGTCCTTAGTGATTAAATAAAACAAATTTATTCCACTTTTTTTATTTTTTGACTGGACCGATTTCAGCCTATAACGGCCATCTTCAGACTAGTACAGGTTGTTCTTATTCTATGGCTTATATACTATTTTTGGGATGTCAGGAGTAGTAAACTATGATTTTACTTTAATTATATTTATCAGTATTGCTGCACGATTTTACTAGTTACAAGTCACTTTTAGTTTACTATTTTATATATCTATTTGGCATGTATTTTTATTTAAGATGGGTTACAGTTGTATTCCTCTTAGTATGATTTTACGATGTATTTATATAATGCAAGGTTGGTGAATACTGATTATTAATGAGTTTATTTTAGGTTTTCCCATCTTAATTAGACATTACAATTAATCATTAAAATGGAATTCCACCATGAATTAACAGTTACAAAATTAGAAATAATAAGTCCTTAGTGATAACATAACGGTCATGCTATTATGCTTGACACCTGAAAACATTTGATCAAATGTGAAACGGGCTGAGATCCGGTGGTTAACGGGTCGATTATTTAAAGTGGTAACCGTAAAAAAAATCAAAATGGCGCTTGTTTGATCCGAAGCTGCGATGAAACACCAAATGTGTTTCCAGCTTCAGATGAATTTGAAAAATAGTGGACCATAAACGATAGAATTTCTAAATACTACACAACTTAATAAAATTTTCTAATTATATTTATGGAAAGAATTATAGAATTAGAGAAGAAAAAAAGGGAAACCATTCACTCACCGATAAAGTTTAAGTTCTTGAATCTTCTCGCACAATTTTATTTACGACGAAAACACCACACTTATTTTAGTTTCTAATCCACTAAACACCGTATTTATTTTATTATTTTAAGTATAAACCAACAAACCGATGAACTAGCGAAACGAACGAGCAACCACGTTTTTCACAGAAAAACTCCTTTCTCCGATTGTTAATTGTTTCGAATTGTAGATTATTAGCTTTGCAGCTTTCGTAACCAATACTGAATAAATTATTAATACAAAACTTTTTGTTAAGTTTGTACTTGAAGAGAGGAAACGAAAGTTTCGTCTTGTACAGCTGTGTACGATTTATCGTTATAGACAGTGGATGAGTGTGTGTATTTAAGAAGTGTGTTTATGAGAGACGGAATAGCTAATAAAGACGTTGACAAGAGGGTGAAAACAGGCTAACTCTTTATCGGTGAAAATGGTTAGGTTGGTAGGGTAACTTAAGAGCCCAACGAATTACCGCTTTAAAATCCAACAGCGGTAATCATCAAATTGCCACAGTGTAAAATGTGACAGCGGTTCAAACCACTGGGCGTAAGTTTGCTTGGAAAAAAAGTGGAATAACACCTTTGACCTAAATATTTTCGACATGAGTATACGAAAGACCGAGGTGTAAATGTGAAGGACTCAGGGACGAACTCGTGTCACATCTCACCCTTAACACTCTAACCCGTGTAGATAATAGCGTGATGGTTTTTTTACGCTTACGGGTCTAGAACTCGTAACCTCCGGTCCCATCTCTTATCGTCAAGTTGCTAAGGACTAATGCATGACTAAAAACGCGTACACATCCTTTCCCTTCCAGACAGCCTGATAATGTATACATGAGTACAAAAATAAGATTCATATCTTTCCACTCTCGTCACTTTCAAAGCATTCAGCTGAGCTTACTCGCTATTTTTTTAGCGATCAATAACAGCTATTTTGGTTGAGATTTTTCAAAACAATTTCCAGGTTTGTTTCAATATAATGCCTTGAAATTTTCTGCACTAGTTAGTTTTCAGAAATTGTCTCTACCCTCGTCAGGGTGGAATACTTTTGACTTTAAAAACTCCAGAAATATTAGTTTCCTGCGGAAAATAAGAGTATGGAAGAACGATTTTCATAAAATCCTCAGTTGCTATGCGGCGCTAGTATAATTATATATATTTCATGATAGTTATTTTAGATACCCGAGCGATAAACGATATATTCTCGTACCTATTGCGTGCTATTTTATATATTGATAAATCTATATAAGGTAAAGGTGGAATAAATGCCGCATTGAGGATGTAAGTATCTTTAGGAATAGTTCGCTGTGTTAAAAATCGTCGCTGGAAAGGAAAAATTGCTTATGTGACACATTGGTCAAAATGAGTTAAATATGCAGTTTTGATCTTTTTTTTTCTGCATTGAATGCTCTGACTCTCATTTGATTCTGAAGACATTTGTGGCGTTTCAGCCATCTGTATTATATATTTCCCATTTGGGAGAGGGCTTGACTCAAGCAACACTAGTTTGGTACATTTTAAAGCTTTGTTGCTTGAGGTAACTCAATAAGAGCACTGAGTTAACTTTTTTTCAAAATCCAACCAGGTACTGAAGACTTATGAATTTAATTAGAAATTTAATTGTTATGGCGCTTTGGCTTTTTTGTCCTTCCGGCGACGATATGATGTTTAATTAACATTCTCTTGTATTATATATATTTTTTAAATGTATAAAAAATTTTCAGTTAGCCGTGAAGTACACCACTAAAACTTAAAATTCCTTGAAAAGTCTTGATTTTTTTGATCAACGCAGCTATCTTCAGCTCGCAACAGTCATTTCAATTACGAGCTTATAATTAAGAAAATAAATAGACGCCTTATTGTATATTTCATAATTTTTAATTTTTGCCCCTACTTAACCATTCCACTTTGTTATTCATCCACAGCCGATTACTTTATATTCAGAACGTATTTCTAAACCGTAGTTTGGCCAGCCCTGATATAAATGTCGCAGGATAAATGTAAAATAAATCCTATTTTTTTCTGGATTTTAATGACGTATTTAGATGGTTCTCAAATGTCAGAAAATCCACACTTTTATCTAATAATAAAAAATGTATTTTAAGAGAACACCGTGAACAATAAAGATATATTCGAGATTATCACGGGCACTGAGGTGAAATATCAGAAAACTGCTCTATATATATAATAAATGAAATGTTAATATTATCATTCGACGAAATCAGAGACCTTGGCGTAATTTTTGGGACAAATCTTTCGTTCAAGTCTCACATATCTGACATCGTCTCCCGGGCTAACAAAATGCTTGGATTCGTTCTTCGTAATGCAAGATCATTAACTGACGGAATCGCAATCCGTAGAATGTACGAAGCACTTGTTCGCAGCATCCTGGAATATAGTTCCATCGCAGCCATAACCATAACCTCGAAATAGAAAGAGTGTTACAGATGTCAAAGCTTTACTTGTATATGAGGGAGTAAACATACTACCCATTTTTATTCCCTTTGTTATTTTTATGCGGAATGCTAGACTTTCACACCCTGCAAGCCCCCCGGAAGGTATTTTTGGGTAAACATTTTTATACGTTGATTTATTTTATTTTTAACCTATATATACTAAAAGAGATCAACTTGTTTGCCCCAAGTAAGTACATTTGTGCGAGGCATCATATGACGTTTTACACATCGAAAGTCAGAACTTACTCATACAAAAACACGCCAATATACAAAGCGATGGAACTATTCAATGAAGCTGCATCTACCTTAGATATATTTAGATGCACATTTGTATATATTTGTAGAGCTCTGCCACTATATTTAGATGTAAAAAGTGACCGTTAGGACATAACGATCTACATACTCTTAAATAAATTACACACATTTTCCCACTTGCAAATTCAAAGATTATATCATAACATGTGTATAATAATGAACCTTTCGTATAGCTTATATTTTTTGTTTTTCATTGCTCACATTATTTGCGTTATTATATCATATATAATGCGTCACACTACTTCAGTTTGTTCTCATATAACTCTTTAGGATATATAATACCTTGTCTATATGCGGGGTGTAAATAAATGTTTACTTTCTTTTATTACACTATGCATGAATCTACAATATTTTTTATATATCATTTATCTTATTTCGTGAAAAACTGTTTATAAGAAGATTTTTGTTAAATAAATAAACCTATTCTTAACGGAATTTTTCTAAATAATAACGATTTTTTTAATGCAAATATCGCACAAAAATTCTAACTGTCTGGAGCCAGTGGGAATATGGCATCCCTAATTGGGGTATGTTGCGAGGTTGAACGTAGTAGGGAGGGGAAGGAGGTGGGGCATAAGGACGTTGAAAAGAGCCCAACTATTCAGATCTGGTCTTCAAACACGGCTAAAAACATTTCAAGCAACATTCTTATTATGATTGAAAACGTCTTAAGTCTAAATTAATAAAACAAAAGTTTCTTCTTTTTAATAATCTGTTTTAATGCATCTCCATGTGTTATATTTATGAAAATCATTGTTGTAATCCGTTTCTTCGTATGCTGTCAACTGATTTATGTATCAACAGCCTTTAATTGGAAAATGCTTTTTGTTGGAAACCTGTTATTATTAAAATTGAATGGAAACACTGATCACAGAGTAGATACTTCAACATGATAACAAGGATGTCGGGTATGTACTGTTAATTGGTGTAGTGAGGTTGATTGGACTATTAATTTACTTCTACAAATAGTTTTGGAGCTGTTGTAAGATTTGTTGAATTTATTGTATATCCAAAACTTTTGTAAAGTTTGTGCTTGAAAAAGAGGAAACGAAGGTTTCGTGTAGTATAGTTGTAAAGGGTGTATCGGTGCAGAAAGTGGATGAGTTTGTGTATTAAGAAGTATGTTTTTGAGAGACGGAATAACTGATAAAGACTTTAACAAGAGGGTGAAAACAACCCTTAAAAGGCGACTTAATGTAATGTAATGCTAATAATAGGAACTTTGGACGAAACATGTGCTATTTTCAAAAGATGCGAGACTGACAATCCAAAGCGAAGTTCCAATACAAATATTGACGGGGGTATGACACTTGCCCATTGAAATTTCAAAATAACGGATGTAGAATGAAGGCACTGTGTGGTTAGACCACAAGTGAAAAAAGATAAGATAAAAGGGAGGTTCACTCTTATACACATGTTATGAGATAATTGTCGAATTGTCAAGTGAATAATTGTGTGTAAAAAAATGTTTTATTTAAAAGAATGTAGATCGTTATGTACCTAACGGTCACTCCTGTAGGAACTTCAATATATAGTGACAGAACCTCTATATATGTGCATTTTAATACATCTAAGGTAGATTTAGCTACATTGAATAGTTCCATCTCTTTATATATTGACGTGTGTTTGTATAAGGAAGTTCTGACTTTCGGTGTGTAAAACGTCACATGGTGCCTCGCACGAATGTAATTACTTGGTGCAAGCAAGATGATCTCTTTTAGTATACATAAGTTGTAAATACCTCCATAAATCAACGTATAAAAATATTTACCCAAAAACATCTTGCGGCGGGCTTGCAGGGTGTGAAATATAGCATTCCGCGTGAAAATAACGAAGGAAATAGAAATGGCTAATATGTACGGTAATGTACAATATAAAGGAATAAATGTAATGAATAAGATAAAAGAAAGGATGCCTATATGGTCTGAATGCACAAAGCGGAGGGACATAGATTAAATAACAAACCAGTGGAACAACGGAAGTTATTCATATTCAAGAATCAGACGAATGAAATGTGTTTTTGTTATGCAGGAGAAGAAAAAATAAATTCGTTTTGTTTTTTGCTAAATTCTTCCTTTTGTCAGGAAAGTATATATCACAATATCTTTTCAACCATCGAAATCCAAGTCCAAATATTAAGAGTTGTAATTGAAACTCGCTTCGATGAAAAAAAAACTCCGAGAAAATCAGAGGCTTTCCTCAAATATATTTGAAAAAAAAAACAGAATACCTTTTCAATTCGA
Organism: Drusus annulatus; assembly: GCA_022651775.1. NCBI lineage: Eukaryota > Metazoa > Arthropoda > Insecta > Trichoptera > Limnephilidae > Drusus > Drusus annulatus. The sequence continues at coordinate 332,137 of JAGWCC010000509.1, read as the reverse complement.
GCTTTATTGAATACAATTGTCAATATCGAAATTTCACTTCAGCCGTGCTCTTTCAGCAGATAATAATAATAAAAAGTGATTCATCTGTTCAACTTTGGCGAACACAAGTCCTCAACTTTGAAAAGAAACCCCACACTCAAAATTATTTAGAATTCACGAAATACGAAGCCTTTTTAAGTTTGTCAAATATCTTCTCTCGATTTAAAAAAATTATAAAGCTTTTATGCTTTCTAAGAAGTTCCTACATCCGTAAATAAGAATGGATGGTTTATTCAAGACACCATCTAGGTATATAATATGTGCTTGAGTAGAGTTTTGTATATCATATAAAGATGACAGCAAAATCGGAATAAAAATTGAATAAATGACATTAATAATTTTCAAATGAAGAATGAGATCCGCCGGTTTCTTATAAGGTCCCGGTATCTCAATTGGCAAAAGCGTTACTCCAGGATAGAGTAGAGGTTTAGAGTTCGAGTCTCGGTTGCGACCGTTATTTTTTCTGTTTCATATTTACGTTGAAGATAATTGATATTATTTTAATAATTAATAAAAAATAATTTTTTGTTGTTTGTTTTACAGGAAACCGGACTACATTGTTTTGTGAGACGATCAAAGGAATATTGGATCAAGTTTGCATTAGAAATACATTTATTTAAATTCGTTAACCGAGTGCTAAAATAAATCACAATGTGTTTTACGTGTTTTCATAAGACTACTAAAAATATGATTGAAAGTAGAAAATTAAAGTAAACAGAAGTGTTTATAAACTACTCAAATGAAATCATCGTCTTGGCTAAGTCTCTTTTTTTCTTCTTCTTCTATTTCTTTAGTTATAGACACTGAATTGAAGGAATCTGAAAATTCATTTTTCGAAAATGATGGCCACGTCTTCTCTTCGTCACCCCGCTCGATACGACCCTCGCTCTCCAGGCATAGTCTGCCCGACGTCGTTTCCCGAGTCGTTTAAAGAGTTCTTCACCACGCTGAACGAAGACGAGGACGGGGTTGATCTCCTGGCGACCATGCTGGAGGACAAACTCATCCCCCGCTGCTCGGACACCAGCAGCGAATCCGGCCAAAGCAGAGACTACGAAGCGATGAGGAAGACTCCTTGCAGAAGGGTGATGTCGGCGAGGACGTTCCAGAGGAGGGCGTCTGAGGTCCACTGCCGGAGCAGGCACAGGATAGGCACTGTCCAGACCTTTTCGGCCGAAAGAGACATTAAAGAACGCAACGGGACGCAGAAGAACAACAGTCCGGGAGTGTCGCCGGAACGAGTAAGAAGGAGATCTTCGTCCCTAGCGGTGAACAAAGCGCCCCCTGACATCAAACGGTTCCTTCAAGCCGAGCCTCCTAGAACTGAGGCCAGGTCTCCAGCCCACTCCCCCGCGAGATCTCCCAGGCCCAGGGCGAGAACAGCGTCTATGCCGTTGCAGAGGGTGAGTTGCTTTCAAATATTTATTATCAATAAAAATTTAAGACAGGAAAAAAATCGGCTTTCGATTTTTTATTATTTTGAATAAAGCGAAACATTCCCGGGTTACGAATAACCAGAAAATATATTTTTTTAATGTCGCCATCATCGTCATAGTGGTAAAATTTTACTTGTGCAATAATGGAGGACTTAGCTAACTCCACGATGCCTGGGTGGGAACTCGACGCATTTATCAACTAGACAACCGGTTGATCCAGTCTAATTTATTTACGTCCAATTAGCTTTTACATATCTACTTTATAATCAAACGTGCAATTTAGCTTTAAAAATACAGAAAATATTCATAACATAGACTATCATAATATGAAAATAATCTTCTGTCAACATAAAATAATAAAAAAACTCAAAAACTTTTACGAAAAAAAACTCACCACCAACAACACCCTTCAAAGAAGGGGTGGCAAAAAAAAGTGGACCTCCACTCAACTCTCCTTGCTTAATTCCCATTCATTCATTTTCTAATACATACTCTTCTATTATATTATTCTGACTCAATGCTTTGGTATTACAGCATAATCTCAAAAATCCCATATTGTATTGCATTCAAACATTGGCATCTTACATAAACCTACCTACCCTACAATTGCGTATAGGAATCAGCAAAGTGATGGAAAATAGTACGTTTAATTCGATAAATGAACATTCATATATATTTATGCATATTTACTTATTCTACAAATTTTATTTTCTTTTGTAAACTACTACTTTTGTTCTTCACTTATTGTGGTCTAACTTCCTCATTGTTTCCTTTGTTTCTATTTATACCTTAGTCTTTTTTTTTCGTATTGATTACCTCACTGTTTGTTTCATCACTCACGTAATGTTCTTTTGTTCAAAAAATTAATTTGTATAACTCATCGAAATTGCTAAGTGGCCAGATATAGATAATACAAATTAATAGTCACTTAATAATTCAACAATACCACAAAACTATCAGATTATGTATGATTGACAATTGATTGTGAACTTATTTCAGAAAAATTTCTACACCGAGTACATCATGGGCTAGACAAAACAAAATACGGCTTTGTAGAAAAAATAACCTTTAAAATTTGAGAAGGGAATTTCTTCAGCAATTCAATGCTATATGGAGTTGAATTGAACGGAGTAAAGTGCCTTAATTACAATCAATAGCTTTCCTTCTTCTTAGAATTTCCTCTCTATGTTATTCTACCTAGACTGCATTGAATTCCTCTCGCGGAGTGGTTGGAAAAAAAAACCTCGACTTTGTTCAAAACTACCCTCTTCTAGCGTGGTATAAGATCATTAATTCAACTTCTGTAATATTGTTTTCATTTTCCCATGTAGTCGGCGGTTGATTTCATTTTGATGACTGTTAAATTAATTACGGCATAGTTAGGGATTCAATTTGGTTTTCAAGTCATGCGCCTCGAACGTTTCACAGCCCACATCACTATGAGAGTTAACATGTTTGACTTGAAATTTCAATAGGTAGGTATGTGGAAGAAATTTCGTATGCCGTAGCATACGTAGAGATTAGCAAATATACCTTAAAGCTGAATGCCATACAAGATTATTAGACCCTCTGCTCACGGAGATACTCAAAAGAATCTGATCACGGACGCAAATTACTAGCCAGTCTAAACCTTTGTAATTAAATGAGACGCCACACACGGCGTCACCGTCACCAAACAGTCACTAATTCTTCAGCAACCAGTTGCTAGTAAACTCGTCAACGTTTCTTGTCACATCATGGCTGTTTCCAACAGCATTTATCTCGGGAATGCTGGGTATCTGCAGCTTCAGTTCGAAGAGGGATATAGCATTACTGCTCTTAGCTCATAAAATATAGAACGGTGTATTATTAATACCTGACATCCTGGCGGAAATCGGATAATATGTACCTGATAATTTCACGCGAGGCCGTCAAGACAGGCTTCTGTTTCTTCCCAGGTGCAGAACTAACTTACCAATGGTGATGCCCCTGGGAAGACTAACTTGGTTAATTAACTACCTCGCAGGAAATTTTGATATTTTTTACGTGAGCTAGAAGTTAAAGCAAGAACTAACTATTCGGTTTTAACTTTATTATGTACTTTTATAATTGTATAATTATGATTACCATTTTTTTAGTTTTTTGTTTCACTTTTGCAATGATACTTAACTATTTTTGTCAAATAACTTCTATTAATTGAATTGAATAAGTCATCTATAGATAATTTTATAAAGTTTCGTAGTCAGAGCAAGAATATATGGAGAGATAACTAACTAACCATCACGCCGTTTCCCCGCAGGAGTAGGCAGAGAGGACGGACCGCCATATAACTCTGTCTTGGCACACACTCCTTGCTTCATTTACATTCATACATCGTCTCATACATACTCTTCTGTTATTCTGACTCTTCACATGACCCGATTCAAGTATTTGATTCACTTGATCGTGCCATGTCTTTCTCGGGCGATATGGAGAGATAGCTTAATATTTTTTCCCAACCTATTCAATTTCCCGATAAATAACTTTATTTGGGTTTTTACGTCATAAACCGTGATAGAGGAAGAGACAAGACAAGTTTTCACATAATATTGCCCCATCATTCGGTATGTAAGCATGTTCTCCGTCTCCCGCGTCTCCGGCGACTCCGCCCTTTACGTTCTGATTTGTGGCATAACAGGACATAACTCAACGGTTTTTTAGGTTATATCATATATCTTTTTTTTTAATTACAATACTGTGAAAAAGTGACTGTGACATGTGCTATGAATGGGTGGATAAATATCCTTGCCCTAGTTCTAGCCCTAGTTCTAGCCACGCCCAGGTCTAGCTAACCATCAATACTGACTTCAGAAGCGCTCCCTCCTGTATATTATTGCTTTAAGATTTCGTAGATCGTTTCACCTTTCAAAGCCATTATCAAATTCCGGTGGAGCCTCTGATAGGTGAGCAACTTATTAAATAAGCTTTTAGGGAATTAATTTAATTTCGATTTTAATTAGCTTAATATTTAGTTACGTGTCATGTTTGTGAAAAAAGTTGATACTACGTGGTGTTATTTTTTATGTTTATTTCGTTAATAATTACCTTTAGTAGTGGTGAAAAGGTTACATTAAAATTACAATTTATGAGGCAATTACTAGGGTAATTTATTTACAATTTGTCTAAAAAATGGTAACTTCCCTTCATTGCCTGTGTATTTTACACAGTTAAGTTTAACAACGCTATTTTTTAAATGTATTACTCTGGAGAGAAATGGATTCCTTGATATTTTATTGCGGAAACCTAGCTTAGCGTAAGTTTTCTTTTGAACTTCCTTCATTTTACAACATTTATTTTGGAGTGGGCAGTAAATTCTTTTTAAATACATTTCAGGAAAAAATCTTGAAGTACTATCAATGAGTTGGTTAAAAATTGTGACACTACAATAAATTTTATTTGTTTTGATAAAAGGTTAAGGCTTTAGTAAAGTTTAAACGTTTGAACTTTTAAAAGGTTAAAACATCCAAGTTTGTAAAGAGATTAATAAATGTTATTACAAACAAATGAAAACTTTTATTTTAAATTACATTTTTACATCTAATGCTCAAAATAGAAAAAAAAAACTTAATATTTTTTCTTCTATTTGAGCTGAAGCAGAATATTTGAAAACATTTTGCATACCTGCAAAGGCCCTTGACGGCCTCCGTAGTCGAGTGGCAAAACGCTCGACTACGAATCCAGAGGCCGCGGGTTCAAACCCGGCGTATAACTTTTATTTAAATAAAATGTGTCATAACATATTTAATTAATAAAGAATATATTTGCGGCACATTCCAGAGTGGTAGTTACTTTTGTGCGGTATTCATTATAAAAAGTAAACAAAGGCCCGCTAAACACTGTTTTTCTACTGATGTTGCCAAAGGCCTGTTCAAATCACTTAACGCAATTAGGAAAATAACTTGCAAGGCTTTGAAGGTAGTTATTTAAAACAATATGTATTTTTCATTTTTGTAGAGAGCAATCACTTTGTGATTTTAAATATTTAAAGAAATTAGTTAATTTGATTTATATTATCTGTCTCTTTTACTTTGTTCCTTTGTTATAATTTAAATGTTATTCTATTTTTTTCTCATTGTTTTATTATTTTATATTTTGTTCTCTCTCTCTGTATGTATATGTAACTGCTCACTTTGTATCTTTTGTTAAGTTTAATTTTGTACCCTGATGATGCTTAGGCTAAGCGAAACCGGTCTGTCATAAAAATCAAAATAATATTCGTGGGCTTAGACAAAGTTATTCTTTCATTTCTTTTAATATATTTTAAAATCACAAATAAATAATCCAACGCAGCACCACCACTGTCGATCAAATAATAAAAGTACAACAGCCATACCGAGTTAAGTCTCTGGCTGCTTGAATAGATAATGGCCAACAGTCAAGATGTATAATACACTTGAAGTAACAATATATGGAGGGAGAGCTAATTATTTTTACCCAACCTATACAAACTCACGATAAATCACTTTCTCCGGGTTTTCACGTCGTACACCATGAGAGAAAAAGAGACAACAAATATAATACACCGCTTTTATGTACTTTAATTATGATCTTGGTCTCCTGGGTCACCGCGGGACTCCGCCCACATTTTTTACTATGCCACTAAACTTGACACAACTAAACGGTTTTTTAGGTTATATGCTATATTTTTGTTGATAACAAAACTGTGAAAATGTGGTTATACGAATAAACAAAAATATAATATGTTGATATGTGCTATAAATGGATGTATAAATACCCTAGCCTTAGTATAAGCCACGCCCAGGTCGGCCGAGTCTGGTAAAACTCATCAAAAACTGACTACACTATCTTAGATAGGTACCACTCTATGTTCTCTCAGACAATACAGGTATATTGGTACGAATCGAGTTTTCCTGAAGTAGATAGGTACTTCAATATGAATCCTCTTTTCCGCATTTGAGAAAAGTCCATTGAATTGAGATAACAAATTATCCGATTTCAAATTCATTCAATTTTATTCTACGAATGAAATCTTCAAATGACTGGATGAATTCTACTAAAAAAATACGGTGATTTAATTATCGGCTTACTAATCATTGAGTCTCAACTTAAAAACGAAGACATTTTTATGCTCTGGCTATGAAATGAAGAATTTTAAGTACAAAGTAAGTACCCACCACACTTGTTAATTTATGGGGTTATTGAAAGAAAGAAAGTGTCAGTAGATAAAGAACTGTCTTAACCCTTTGATCCCCGATTATATATTAAGGTGACTTTTATAAGTTACTTTGGGAATTATCTGTTATTTATAATTAACTTTAAAATCATTCGGATTTTTTTTGTATTCTCCTTTTCCATTTTTTAAAACCCCACAATTTTGACAGATAATGTCATTATTTTTTTATTTTTTATTAGTTACTTAGTACATTTAATTTTATTGGATAATATTATACTGATATAATTATAATAATTTTATAAAACTGATTTTAAGGTTTTTTAATGTTGATACGTTTTACTGCTTGTGTCATTTTATTACTATTCGCTTTCTTAATTATACGTTAAGAAAACACTTTCCTTGTTAATGATTTTAATAAAACCAAATTTTTAACTTTATTCCACTATTTTTTTGTATTTAAGACCTGATCGGTTTCACTTTATGACGGGCATCTTCAGATTGATACAATTTTAAGTAAATCTATGGCAAATATACTACCAATGTCCGGAATGGACGCGTATTGAGTCTCATAGCGACCGTCTGTGACCTTAAGTTATGGTTTATTGCTGACAAAGGCGGCTTTACGATAACATTACAAAAACATAATACCCCGATGTGTACCTATTATTACTCTTTTAAGATATTTTACCAAACCATCAATGTAAATATACCTAAGACGAAGACTAGTATGTGCCGTACTACATTTATTTATTATAAAATAATACAAAGTATATTTGCGGCACGTTTCAGAGTGCTAGATTCTCTAAGTGTCGCCCTGGTGAAAGACCATTATTCGGAATCGCAACTTTGCTTGAAATGGCTGTAGTTATGTTTGGTGACCAGATCTGAATAGCCAAGTATTTCACAACCTTCCTCTTTCCCGTCTCCTTCCTTTCCCCAATACCTTCAGCCTCACAACATACCCCGATAAGGGATGACATAGTCTCACTGGCTCTAGACCCTTGGAAGCAGTAGGGACTTTTGTGCGGTATTAACTATAAAAAATAAGTAAGCATGTTACGTATTCGTTTATTTATTCAGAGGTATAAAATTTGTGTGTGTTCGTTATTCTATTGATTGCTCCGGATTTCCTATTTCCATTACTATTACTATTAAAAAAGTCATTTTATTTTCAAAAAGTTCACAAAGTTACATCACTACAAATTTTATTGATATTGAAAGGAACAACAGATGATTTTTCGCGGTCGGAAGTTGGGTTTTTGCATATCATCACCTGAAAATCAAAAGGACTGAAGTGCCATTTTGGGAAGTTTACACCCCTTTTACGCACTTTTTTATTTTGTTTTACAATAAAATTCATAAATCTTCAGTACCTGGTTGGTTTTGAAAAAAAAAGTTAACTCAATGCTTTCAATTAGTTACCTGAAGCGACAAAAAGCTTAATAAGTCCTAAACTTGTGTCGTTTAAGTCAAGCCTTTTGGATGTCCACAAAAGTCTTCAGAATCAAACAAGTATTTAATTCAGAAAAAAAAACAGATCAAAACTGCATTCGAGTATTTAACTCATATTTAGCCAAATTGTCGCATAAGGCTCAACACCAAAAAAGGTGCTAAACTTCATTTAGTAGCATTCACTAATCCAATAAAAACTTCACATGATTTATATGTAAATTCTACAAAGGTAATTAAGAAAATTTATAAGGTTTCCATATAATTTTTTTTTGTAATGTAATCTCTTAAATTCTATGAAAAACGTACTCAAGTTTTAGTAAAAGGTGCAATTTAAAAACCAACGCAGCCATTTTATAATGTTTTATCTAAAATTTCAGTTTGAATTTCATAAATAATTTAAAAGATTACAGTTTGAAATTTGTATTTAGTAGTATTAGACATTTGCCTAACTACTCGTATGGAATCAACAGATAAATCATGTGTAGTATTGCTTGTATTAGAATGCCAAAAGTGTGTATTTTTAAGTGCTGAACCTTTACCTTTTTTTCCTTTCCAGTGACGATATATTGAGTGGTTCAGATCTAAAAATAAAATTCTGAAAAACAAGTTTAAAAAAAGGGTAATAATATTTCATTTGATTGCCCAGTTTGGTGGCTTGAGTAAAATTTGTACTTTCACCTCCATCATTTTTGACAGGCTTTCCGCTAGTAATAGAAAATATGCCACATTTTTATTAAAGGTAGTAAAAATATATTCGCCAAGTATTTTGGTAAAATATCGCCAAAATCCACAGCTGTTACTGAAGTGATAAAAGTTCACTCGAGTTCCGCAATCAGCCATGGTACTCCGCCTGTCAATACCTCCTGTCTGGGCTTTTCCAGGCTGTCGGGCTTATTCGTGGAAATTATAAGACACATTTTTAAGGCTTTTCATTGAACAATTACTTAACAAATATATTGCTTCATTCAACACGAATCTGAAATATAAAGCAGAAAAGCACTTTGTATTTCTCAGTAAAAACACGCGAACGATGACCTCTTGCGTAAGGAAATTAGCGCAACCTTCTGCTACCTCATCTCCTCCTAATTAATTTTAGTATCACAACATTACTTAAATCGGCAATGCCGTTTCGTACATTAATTTGTAACTGCATTTAAATTTAGTTTTGCATAAAAATGTTCACTGTTACAATTAGTTATTTTTTTAATGAGAATACCATACAAGAGTTCAAACTGTCTGAATTAAGTGGAACTATGGCATCCTCAATTAGGGTTGCGAAGCTAAACAAAATGGGGAGGAGAATGAAACGGGGAAAAATAAGTTGGAAATTACCTGGCTATTCAGATCTGGTCACTAGATATCTCTATTGCCATTTCAAGAAACGTTTCGTTTTTCATGTTTGTCTTTCACTAGAGTTATACAAAGAGTATCTAACTCACTAATAAACTAACCATCACGCCGTTTCCCCACAGGAGTAGGCAAAGAAAATACGGACCGCCATATAACTCTGTCTTGGGACACACTCCTTGCTTCATTCACATTCATACATCGTGTCATACATACTCTTCTGTTATTCTGACCCTGAAAATAGAAACTAACGAACGAACAAGCTATATTTATACATTTGATCTGTATAGTTTGACACACTTTACTTTACTGGTGACCAGAGAAAGAACAAAGCTGACGAACGAAGAAACTTTTGATTAAATCAAATTTAATAATGTTTTCATAAGAAGCAATCATTTTGTGTTTTGACATTATATTAAAATAAAAGAACAATTTGTTTTAAACCACGACTTTATTATGTTTTAACTTCAACCGGTTTTGCTTGGACCAATATTCGTCACGGAAAATATAATAACTATTAATTTTTTTTTTTTTTTTTTTTTATTTGATTTTTTGTCACATACATTTTTTTTAAATTAGAAAAGAAAAAGATTACAAAAATAAAAACATTAATTAAAAAGAAGGAAACATATTATAAACAATAAAGAAAAGAAAATAAGGAAGAACAATGTAGATATAACAAAAAATCCCACATAGGCAAAAGCCAGTGCGTGGGTATACTAATATAAATCAATAGTAGGTTCTCTATAGCAATAATATAAATAGATAAACAGTATATAATTACAATTAATAAAGAGTTACATTTCAAATTAAGCAAAACATTTTAATTTTTTTTTTTTTTTAAATCACAGCAGATAAGTTAGTTAAGAATTTAAAAAAATATAGCAGTTATGGTATTAAGAGGTTGGTATTTTTATAATAACATATTATTGTATTTGCATCGACAAAGCTTGATCGAATTGAAACCGGTTGTCGTTAAAACATAATAAATTCGTGGTTAAATCAAAGCGTTATTTTGTATAATGTTATTACTGAGTTGTCCTAATTTTTAGTTTTTTATTTTTAGTGTGACAGCTTTTTTGGCGTTCAAGGCCACTATAAATAATACTTTTACGCCACCAACTGAAAAATTAAGCATGTCAAGCTGTTACCATAATAAATAAAAAAGAGGTCACCATGATAACCGTTTTGTTAAATTTTTCATCACACATTTTATTTTGGGATTAATCTCTCACATTTTTCTAGAAAGAGCTTAAGTTATAAATATGAACACACAAATAAAATAATAGTCAGTGTTTGATAGAGATAAGAACGCAGGCTTGCTCAACCACAGAGCTGGGGCCGGCGACGCGCCTTCCCCGGAGACTGGATAGTTGTGGATTATCTCCAATCAGCGTCTAACCGCCCCCGACCCTGCCTTGACGAGCACTGAACCCAGACGGGGAATTGCCCCTGTCAATAACTCGTGAAAAATTCGCAAAATTTGGTCGAAAAATATTTTTAGCATGCCCTTGACGTGATTTTTCTTTAAAATGGCGCTATAGAAATTATCTGAATGTTATTATTATTGTTCTATGCTTTTCCGGTGGTTTTCCAAAAGATAAATGCTAATTAAACCATTGATTATAATAATTTAATATTAAAATTGAAAATTCTCCTAAGGGTCGCTTTATATATCGCAGTGACGGCTTCCATGGTCAAGTGGTAAGACTCTCGACCACCAATCCAAAGGTCGCGGGTTCAAATCCGGCTCGCGCCAATAACTTTTATTTTATTAATATGCGTAACACATTTTAATTCATATAAAAATAGTGTGTATATAAAAATAAAGTATATTTACGGTACGTTCCAGAGTGGTAGATACTCCAAGTATCGCCCTGGTGAAAGACTACCATTCAGAATCGAAACGTTGCTTGAAATGGCTTTATCCGTGTTTGGTGACCAGATCTGAATAACCAGGTACTTCTCAACCTTCCTCTTCCTCATCTCTTTTCTTACTGGCTCTAGACGGTTAGGAGCAGTTGCGACTCTTGTGCGATATTCACTGTAAAAAAAATTATTAAAGCTGAATACTTTACTTACAAAGGCGCATTGCTTGCATACATCATCTTCGAATCTTGTTATTAGACTTTAAAAAAAAATTACACAGCTAAAAAGAAGTTCAATTTCATGAAAGACAAAACTTTCGGTTATTTCAGTTATTTTTGAACTGACAAATAAAATAATATTTGAAAATAAAAAATTTTTAGAATATTCAAAATACAATAATGCAAAACTAAATTATTAATTTTATTATATACGACCTTATGGGCTTTACATAACTGTTCAATAGATAATATAAAATAATAGTGACACAGAAATAACATGGAGTAAATGATTAGCACACTAAAACATAAACAAGTTACTAGAGATATTACAATGGAATAAATTAACGTATATATTTTTAGAAGAGGTATGCTACTATAGCCTTCTTGTAACCACATTCAGTGCAGTTGAATATATTGTCTAATTTTGAATTTATTACTGCGAATGAATAAGGGATTTGAGTCAATTTTTTTAGATATCAATATCCAACTTTAAACTTAAATACCAATATATTTTCATTTTTTTTTAAAGTTCGTTTCATAGTTAAATTAATTCTCAAGGTTTGAATTTTTTAAACGCCGCCAAAATGGCAGTATCTCAAAGGTAGAGAGCGGAGGGGTGCGTGACGTCATCCGCACCGTCAGATGGGCAATTTGTTTGAATTTTGTTTAAATATTCAACAGGGAATTCCACTTCATTTTTTTTATTAATTTTAACCACTTAACTTAATTAACGGATTTTTTATATTTTCTAAACATCAAAATTTTATACGAAAAGTAATTTTTACCGTTGGATTTTTTGTACATCCCGCTAAGAACAGGGCATTACACGGTATTTATCTTTGACATCGCAAACTGTCGTTATCCAGCTGTCAGTCGCGTATTTTGTTAGCTTGTGTTTTTTCTTCAATTTTACCACTTTTAATTTAACAAAACCTTATAAAATGTCAGAAGATAATACGTATTACTATTGCATCGTACTGATGTGTAAAAATACAAGCATTACTGCAATTTATCATCGTTCCAAGAAATGCAGTTTTACGTTACAGTTTTTAGTGTAACGCCATGAATCACATGGTACGTAAACGGTACATTTGTCGTAGGAGTTCGTTCGACTAATCATGAAGCGTTTATATTTTATGGTGTTTTAACCAATTTTCAAGAAGCATTTATTTATTCTAAGATTTGTAATATGGATGTATTTATATAAATCTATATATATATATTAATATATATACGAGTTATTCAGAATATTTTCACTTAACTTCCTTATACTGCGTGCAATCTATTCTACAAGCGAGTATCTTAATGATTCAGTCCTGCTATTATTGTTACAATTAAATAGAATTTTAGCTTAGATCTTCGATTAAATCTTAGAAATCGTACTATTGCTTACAAAAAATGAGCCCCAGTGTGGATGGTTGAGTGTTTAAGGTATATGTACAGTTCCAGAATTTTCGAGAGCCTCTTTATCGGCAGACTTATGATGACACAAAGCAAACTTGTTTTGAAGGTTTCTTTCAGAAGAATGGATTATCTCTTCGATCCTCTTTAGTCGCAATCGGACACGATTGGTTATTTGAAAAGTGGAGGAGGATTTATTTTAGACCTACACAATAAAGAGATGTACTGACAGGTGTGTTGAGAGCGTGTTTGTGTGCCAAAAATCAGCTCATTTTTCCAAAACTTCTAATGAAATTGATCAAATATGTACAAAAATCAAAAAAAATATCACACATACTATTGTATGAAGCTCTCACTTTGTGGCTATCTATTATAACTAACTACCTATATACAAGTATACGAGTATATTACGCCTTGATGAAGGAACGATTGTAGCGAAACCGGTTCCTACAAAATAAAAAGTGAGTAAAAAAAAGTGTTATTGCTTCATTATTAACATTCTTACAAAAACAAAAACAACTTTCTATCAGACCACGGATATTATTTTTTATGACCGACCGGTTTCGCTTAGCCTAAGCATCATCAGGGTACAGAATATAAAAAAGGTGTACGGTTACATGTACATACAGAGGGAGGACAAAAATAAAAAGTAAAATAATAGAACAATGAGAAAACAAAAAAATAAAATTTAAATTACAACAGAGGGAAAGAGAGATAGTCATAGATAATATGAATTGAAAGAGGCAAAATGTCAACTGAAAAGGCAATTCTTACAGTTTATTTTATTGGCCTTTTGTAAACTGTTAACATTTTATTTTCAACGGTTTCAAATCGAAAAACGTCAAGCTTCTTGGAATTTTTAAGAGCAAAATTATATAGAGAGGGAGAGCTAAATATATTTTTAGCCAACCTATACAAATTTACAATAAATCACTTTCTCCTTGTTTTTACGTCGTAAACCGTGTGAGAGAAAGAGACAAGACAAGTTCTCACCTAATATAGTACCACCATTCGGTATGTAAGCGTGTTTTCCGTCTCCCGCGTCTCTGTTACTCCGTCCACTACGTTTTGTCATGCGACATAACTCAACGGTTTTTAGAGTTATATCCTATTTTTTGCTTATAACAACACTGTGAAACAGTGGTTGTACAAATAAATAAAAACATTTGGTCGACATATGCTATGAATGGATGTAAAAATAACCTAGCCTTAGTCCTAGCCACGCCCGAGTTTCATCAATACTGACTACAGAAGCACTCCCTCTTGATGGAGTTTTACAGAAATGAGACCTAATATCCTCTATTAATATTTCAATTTAATTTTTTGTATATTTTTCTTACGAATTTATGTTTGTTTTTAATTTGTATTATTATAATGTGTATTACAACTTTTGTGTAATTATTATTATAACTATGTATTCATATCAATTATGGAAGGTATTGGATTGCACTACTCCTGCATACCTTCTGAAATAAAACTTTATTATTATACATGTTTGTTCTAATTTCAGCGATTATTTCAAAATTTTTTATTTTATTTTTTCTACAAACCATGGCAGAAACAAACTTTTTGTGTTCGTGTGTCTGTTAAGTTTAGAGTATTGTCGGCCTTTTCTCATAGAATACCAGAAATTCCCGGTTGAATTCGATCGCCATATGTATCAACAACGGTGACCTTTTTAGTGGCTATTATTGTACAGAAATCTGTGGGCGAATCGGACTAACAATCGTAAAAAAAAATCTATCTATTCGTACTAATACTCATGGCAAACAAATGACAAGTATTATTTGAACAGCTATCAGATTTTACTTTCATTTGCCGTTTCAACAACTTGTAAGTAACTATCCTATCTACCCACCCGGGATTTGGATTATTGGGTAGGCTCTATTTTATATAAATTTCTCATTCATTGTGTACAACGGTATTTAATGAAATGCGTAATAACCTTAGAGCAAAAACGTATGGAGAGATAGCTAAATATTTTCACTCAACCTATACAAAATTACGATAAATCACTTTCTCCGGGTACTTTACGTGGTAAGCCGTGAGAGAGAAAGAGACAAGACAAATTCTCGCATAATATAGCACCACCATTTGATATGTAAGCATCTCCGCGTCTCCGTTGACTCCGCCCACCACGCTTTGATATGCGACATAACTGGACATAATTTAACGGTTTTTTCTAACTTACTTACTAATTTTGTGAATTTCAATTAATAATTCAGACAAAAATGTAAAATTTCGTAGAACCTGCAGACAACCCGCCGTGTTGTAGCTTATCAAGACTACATTTTTGTTTGTATACACTGTTGTACTTCTACTCTTGAATTAAATAAAAAAAGTATTAATTATTGAGATTATATCAATAATCTTCAACGTAACCATGAAACAGAAAAAATAACGGTCGCGACCAAGACTCGAACTCGGAACCTCTACACTATCTGGGAGTAAAGACCGTTGTGTTTTCTGTTTCATACGAGTATTTACGTTAAAAATCAATTCAATAATTAATTTTAAAAAATAATTCGAGGACGCCCGAGAAAGACATAGCACGATCTAGTAAATAAAATACTTGAAACGGGTCATGTGAAGAGTCAGAATAACATATGAATGAATGTGAATGAAGCAAGGAGTGGGTGCCAAGTCCAAGTCCGTCCTCTCTGCCTGCCCCTGCGAAGAAACGGCGTGATGGTGAGTTAGTTAGTTAGAAAGGTGAGCAAATTTCATGACTCCACGACACGTTTGCGAGTTTTAAATAAGACATGTGAACAGATTATCTGCTCTTTTAGTTTCGAACAATCTCTTTCACTATTGTACAACAAACTTTAAAATAACTATTCAAAACTTCTGGACATATGCAAAGCATAAGTCGACAGTCATGGGTTAGTGGACACAAAAATATCATCGCTGTTGATATTTAGAGAAAGCACCGGTGCTACTGTTGTCCTGACCACACGTCAGGGCGGAGTTGGTCTGAATATCAAGTGTCGCCAAGAGATTCAACAAGTGCAGCCTCCGGTAAAGAAACAGTTATTCCAGACATGGAAAAAAATATTGGTCTTAAACAGTTCAAAGGTGAAAGAAGACACGTAATAAAAATTGATATCTCTGTATCGGAACACAAGGAAAACATGTTGGGTGTACCACAAGGATCGGTATTGGGTCAAATGTTAATTTTTCTCTTGCATCATTGTCAATTTTTAAACAAAACAATGTATATATAGTTTCTACATTTCGCGAGTGCATTATTTATATAATAATAACTACTATTATATTTATATAAACATAGTTTACAGTAATAAAAAACAAAAACATATAACATCGATACATTGGAAACAGTATGTCTCTATAACAAACACAGTAAATTGATGACTTAGTTTTTGTATAAATTAGTTGTAAGTTGTTAATTTTATCATTCTCATAATCATATTTTTTGCAGATTGTGTTACTTTAATTTAATATATGGTTATTGTTTATTGCTAAAGTTAATTTATTATTGATATAATCGATCATTTATTATATAAATCGTCAAGGTAAATAACTCGTATTGCATTAGCCTATGCACTTGCAAACTTTGTGTCAGGTACACGAAAAGCGTCGTAAACACGCTCCGACCACAATATATTTACACGTTCGGGGTGCTGTTCAACCTCCCTTGGCGACGCAGCGCCTCACAAATATATCAAAGAGAAGGGTGCACGCGTTCCATGCTTTGATGTGCCACAGAGTGGCCGGAACAAGTCAGCGCTGCCGGGAATCCGAGAACACTCTCGTCCAGGCTGTCACCCCCTACATCATAGTTGGGGAGTTTACCTCAAGCCACCGTAATTTATGTGGTTAATATAGATGCATGTGTACTCCTAAATGCCATTATGAATTATTTTTGTACACTTATCTTGTTGATAATTATTGCTTTTGTATTCTTTAGATATAAACATGGGATATTTATTCATTATTTATTTATTTATTTATACTGGGTTTTAACAGATGTTATCACTTACGTGAAAAAATCCAGTTATAAAAAAACCAGTTAGTGTACAATCATTGTTAAATACAATACAAATAGACAAGATACATTAAATTAGATATACTTATTTATTTTATTGTATACGCCCGATTTAGGCTTCTACAAATAAAGGTAGGTATTTTAAACAATGAAAAATTTTAAACTATTTGTACAAAAAAAAAATAATTAAAATAGATGACATTAAGTCAAAATATAACGAAGATATATTATGATAGTATAGCCTTCTAGTAGTATAGCATTCCATGCAGTTAAATACATCAGCCACCTCTGCGTATGTATTACAAACTACATGCAATCTAGGTACAAGCGAGTATCTGAAAGACTCAGTCTTGATATTATTGTTACAACTAAATAAAATTTTGGATCGAATAGGTGGTGTGTAAAAGGAAATAAGGTTCAGAAAATCAAGGCTGTCTATAATAACATTGACAATATGAGACATAAGTAAAAGTCAAGTCAAAAATAAATCTTCGATCTCAAAGTTTTAATAAGTTTAATTATTTCATCAAGTAGTAATACCATAGTTTATGTTTTCAATGTGCAGATAAAATTTATAGTTTACATATCTTAGAAGTTTGTGTTGAATCTTTCGATGAAGTCGAAGTGGATTTTATAGTTATGGTACCAGATAGAAGAATTGTATTCCACTTTAAATGTACATTTTAATCAAATCCCTGTAATGTTCTCTTCTAAAAAATCAGGAAACCGATTTTTACATTTCCTATTATGCCCTAAAATCGAGCAATAAAAAAAAAATAAAAAACACTAAAATAAACCCAAACTATAATGTTGCTAACATCATGTCCTCTGAGTAAAAAACAGTATCTTTCTGCAAACTAGAAAAAACTAAAATAATTGTGTATGTCTGAAGTGACCTGCAAGGTAAGTATGCTTCAGCATAAATCTTGTTTATGTACAAAATATAAATACATATATTATATAATATGCCATAGATTATAAATAGTTAGTAATAAGATGGAGCTGAGGAATTAATATTAATTGTACAGCTAAAGGTGATTTTTAACAGAGGTAGCGCTATATAAATTATCAAATATATTATACTCGTAAATATATTTATATAATTCAATTAAATTGAATTTTATTTCTTGAAAATTTAATTCTGCTAGTTTGAGTTTTTATTTTTAGTGACAGCTGTTTCGGCGTTTAAGACCATTATCATTTTAATAATAATGAATTTAATTCAATTGAATTCTTTAAAAAAAAATGGAGTTCTACAAATTGAACATAAAAACTATAAATATACAAATATTATTCACACTATTATTTTATATGGCAAACAAAATTTTGCACCCACCGGTCTGTTCCACCGAAATTAACCACATTATTATTTTTAAAGAAAAAATAATGCAGCATTTTGACCGAAATGTTTTGGCAGTAAAATCGATATTTCAATGGTCAAGATAAAAATGTCGTTGCTAAAAATGGTCGTTTTCATTTGAAAGCCAGGTTAAGAATACTGTCATAATTTAATGGTCCGTTCGAGAGTTTTTGCTGCTCACAGAAACAGACTTCTATTTTGTACTTAAAGGATATCCTCACTAAATACTAAAGTCCTACCCAGGCTTATCTCTACAAGATATTTTCCCTGGTGGGGCAATTCAGTGGGGAATATTAACCATTCCTCGGGCGGTGAAACTTACACGTATTTAATAAATTGACGTAATCCGCCCGGCCTAGGATTAAATAATACCCGAATTATGGTAACACGAGAAGATTTTGTTCACAATATTCATATTCTGTGGGTTTTGATAATATAATAATATTTGTGAAACCACTGCTGATAAAACAAACGATAATTTCTGTAATTTACGAGGAATTTTGTGTTTTACAATGACTCTCGTTATTTTAAATGAGTTGGGTTGGAAAGAAAATTTAGTTTACGTACCAAAAAAGATTTCCACGAATTTCCTCCCCTATCGATAAGAAGTATCTTGTTTGACACTCCCGTTCCGAACGGGGGTTTAATGTCACCCCGGATGAAAGTTTTTTTCCGATATCTTCGATGAAGATTACTGAAATATTATGAATATACTTCTCGCTAAGTATTGCCAAAAATAAATTGCCTATGATTATCAGAAGGTTGAGGAAAGAGATGGGTAAGAGGAAGGCGGGGAATCCGTTGGCTATTCAGATCTGGTCTTCTTGATCGAGTGGTTAAGATCCTCGAATACAAATTCAGAGGTCGCGGGTTAAATTCCTACATGCCCAAAAAAAATTCAATGATTTTTGGTTATTTTACAATTATTAATAAATTACAAATAATATAACGTATATTTGCGGCACGGTGCAGAGTGGAAGATTCTCTGAGTACTGCCCAAGTGAAAGAACACCATTCAGAATCGAAACGTTGCTTAAAATAGTTTAAATCGTGTATGGTAACCATGGTTATCATACACATTTATTTTCACTGCTAGATATTTAAAAAATCTTTTTTTGCGTTTAAAATATTGATTGATCTTATTTGATGAAAATTCTAATAGATTGTAATTTTTTTAAATATTTCCCTTTTGTAAAAATAGCAGCCATGTCTCATAAAAAAATATATGCCGACATAAGTACGAATAATTAATATACCCTGAGGGCTGCGGGCAATACTTTGTACGGAGCTTTTATCCTTGAGTGAGATAGCTTTCGAAACTTTCTCAAGATCTGAAAAAAGTGCAGAATATTATACAGTATTTCGAGGAATAATATAAAACTTACATAAAGCATTCATTATTATAAAGTAATCGTTTTTAAATATTGTTTTCACAACTACAAGTATTTTTTGTACGAAATTAGGATTTGTTTCATAATATTGGTATTCAACCACAAGAAGGCATCGACCCGTATTACTTGAATACGCAGTTGCCAGATCTCGAGACAGATGTCTCGCGAAAGCAGCGAATAATATTTTAAAAGAGATAATTAGCTTTATTAGCCTTGTTACGCAGAGTAATAGACTTTTACCTACGTACCAATGCAAAGCAAATTCACAAATATCGTCTTACCAAATTATAATTAAAGTTTTTCAAATAAGACGAACGAATAATAATGATTTTCGCTCTTACCTACCTGCCCTTAAAAATATTAATAAGTCTCGACTGTATTTTGTGTAATCTGTCTCCCAACTAAAATATGCATTTCGGCTGACAAAAGACATTTTCTTTGACATTTTCCGCCGTAAAGTTTTTTTTCTCTATTGCATTATTATTTATTTATGTAATTGCATATGCTTTTATATTATTATTATCATTTTATGTTATTTTCTTAAATTATTTGTCATTTTTTAATCTCTTTCATTGTTTTCATTTAACTCATATGTTAATATAACTCATATATATAAACTAAGAATTAATATTAAGTGGAAATTAAGATTTGTACAGTGTCCTTGAGATGATTTGTCACAAAAACAGCGCCACACAAATTATCCAAATAATATTATTATTTATATGGGAGACAGAGTATTGCACCCATCGCTCTGTTCCGCTGAAATAAAATGTTATTATTATTTTTATAATTTAAAAAAATATATTGTTCAGCATTTCATATTGGTAAGACAACCCGTAATGTCCATATTAGAAAATAATATGTTAGATGTTTAAATAACAACGGTTTTTCAAAAATAGCTAATCATCATATTGACAATGATCATACCTTCAATAAACGTACTGGCGCTCATATTAAATAATTGAGGAGCACTAGAAATTGAGAAAACCATTAAAATTAATAGTCATATTCCCAATAATCAAGTAAATTTTTCCTATAGTCCGAAATTAGGTATATTTCATGTAAACTAATTAAATGTATTTTAATTTTTTAATAACCTTCTCAGTTGACGTTTTGTCTTTTCCAATTTATGTTATCTGTCTCTTTCTCTCTGTACCTTTGTTATAATTTACATGTTTTTCATTCTATTCTTTTCTCATTGTTCTGTTATTTACTTTATATTTTGTTTTCTCTCTGTATGTATACATAACCGCACATTTTGTATGTTTTGTTTATTTAATTTTGTACCCCCATGATACCAGTCGGTCATAAAAATCGAAATAATATCCGTGGTCTTATCCAAAGTTTTTTTTTTTATTTCTTTAAATATGTCAAACCACAAATAATTGCTTGATGACGAAAATATTTTTAAAAAATGTCTGATGAATTAACTTGTGGAGTGTTTAATTTTCAAGGCAATAGTGCTTTGGGATATTTTATTTTAATGTATTCATAACGGCATTAATTTAAAACAAATAAATTCGTTTTTATTATAAACAGTTGATATTTTAATTTAGTTTTTTAAATGCTTTTAACTGTTGGTCAATAATTGGAGTGTCAAGTACAAAAAACGTTTCAAAAGTGTCCTCTTGCTGGAGTTTAATCAAGGAGCAGAAAGCAACGGGCCTAGATAGAATAATTAAATCTTTTCGTGGGTAGAATACATTACAAAAGCAGTTGTTTCTAACCTCTAGACAAAAGGTTAAAATAAATATCAAAGAATATTTCACTAGCTGTGAAATAAAATTTTGAAAAACTACACTTCATCAAAAACGCAGAGTTCATTTACTTACACCAACAACTAAAAAACATAAGAATCAACTGAAAAGAAAAAAAATACTGCTTTCAAGTCTACTCAAACGCACGTCTCGAATAATTATTCGAGTGAAATCGTAGATCGAAGAAATTCTGACGTTTGGAAGAGCTTTCCGTTTCCTGCGAAATCGAAATTCGGAAGTTTTATTTGCCGAAATTGGTCTAGACGTTTCCCAATCAGATTGTGTGATTTCGCACGAAACGCAGATGTGATGTATTTTGCAATTTGCTTAGTGCAATGCATTTGAAAATCAGTCATTAAACCTTGTTTAATGGCTCATTTTTCAAATGAATTTTCTTGTTCACAACTTTTGTTACATACAGTCGAAGTAGTTCTGAAGGATTTGGTTATTTGCCTTTTCATTAAAATGGTAATAGAATGTACACAGCATTCCCACCTTTCGTCTGTTAGATACATTCCGCCGGTTAAGTCAAGGCAATCTAACTTAAGGGTTTACCCTTAAAGGGTTCCGATCAAAGCAGAAAATCAAAGG
The DNA here is from genome assembly GCA_022651775.1 of Drusus annulatus. Lineage (NCBI taxonomy): Eukaryota > Metazoa > Arthropoda > Insecta > Trichoptera > Limnephilidae > Drusus > Drusus annulatus. The sequence continues at coordinate 310,118 of JAGWCC010000509.1, read as the reverse complement.
CAAGTAAGGGCATACAGGTACATCTATCAATTACCTTCGGTGGATATAATCTACATCTTACACAGACTTCGTAATATCATACTGCCTCACCACCAGCAAATGTCCATAGGAGATATTTAATTGCATTCTCGAATAGATCAATAATTTATTCGTACATTAGTATTCTGCATCCCTCTTACGGTCCTATGTTCGTTCCCATTTTGTTGTATTGGTTTTGGTTTTTTGCGGTAAACAGTTCTTCTTGGAAAAAATAGATGTATTTTCTGCGGCCTCCGTGGTTGAGTGATTACGATACTTAACTATAATTCCGATACGAGGTCGCGGGTTCGAATGCCTGTGAACTACATTGTGCGAACTGTAAAAATATTATGTGAATGGTTACCGTAACGCGCGTTAATTAAGACTTACGTTGGTGTGTTTCAAGCTCTCATCACATTTGACATCGTCACATTTAACATCCCCACAAGTCAACGATTAGCAGTATTTTGTTTTTTTTTACATTTTAATGTTCCCCGTTTAACGTCGATTCTAGGCCCGCTTCAGCTTTAGAACAAATTGTGATCAGCTGACAAGCATAACGACACGACCGTTATCCTTTTCAGGTGATTAAAATTTGATCAAAAGCTGAAACGGACCGACAAAATATATATATATATATATCACGTGACGACGTCATGAAATTTTCTCGATTTGTTTTAAAATGGATTTCAAATAGTGGAACAATGTATTTATTTATGGTTTTAAAGTTTATTTTGTGGAACTCCATTTTAATTTTTAGGTTTTTAATTTTATTTAAACAATAATTATTATTATTTTAATTTTTTTTTAAAACAAGTTTTAGTTAAAAAAGCTCTGCGATGTAATTATTTTTACGCGGGACAGCTGTTTCGCAGAGCTTTTAACTAAAAAATTTTAAAATAATAATAATTATTGTTTAAATAAAATTAAAAACCTAAAAAAATATATATATATAGTGATCATTGTTCGGAGGTAGATTAAGATTCAAGTTATGCACACACCAACAGCATGCTACAATATTTGCCCAGGGAGATGTTCTTGTTAGCAGTTGTCGTAGCGGTCCATGTGCTTGCCTTTGTACCTCCAGCCGCCTCAAGGGTTGCTACTCCTCAGGGCGTTTCGCCCTCTGATAAGAATAACAACGAGCCTTGGAATTCCCCAACGTGTCCTTTATCTCCCGCCTGTCGCGTGTTTGTTTTCCTCATTACGTAATTTTCCTCCCCCGCATATTTACAAAGAGTCGCGTAAATTTGTCAGTGGTCATTGATCAGGAATAACCGAGGGTGGAGTATGAAATATTATCGCGCGCGAACTGTGTTGAATCCGAAGCTGCGATGAAACATCGAAAGTGTTTTCAGCTTCAGATGAATTTGGAAAATAGTGGACTGTAAACGATAAACTATACCACTTGATGGAAGTCTCTAATTATGGAGGTGGAAAGATTATGGAATGAAAGGAAAAATGGGAAACCATTCACTCACCGATGTAGTTGAAGTGGAATTTCTTGTTTTTTCTTACACAGTTATATTGACAATGAAACGACTGACAACAAAACACCACACTAAATTTAATATTATTTGAAGAACAACAACAAATCGACGAACAAACGAGAGATCAACGAACAACAAAACACACGTTTTTTCTCATTAAACTCTTCTGTTTCGATTTACATTTTTCATTTATTTTTTATTAATTACAATATAACATTAAAAAAAACAGATATTTTGAATAATAATAATATTTTATGCACAGTCCTCTTCACTAGGGATTCCTGTTCCGAGGCCGACTGTGGGTTGCTGCGTTGGTGTCACCAGTTTTATGATTACTTCATAATCTTTATAATTTCCTCGTCTTCATGGTTATTTATCCACATTTTAATGTTGATCTAACATTTACATCTCGGTGGCATATCTCATAAGATTTGAAAGAGCATTATATAATTTGGCAGCATGGAACTTGTGGTTTTTCTGTCCAAAAGATTTGTTCAATCTTGGAATGTTGATTTTACTTAAGGTTTTTGTTCTTGTAGTATGGTGTTTTGAACACCATGTTGTTCCATACGGAGTTCGATATTGCAAAATGGTTGGATAAAGTAGGAACTGGATGAAGAACATAAAAGTAAGAACCCATAAAATTATCACTTTGAAATCCAACAAACTGCTAGACCATATTTATGAATGTAGGTATAAGGAGACGAATAGCCAAGGGCCATATTCGGTAGAATGCAGTTGTAAAGAAGATTAAATTATTCGCTGAGGTGAAGCGCAGTGAATGATAATGTATTTCGTGTATAAAACAAAGTTATAAACCAAAGTGTTCAACTATTTGTCCATATCGCACACCGTGCGTAAGTCACGGTGTTTGAAAGAGAGAGTACGAGAACAGCGTGCAATATAGTTGTGAATGATGAATACTTGGAGCAAGTGGATGAGTTTGAGTATTAAGAAGTATGTTTGCGAGAGGCGGAAAGGTTGACAAGGATATTTAGAGAAGGGTGAATGCAGGAAACTCCATTAGTAGAGGAATGAACGCTGTTGGCACAAATACAAAACTGTCCAAAGACGCGAAGCTAGCAGTCTACAATGGAGTGCTTATACCAACTCTGATATATGACAGTGAGGCATGGAACTGGAAGAGGAACAATGAAAGTAGACTAAATGCTGTAGAAATGACATCCCCGGGGCGTATGTGTGGTAAAACCGTGTTAAAAATGTGGATATCCGGAAAGAATGTAATGCTGATGTAAGCGTAATGAATAGGACCAAGAAAGAGACGCTTAGATGGTTTGGGCATGTAGAGCGAATGAACGACGAAAGGAGTGTTGAAAGAATATATTACGCGAAAGTGAATGGAAGAAGAAGTCGGAGACGCCCGACGAAGATATGGCACAATCAAGTTAATCAAATACTTGAACGTGAGGGGTCAGAATAACAGAAGAGTACGTATGAGACGATGTATGAATGTGAATGAACCAAGGAGTGGGTGCCAAGACAGAGTTGTATGGCGGTCCGTCCTCTCTGTTTACCCCTGCGGAGAAACGGCGTGATGATTAGTTAGTTACTAGAAGAAACATAATCTGTCTCTCGACGAATCACCTTTAGATATACAAATTTAACAAAATCATGTACTGTACGACAAATTCAGAAAGTCAATTTTTTTTATTTCGCTCCCGTGCCCTAAAGCGGGAAAAAAATCATAGTTATAATTTTAAATTAATAAGTGTGACTATCTGATAGGACCTGCCAGGTGTGTTTCTATATATTTTCTTGTTTACACTAGGAATTAATATGTAATAATATAAAAGAAGATCTGTACAGCGCCCTTGAGGAGATTTTTCACAAAAACGGCGCTTTACAAATCATCCAAATATTATTATTATTATTAAATTCTTCCCTGAGATGAAAGTATGAGCTATCCGTATATAAGTCTATAAGCATTAAATAGTTTTCTGTTTCTACCTAGAGGTTCATCTATTGTGATCTGTATCTGCGTGTACGTTGGGGGATACCTTTGCGGCATGTTTTCTGTAACCTTTGTTCAAGGGAGTGTGAATGACCTTGATCTCAAAGAACCGAATCATCAAAAAGATTAGGATTTTAAATAATATAATTTACAGATAGAAGCATTTTTTGTAAAAACGAATAAGTTGTGTTGAAAATTTTATTTTTTTAATACAGTACCTTTGTGATAACAAATAACTATGTTTTATTAACTTTTTTAATATTTTAAAAATCTTTTTACATGTCCCTGTAATCTTTTTTAAGCGGTGAACTCCACCTTCTGAAAACTTCTCTTTTTTTCTGTCTGGAGTCTTTAGATAAAAAAAACTATTTTTAACGTCATTCACACCTTCAGGCTTAGATATTTGAGAAGATAATTTTACTGTCAAAACGGCACTTCGTCGCTGGAAAAGCAAAAGGGCTTAAGCGACACTTTGGTCCAAAATGATGTATTTAACTGCACGGAATGTAGATACAAGAAGGCTATAACATCATATGTCTTTAATCAATAATATTTTTATGTATTTAAGAACTATTTCTTCCTACTCTACAACTGTTTCTTATTTTGTTTGCGCATAATGTAAAATCTCAATTGTAAACCTTTAATGTAAAAGCCCTCTCGGTCGTATAGAATAAAATAAATAATTATATAAAAATGTGTTAAATATGCATTTTTGATCAGTGTTTTTTTTTCTGCGTGGAATGCTCTGACTCTCGTTTGATTCTTGAGATTTTTGTGGCCCTTCGGCCATCTAAAATATGATAACCATTTGGGAGAAGGCTTGCCTCAAACGACACAAGTTAGAATTTTTTTGTCGTTTCAGGTAACTTTAATAATAATGTTTTTATACTTAAAGGTATGCAGGAGTAGTGCAACGCAATACATTCCATAATTGATAATAATACATAAAAAACAATTGTAATACATATATACACAATAATAAAATAAAACATAAATTCATAGAAAAAAATAGAAATAATATATTTTTTTTAAATTTAATGGAGGATATTAGGTCTCGTGTCTACAGAAGGCCATCAAGAGGGAGTCCATTCAATATATTACTACAATGAACTTCTATGCTAGAATTTGAAATCTGACGAAATTCGCAGTAGTATTAAGTCGTTTGGATCACAAAGATTAAAAATGATTTTTTTTACTCTTTTAACCGATCGGCAATTGATCGCAGCCATTTTAAGATTCTTCAATTTGATTCTAAAGACGATGCCTTGGGACAAAAAATCAGGCATTGAGTTACTGGAGTTATTAAAATCCAAACAGGCACTTGACTGATGAAGCTTTAAAGTGCTCTAGTGTAAGCTTCTCAAAATGGCGCTTCAGCCCTTTTGCCTTTCCGGCAACGATACGGTTTGTTCCCTTGGAGTAACAATATATGGAGAGAGAGCTAATTCTTTTTACCCAACCTATACAAATTTGGGATAAATCACTTTCTCCGGGTTCTTACGTCAAACACCATGAGAAAGAAAGGGACGGCAAAATTTTCCAAATTATCACACCGCTTTAAGGTTTTTTTTTTAAAGAAAGCTAAACATTCCCGGGTTACGAATAACCTGATAATATTTGAAAAACTCCTAATGCCATCGTAAGAAGCGGAAGATGTTGCTTTTGCAATGACGGAGGACTTGGCCAGCAGAGGAATTGAACGCATGGGAATCCGACGCGTTTGTCCACTCAGCCACCGACCGGTCGGTGTAATTATCGGTATTTTAAGGGTGTTCTTCATGTCCCGCGTCTCCGCTGACTACATCCACACGTTTTTTTATATGCGATATAAATGGACATAAGTCATCGGTTTTCGAGGTTACATGCTATATTTTTGTTCACAACAATACTGTGAAAGAGTGGTTTTACGAATAAACAAAAACATTATGTCGACATGTGCTATGAATGGATGTATAAATACCCTAGCCCTAGTCCTAGCCACGCCCAGGTCTAGCCGAGTTCGGCAAAACTTATAAAAACTGACTACAGCAGCGCTCTATCTTGTATATTGTTGCTCTCAATTTGTTCCATACTTTTTTAAACAAACAAAAAGTCGACAAATATGCTTTGAAATCTCTTGCAAAGCCGCATTTCATTTGTATAAACATAGATCATTTAATATTATAAGAATTAGTTTAAAATTATTTATTTATTTTATTTTATTATTTTAATTCAAAGTATGATCTAGTCTATCTTTTAAGTGGGTATTATTATCCTTGTTAAACTCAGAGCCTACGTAATTTTAATTCCCATTCAATTTCCATGTGAAAACACTCCAAGTAGTGTCCCTATAAATATTCATTGGAGTTCCCTTTTGCGGTAGACGTGTGAATAGGAGGAATCTACTTAATTGTTTCAATGAAGGAATTAACATTTGGTACATTTCCCCCGGGCGCTTCCATCCCAAGCAATAGATGGCGTTACTTCAAAGTTTTAATCATTTAATTCACTCAGGGTACACTTAACTCATTGATGAATGAGGGTGCGGTTACCAAGCGAAATCTGACAAACAAAACATTGTCGAGGTCTTGGGGTAAGAATATATATGGAGAGAGAGAGCTCAATATTTTTACCCCAACCTATACAAATTTATGATAAATCACTTTCTCCGAGTTTTTACGTCATAAGCCGTGAGTGAGAAAGAGACAGGACAAATTGTCACATAATAATGCACCACTTTTGGGTATGTAAGCATGTTTTCCGTGTCTCCGGCAACTCCGCCCACTATGTTTTGCTATGCGACATAGCGCAACGGTTTTTGAGGTTTTATCTTATATTTTTGTTGATAACAATACTGTAAAAAGGTGGTTATACAAATAAACAAAATATTATGTCGACATGTGCTATGAATGGATGTAAAAAAGTGTCTCTATAAAAACCCTAGCCAAACAAAATCAACAATCCTGACTTAACTGATTCACAAATCTTCCTGGTAAATTATTGCCCTGAGGTTGAGGATAATCTTGTGTTTATTGAATACAGCGAATTTGAATGCTTAGAAGATTTACTCTCATCGTGTATTTAATTTTGAGTTAAAATGATAAAGAACATGATTTCTGGAAGCATTTCCCATTTTTTCTGCGGATTACACTGGCCCGCCGGCCCCAGGCAGTAGATACCTGTGTGCAATGTCGTATAAATAAACCAAAAATGAAAAACAGACGTTACACGGATACAGCAATTAAGACAAATACGTTCTAATTGAAGGAGGTCGGCGCAATTAAATGATGGAAAATCAATACCACAGCACGTGAAAAGGAAGTGGCGAGGAAGGCATTGGGGAGACAATCATTAATTTATTACTATGAAGCGTAATAAAAATAATATTTAAAAGATTTTGTTAAGATTGTGAAGAAAAAATGTATTTAAAAAAGCGAGGTCAAAAACCTTTTTTCACTCTCACGTGTTAAAAAATTCAAATGCTATGCATATTTGATTCTACCTTTCATGAAACTGGAGTAAAATTATAAAATCATTGATAAAGACTAGCGTAAGGAAAAACTTCAATGTTTTGTGAATGCTTCACGAATTACTAGTTCTTTAAAATGAACCCTTCGCAGTGAACACTTCAATTGAAGTTGAACTCGCATAAAAGAGATTTGAATTTATCCGGTTATTTGTACAGTTCTTTTTGGAACCGGTTCCTCGCCGATAAAAACACGTCCTAGTCGGTAGGGATTTAAAAACGAAAAGAACTAGAACTGGAACCGGTTCCTCGCCAAAACACGTACTAGTCGGTAGAGCTTTGCAAGTGAAAAGAGCTGGAACTGGTTCCTCGCCAAAACAAAAAGTACTAGTGGGTAGGGTTTTGAAAGCGAAAAGAGCTGGGACTGGTTCCTCTCCACAATCAAACGTGCTAGTCGGTAGAGATTTGAAATTGAAAAGAACTGGAACTGGTTCCTTGCCAAAATCATGTTCCTTTAGATCGTACTTTGAAGTTGAACTTCAATTAAAGTACCTGTAATGAAGTCCTTTTTTATGGGCTTGAAAATTCACTTCACAACTGAACTGCTGCAAATCGCAGTAGTTTTTTTCTAATCAAACTTCCGTTAAAGTATTTGTACAATGAAATGAAGTTAAAGAAATGAATGAATGCTAAAATGAACTACCAACTCCAATTGAAGTATTTGTCAATAAAATGAATGAAGTAGGAACTACTGCCAAAAGAAGTGCTTCTTTGAAATACTTCCTTCAACACGGTCACAACGCTAATAAAGACTTTTAATTATTCGTAATTTTAATTGTCACTCCCACCAAAATACTAATAACTAATTAAACATATTTTCAAACATAGTCTAATATCTCATAGCAATAATATACAAGAGAGAGCGCTGCTGTAGTCAGTTTTTATGAGGTTTGCCGGACTCGGATTGACCTGGGCGTGGCTAGGACTAAGGCTAGGGTATTTATCTATCCATTCATAGCACATGTCGACATAATGTTTTTGTTTATTCGTATAACCACTTTTCACAGTATTGTTATAAACAAAAATATAGCATGTAACCTAATAAACCGTTGGGTTATGTCCATTTAATTCGCGTATCGAAACGTGTGGGCACAGTCAACGGAGACGCGGGACACGAAGAACATTCTAAAGATACTTTAAAGCGGTGTGATTATTTGGGAAATTTTGTTGTCTCTTTCTTTCTCATGGTGTACGACGTAAAAATCCGGAGAAAGTGATTTATCCCAAATTTGTATAGGTTGGGTAAAAATAATTAGCTCTCTCTCCATATATTGTTACTTCATGTCTAAAATCTACATTTTTTAAAAACCCGTTGCATGGCAGTGAAGCATATAACTGGAAGAGGAACGATTAAACTAGCCTGAATGCTGTAGGAATGAGATCCTGTGTTGCAAAACCATGTATGGCCTTTTTACAAATGTTAGAGAGGAAAGAACGCAAAGCTTACGAAAGCTTAAAGGCCTCCGTGGTCGAGTGGTAAGACGCTCGATTACGGATCCAGATATTGCGGGCCCAAACGCGGGGTGCGCAAATACATTTTATTAAATAAATATGTGTCATAACACATTTAATTCATGTAAAGTAATATATATTATATTTGCGGCACGTTCCAGAGTGGTAGATACTCTAAGTATCGCCCTGGTGAGAAACTACCATGCAGAGTCGGAATTTTGCTTAAAATGCCTTTAGCCGTATTTGGTGCTCAGATCTGAATAGCCAGGTATTTCCAAACCTTCATTTTACCCATCTCCTTTCCCTACACACTAGCTTCAGCCTCACAACATACCCTGATCGGGATGCCATAGTCGCACACAAATAAAATAATTAATAGTAAATATTTGGGACACATTCCAGAGTGGTCGATACTCTAAAGTATTGTCTTGCAATTAGAATCGAAACGTTGCTTTAAATGGCTTTAGCCGTGTTCGGTGACCAGATCTGAATAGCCAGGTACTTTCCGACCTTCCTCTTTTCCATATTCTTCACCTCCCCACTACATACAGCCTCACAACATACCCCGATTGAGGATTCCACAGACTCACTGGCTTAGGACTCTTGTGCGGCTTTCACTATAAAAAATAAAAAATATATAAATAAATGTTTGCCTAAGATTGAAAATTCGCTTCACTCCCACAAATCTAAATGCTAACTGAATCATTGAAACAAAACATGTTTCTTTAAATTTTTTGTTTTGCCAAGTTTCCTAAAAGAATTTCTAAATTAAGAAACGATGTTTGCCTAGTTGGGTAGGTACTGCTAACTTTTCCTGGAATTTATATTAAAAAGAGAGAGCCTCGATGGAGGAAGTTATCTTTTGGTTAGATTTTTCATAATAGTTGAATTTTTTGTGTGTCCGTTTGAAAGTATTTAAAAAAAACGCGAGAAAATTTCAAACACGACTAAAGCCTTTTCAAGAAACGTTTCGATTCTAAATTGTGGTCTTTAAGCAAGGCGATGCTTAGAGTATATTTTACTCTGGAAAGTGCCATAAATATATTATGAATTAACTGTGTTATATGACACATATTAATTTAAGAAAATTTATTTGAGCGGGTTTGAACCCGCGACCCCTCGATTCATAGTCGAGCCAATTGACTAAGACGTTAACAATGCCAATAACATCGTCACTGGAAAGGCAAATGGGCTTAAGCGAGACTGAGGTCTGGTTTTTTTTCTTCGTCGAATGCTCTGACTCCTTTGATTCTAAAGCCTTTTGTGGCCCTTTAGCCATCTAAAATATATTTATCATTTAAGAGAAGCCTTGACTCAAGCACTACAACTTTGGAACGTTTTTAGCTTTTTGTCGCTTCAGGTAACTCAGTGAAAGCATTGAGTTACCTCGAGTTAACTTTTTTCTAAATCCAACCAGGAACTGAAGACTTAGAACTTAATTCTAAAACAAACGAAAAACTTTAAAGTGCTCCGGTGTAAGCTTCTAAAAATGGCGCTTCAGCCCTTTTGCCTTTCCGGCGACAATATGCAAAAAGCACGCGGCCGTTCACACGAATCGGTAATTTTCCCGAAATGGGTTAGCACAATGTACCTGCAGGCCAGAAGTATGCGGCCGTTCACACGAATCTGTAATTTAGCCAAACTTGGGGTGTACAATGTACCCGCTTGCCAAAAGCGTGCGGTCATTCACACGAATCGGTAATTTAACCGCAATAGCAGTGTTAACGCTAAAAGCGTGGGGTCGTTCACACGAATAACCGTAGTACGGAAAGGATTTTACACAAAATGCTTTTATGCAGTACCTGTCAGTAGGTAAAGCAATTAATGAGCTTTTCTTCTCAATTTTGTTCTTTAACACTCGTTAATACACAGCATTTTTTAATGTAAATTCAATTGAAATATATTGAATTGTACCTATGCGTAGGTAGTTCATTACATCAACAATCGAATTGAAAAGAAAACCTTCAGTTCTAAGACAAGCTTTGGAGGGCATTGACACGAGTCTCTCTCGTCTGAAGGTCTACACACGTTAGGCTTTCTGACAAGTCATATACAGAGTGACTGGTCCGTGATACGAAATATTTATGTGGAATTATATGTGTTTTAATCTGAATACCGTACATGTGTACCAACTGCTCTCAACTGTGCAAAACCCATGGAACTATTGAATTTTGGACTGGAAATTTGTGTTAGGCTGAAGGGAGTGGAGAAAAGAAGGATACGGAGAAGAGAAAGGTTGAAATGTACATGAATTTTCAGATTTGGCTTCCAAAAACGACTAAAGTCATTTAAAGCAACGTTTTGATTTTGAATGGTGGTATTTCTCCACGGTGATACTGAGAGTATGTGCCAGTTTAGAACGTGGCGAAAAAATATAATTATAAAACATTTTTTTATAGTTAATACCGCACAATAGTCTCAACTGCTACCAACCGTCTGGAGCCAGTGAAACTATGGCATCCCGAATTGGGGAAAGTAGTGAAGAAGCGTAAAATAAATAGGGTAGAATAGATATGGGGATAAGGAAAGTTGGGAAGTACCTGGCTATTCAGATCTGGTCACCAAACACGGCTAAAGCCATTTCAAGCAAGGTTTCGATTCTGAATGGTGGTCTTTCTCCAGGGCGATACTATGAGTATCTACCACTCTGGTAACACTATATCAAATATCTGTGAAATAACACAAATTAATTAAAAAAAAAAATTCAAACACGCGGCCTCTGGACTTACAGTCAAGTATTTTAACCTCTCGACAACGGAGGTGTGTATATTACCACGAGGGTATTAATGCAAATAAACTCATTCAAATTTATTGTCATTTCAGAGAAGAAAAAAGTTTAACTACATTCTGAATTGGCTAGACATCAGAATGATGGCTGCGGAAGAATGACGTTGGCGGGATTTCTTTTAGTTGCTACTGCGCTAAGCAAGTTGAAAATGTCTATATTAAAAAAAAAGTATCTTTAAAAATGTTTCTTAAGAATGATTGTTCAAATAATAGGTGCATGTCAAGTCGAAACCATGGTACAGGTCTAAAATCATAGCCGTGCAGTCAGAGGTGTCACTAATGCTGCTATTTTAGATGGAAAAAAATGAACAGATTAAAATCCAGTTTTTGCTTAAGTCCTCCATCATTGCACGTTCAAGATTTTCCGTGATGACAGTAGGATAAATTCAATATCGTCAGGTTATTTGTAACCCGAGAATGTTCATCTTTTTTAAAAACACTACAACGTATAATCTACTATCGATCACCTTCTGAGATGATAATTTTCACATAACTGTTGCGAATCGACACTACTTATTTTTATCCCTTTTTTTTCTGTTTAATATCTCCTCTAATACGTCCTAAAATATTTCTTAGATGGTTCTAGACAGCCTGTTTGTACGCCTCGTTGAAGATTACATCAAACCAACACTTTACATGTAAACAATCGAATGAAGGTTAGGCTAAGTTGTTTTTTAATACTTCAACCTCTAATTCTTCTCTCATTTCAACTATGAACATGCCAACATAACAAAATGGCGATAATCGTTGAATTGTTATGATATCAAATGTTTCAAACTTTTGTCATTTTTCAATGATTAGCACCATCTTGGTTTTTGCATTTGCTTGGCCTGTTTTAGCTTTTGAACAAATTATGATGCATATCATCTAATCCCAATTTGTTTAAGGCTGAAATAGACCGAAAATTGAAATTTAATCTTTCCATACCTGAAAGTGAAAATCAAACGTACTGTTAGGGGTCCGCTGGGGCCATTTCGAAGCTATTCAAAGATTCCATCGAAGATGCCGAATCTCAGAGGCTAAATCCCAAAGGTTCCTATTTTTATGGTGACCACTGTCATGTCACGCCAATCAAAGGGGCAACCGTCAGGTGTTCTGACCATTTAAGCGAATAGATCGAATTGCCTTCTCTTTGCACGGTGTGTTTTCCCGCATTCTGCTGTTGCAGAATACCGTCCACTGTATTTAGTTGAGTGTGAAATAATGAAGTCACCACACGATGTTGAACAAAGTAAATATTTAATTAAAACACCCAGTAGATGTACAAATAATGAAAGGTACGTCAGTACCATTTAACCCTCATGTGACTGAAGAAAACTACAGCTTTTTAAAATCGATATGAAGGTTTCTTTTACAGTATATCATTTGCTGAAGTTTGCTGGACCACTTTTATGACGTTATATATTTTGACCCAGTTCAATACTTGGGGAAATGGATAGGAATTTCACCCAGTACCAGGGGTTTTTAATTGAATATGTGATTAAAAATAGTATTAAGGATACAGGTGATGTACTTTGAACACAACAGCACATCATATTTATCATTTAAAATAAGATAAAATGATTAAAAAATACGGACAAGCTTCGAATTCCAAAACACATATTGGATACTCTTTCGGTCATCAGAAGTTGTAAATTATTCTTAAGCGTTTTCCGCTAACATGCCACCCTCCACATATCCAACGGTTATGTTCAATTGTTAATTTTCACTATTGTGGAGAAGTTAGGAAGTTTCAGCCGGTTATACTTATTGGAACATTAAAAAAATCTATATTAAAAACCGAAAACGGTACCCGGGTACTCTTTCAGTCACATAAAGGTTAAAAGCGAACTAAGATTAAGGGTCAGCATCCAAAAATACACACTTTCTGACTTTCTAACACAAGCAATACTACAAATATAAATATACTATAAATTCTATACAGGTAGTGAGACAAAATATATAAGGTTTCCTATGAATACAATTTTTAAACACTAATCTTTAAAATTCTTTGTGAAATGCATACTAGAATTTTAGGTAAAACGTCTAAAAATGCCTTCACTGTTTTTTAAAACTGCACTTTTTACTGAAATTTTAGTATTTTTTTAAATATAATTGTAAAGATTTCAGTTTAAAAAATTATTTATCGGAAACCTTAGAAATTTTTCTAACTACCCATAGAAAATTTACAGATATATCATTTGTAGTATTACCTGTATTAGAATGCTACAAAGTGACGTTTAACGCCATTTTGGGTGCTGAGGCTTGAGAACGTAGAAACATGTGAAGAACTGTATTTATACTTGCTGTATAAGATAAGCAATATACAACCGGGTACAGAGGGTGGAATATAGGGACAAGATGAGTATGGACCAGGATGCAGATGTAGTTCATTAGGGTTTCATCTACTAAAACAAACAAGGTAATTACTTAATCTCGGCTATTGAATAAAAGGCAGATTAATCAAATAAACTAATGATCAAATGTGTTCTTTTCAACTATGATCTTATAGAGTAGATATAGTAGCTACTGAACACACTTGCTACTGATTACAAAATAGTATGGTATCATAACAGTACGATACAAAGGGTGGTTACGTAGTTCTCCTATTTGACCTTGCTTATTAAAGTGTTTTCATGACATAATCTTAGGTAATTTGTTTTTGGTAATACTTTGAGAGAAGTGTTTTCATCATATTTCTGTAATCTTTATCTAAGATATCGCACAAAGCTGTCGTTAGGGGTGACATTAGAACCCCCCTTCGGAATAAGAGTATTGATGGACCATTAAAATGTAAAAAAAAAACAAGATGACGCTAATCGTTGAATTGAAGCTATGTCAAATGTGACGAAAGTTTAAAACCTTGGAGTGACAATACATGGAGAGAGACCTAATTATTTTTACCCAACCTATACAATTTTTTAATAAATCACTTTCTCCGGGTTTTTACGTCGTACACCATGAGAAAGAAAGAGACATTAAAATTTCCCAAATTATCGCAACGCTTGAAAGTATTGTTAGAATGTTCTTCGTGTCCCGCGTCTCCGTTGACACCGCCCACACGTTTTGATATGCGACATAAATGCATATAAGTCAACGGTTTTTTTCAAGTTATTTGCTTTATTTTTGTCTATAACAATACTGTGAAAAAGTGGTTATACGAATAAACAAAAACATTATCTCGACATGTGCTATGAATGGATGCATGAATACCCTAGCCCTAGTCCTAGCCACGCCCAGGTCTAGCCAAGTCCGCAAAGCTCATCAAAACTGTTGTATTTAATTTAGAGATACAACTACGCATTTGCGCGTTAACGTGCAAGTTGGGGTTGGTGTTCCATGCAATCCCGAAGTGTTTAAAATAACTTAGTATTCATAAGTAATTAGTTTTATAACGTTTTCACTTGTACGTATAACCTTACAAGAGGGGACTGAGAGGGGCACGAGAGGCACCGGGGATCCTCCCCTCTGGGGCTTGAAAATAACATTTTGACTGTAAATCTCTCTTGCGGGGTATTACTATTCTTGTGCACTATTAAAAAAGATATTAATGTATTTAGAAAATATTGTATTCAAATAAGAACAAAATTGTAATAATCATTTTAATGAAGGACAATTAAATCTTGTTTTTTGTTTTCTAGAAAGTGAATTTTACTATCTTTTTGTTTTAATTTTTTTATTGAAGAATTACAAATATATTTACCAAACAATCAATTAAACTTATCGCGAAGCTCAATTTCAGACATATTTCCCCTCTCCTTCCCTACTTAAACTTCTAGCCCTTCTCTCCTATCTATCGCCCGCCAAAGTTGATGTTCACTCTCTCACTATTATATTTTACAGTTGACGATATTCAATAGAGCGGTGTTATAAAAAACAATCTTTTATTTTTGAATTATTGTTTAAGATATTATGTCACTGTATGCTTTGACCACTTTTTCTATAATCTTTTAGATAGTCTATTATATATTCTTTACTTATAATCTATGTAAAAGACCTGCTGGGCGTAAAACAAAACAAATAAAATTATCGTTACCTTCACGTCACGACACTAAAACGGTTGTCTTCCACACACCTATGTATATCTGCATTCGCTATCTCACATTATTTTTGTTGAAGAGCTCCCGTCTCCCCTTGACAACTTGTCTGTCGAACGAATGTCTGTGTGAGACTGAACCCAGTAAATCTTAGGTATGCCACGTTGGCCTAGCTTAGTGCAGTCACGCGCGTTGTCCCAGCAACGTATCTACATTATTTAATTCATCTAAGTTATTATTGCTCTGAGTTTGAAACACTTCTGATAAGGTTGAGGCATTCAAATTATGTATTAAACATCTGAAACATCCATTTAATTATTATGAGACAAGACGGCAGAGAATTCCATATTTTTGTAACTGTTTAACGTTGCTTTAATTGGCTTTAGCCGTGTTTGTTGACCAAATCTGAACAGCCAGGTTTTTTCAAAGATATTTTTGTAAAGTGAATACCGCACAAGAGTCCCAACTGCTCCCAACAGTCTATAGCCAGTGAGACTGTGGCATCCCCGATTGGGGCATGTTGTGAGGTTGAAAGTAATGGGAACAGGAAAAATATGGGGAAGAGGAAGGTTGAGAAATACCTGGCTATTCAGATCTGGTCACAAACTGCTAAAGGCCATTTCAGTTAAGCAACGTTTCGATTCTGAATGGTGGTATTTCACCAAGGCGATACAATAAAGTATCGACCATTCTGAAACGTGTCGCAAATATACTTTATTTTATTTTATATGAATTAAATGTGTTATGACACAAATTAATTAAATAAAAGTTATTTGGGCACGCCGGATTTGAACCCGTGACCTTTGGATTCGCAGTCGAGCGTCTTACCACTCGACCATGGAGGCCGTCATATACTTATGTACTTAGGTACTTCCCAACCTTTCTCTTCCCCTCCCCACTACCTTCAGCCTCATAAAATACCCCGATGGGGTGTGTCACAGTCTCACTGGCTCTAGACAGTCGGTCGCAGTTGGGATTCGTGTGCGATATTCTCTATTAAAAAGAAAAATAAACTTCCAGTTTTAAATAGAATTATTTCCAACGAATATACTCGTCTGTTTCCATAGAGTATTCAGAATAAATTCTATGAATAATAGCATTACTGAGAACTTCTCAGAATGTTTTTAAATTTTCTATTACACTTCAGCGCATTCAATCCGACCATAGTTTCGTTATTCGCAGTATCATTTTGTTTGCATCCGTCCCAGTGATATACAGCTTTGATAATGATATGTTGAATAGAGTATTCACTGTGCACGTTACCGATACGTAATGTGCACAAACCTTTGTTCATTATTTCGAATTCCAGTATTCCTCGAGAGCACGTGTTTCTATTGTGCAGAATACCTCATTAAATATTGATACAAACACAGCCGATATAATATTTTCATTGATTTTGAATTAATGAAAACGTTTTGTGGGTGCTTGCGTTTGCTTTGTGTGGAACAAGTGATTCAAACATGGTGTGGGTAAATTGAGATTTTTCTAATTATTGATTTCACTAAAACATTCTTGAAACAAGTGGTTTAACAAGGCGTGTGTACTTGGGGATTTTTCTAATTATTGATTTCACTAAAGCATTATTGAAACAAGTGGCTTAACAAGGCGTGTTTAATTGGGGATTTTTCTAATTATTGATTTCACTAAAACATTATTGAAACAAGTGGTTTAACAAGGCGTGCGTGATTGGGGATTTTTATAATTATTGATTTCACTAAAGCATTATTGAAACGAGTGGTTTAACAAGGTGTGGGTAATTGGGGATTTTTCTAATTATTGATTTCACTAAAGCATTATTTTTAAGCCGATTACATAATGAGCTACGTTCGTAGAACAATTTCTTGAAATTCAAGCTCCTATCTCCGTAATACAAAACAAGAGTCAAATCAGAAGTAAGATTTATGGTGCAAAGTAATGACTCCACGGCAGCACCAACGTATAAGTGGTTTAACAAGGCGTGCGTACTTGGGGATTTTTCTAATTATTGATTTCACTAAAGCATTATTGAAACAAGTGGTTTAACAAGGCATGGGTAATTGCGGATTTTTCTAATTATTGATTTCACTAAAGCATTATTGAAACAAGTGGTTTAACAAGGCGTGTGTAATTGGGGGTTTTTCTAATTATTGATTTCACTAAAGCATTCTTGAAACAAGTGGTTTAACAATTAAATTAATAATTTGAGATTTATGGTGCAAAGTAATAGACAATGACTCCACGGCAGCAACAACGTATAATGTTACGTCTACGTTGACGGATAAAACACAGGAACGTAAAATTTAAAAACTCTTTCTTCTCACTCACTCTTCAACAAAATCATACCGATAAATGATTAGGCATATTTTTAATAATTTAATAAAACATAAAAAAAGAAATCCGATGTTTTATAATCTGTGTTTAAATGTTGTACTACCACAAATTAGCAAAAATAGAAGTTTTTTTTTTAACAGTAGATACTCACCCTGATGAAAGACCACCATTAAGAATCGAAACGTTGCTTAAAAATGGCTTAAGCCGTGTTTAGTGACTAGATTTGAATAGCAAGGTACTTCCCAATCTTCCTCTTCCCATATCCTTCCCCTCTTCGCTACCTTCAGCTTCAAAACACACCCGAATTGGGGATGTCATAGTCCCACTGGCTCCAGACGATTGGGAGCAGTTGGGATTAAAATAAAAATTAAACAATTTTTTTATTACTGATTTTCTTTTTCTAAAAAGTTTCGATTTCACCTTTCAAGACATTTTGTATCATTTTTATTGGTTTACTTTATTAGATTTTTAGTATTGACTCCGCAACTTCTGTGCTCAAGCAAAGCTTGACATGGCAAGCTGTGTTTGGTGAGCAGATCTAAATAGTCAGGTACGTCCCAACCTTCCTCATCTCTTTACCCTCCCCACTACCTTCAGCCTCACAATATAGCTTGATTGGGGATGCTATAGTCTTGCAGGTTTCAGATAGTTGGGACTCTTGTACGTATTTACTTTAAAAAAAGGTTTTTCTGTTGTTCCACGAATATTGGTAGAAATTTTCTATTCACCCATGAGACAAATTATTATTATACAACAAAAGTAATTCGTAAAGCCATTGGGGCTTCACAAAGGCATCACTTACCATAGTTTTTGTTTATGGAACGATCGTAATAAAATAAAAATATATGTAATTCTAGAATACTAGCTTTTCTGGAAATTTTATATCTTTCACGAAAAACTCTTATGAGTATATTTATCTAACGTTGAAAGTATTTTAATAAAATAACTATTACCCTCGCTACCGGGAATTGAGGCCATTAAAGGAATTTTCGGAACTTTTAAATTGTCTAAATCGACGAAGGCTTGCTCCGTTCCCAAATTATTTTATGAGGGTTGATGAGCGAAGGCAGTGTTTTTAAGGAAGAAAGACCAAGGTTAGTGTTTAGCAGGAAATAAGCTGTTCCCTAATGATAATGCTTTCGTCCTTGCGTTGAGGGATGTAGACTGATGATGATGATCCTAACGAATTAACATAATTAGCTTAATAAAAGGCACTGCGAAGGTAATAAAAGCACCGATAGACATTTCATGAAATTATTCTGAAATTTCATCCGAAAACAGTCTGAGAATTTTTAGTGTAATTATCCGTTAACAAATTCTTACTTACAAAGTGATTTTTTTTTTTCACCCTTTTCTCGTTAATTTTCTAGTGCTCTCTTCTATTGAAGGTTGGCTAACATCAGAGCATTTATCACCTTGCAGACTGCAGTCAAACTGCCCTTCTGGGCTTTTACATAACTGTTGTTAAGTGTCGCTAAAAGTCTGCCTACGTTTAAACAGGCACAAAATATAAAATGACGGGCTTGTGTGTCCCAAGGATTCATTTACCTTTTTAAATGCGCTCCCGGTTAGTTTTAGCCGATAGAACGGATTTTTCCGTGTTTGAAATTCGTTTATTTTGATTTAGAGAGGACCTTCATCTTCTTTGTTAAAGATGGGGGTTACAAAAATGACCCATACTTGCAGGGTTTAAGGAATTTTAACAATAATACACTCGCAAATGCTCTCTTGTATTATATTTGAGAATATTGATCCTACGCCCAGGAAAGCTTGATTAACTAGGTGGATAATGTTAGAATTAGGTACTCGTAGAGACAAACAAATTGTTCAATTATCACCGATAATAGAAAACGCGTGGAACCTGCGTGCTCGGAGTCCTTCTGTACAGTCTGATAGCCCAGAAATCCCGATAATTTGCTCCTCAATGGCAGCTGCCGGGGATCGTAGCGACTCTTCTCTTACTCTTGGCCCACAATTATCCATCGTAATATTTAATTGCATTTTCTATTTCGCCACAGGCGGTAAATACTGTATTGACTCTAAAAACGTTAACTACTCTATTCGGCGTCTACTGTACAAACTCCAATATTCACCCTGTTTCGCGGTCAAACATTGACTAACCCTCCTGGCCGTTTCAACCTGGACTCGTTGGTCGTTCTGTCACCACTTTTTGACTTTTCAGGGGGGCAAATAGACAAAACATTACACTTTAATAAATAGATTATAACTAGCGCGAAAATTCAAAGTCGCTTCAGATCGAATTTATCGTGCTTCATAACACTGTGCAATAAATATTATAAAATAATAGTGACATAAAAATAACATTGAGTAAATGATTATCATACAAAAACGTAAATAAGTTCCTAGAAATATTACAGTAAGATAAATAAACATTATTTTTTATGAAAGAGGTATGCTATTATAGCCTTCTTGTAACTAGATTCAGTGCAGTTGAATATATCTATTATTTTGCGAATGAATTACCCACTGTATACAATCTAGGTACGAGCGAGTATCAAAATGACTCAGTCCTGATATTATTGTTACATTTAAAAATAATTTTAATCTAGTATTTTTTTAGGATACATAGAAGATATGTATCTTAAATATGTATGGTACAAAATCTGCCTTTGACATAAATATAAGTTATGAAGAAGCAAAGTAAAATTAGTTAGTGAGAAGTATGTAGACAAGAGAAGAAATAGTAAAAAAGTAAGTAAAAAAATAATACAAATTTTTAGGTACGAGTGTTACTGAGTTTCTAGAAACAAAGAAGAAAAATATGATGGTAAACAACCAGTAACATTGTTTATAATCTTGTGAAATTAATGACAATTAAATAAATTGTACGTATTCCAAAAGATTCATAAAAATAGGTGTTCATAAAAAGAATCAACATAAAATAGTGATAAATTGGTTAGAATAGTCGAAAACAGATAAAATTATATATATTAAATATATGTTGGGATCAGTTGGGACTCTAGTGCGGTACTGAGAGTCTCTTCGACTCTATTGAGAAGTTTTTTTCCTAATCGTTTTGAAATGATTTTGAATTTACATATTTTATTAAATTGAGAGTAACGAAGGTAATTTTTTTAATCAACTATCTCATCCCGGATCGAATTTGTTGCCTGAAGGAAAAGAAAATTCTAATTCAATAATCGCAATGATTTTATGTCGTCGCAAATAGCGGACCCGTCAAACACTGACAGCTGAAGTGCTGTCGAATAAATGATGAAACTGACGCTTAGATAGAAAATCGATATTAAAGGAATTTCTACGAACTTTGTGTTTTTATTGTGCGATTATTTTCAAAAAAATATATTTGTAGGATAACGCACAAGAGTTCCACATACCCGATACTTAAAATGATTTTCTGTGAGGAAAAGGCTTAGAGATCTGACATATTCACTAAGACATAGTCTTTTTAAAAATTTGAATGCTGCAAAAGAGTCCCAATAGATCCCAACCATATGAAGCCAGTGGGAACATGGCATATCAATTTGGGGTTTGTTATGACGCGGAAAGTAGTGAGAAAGGAAAGAGTAAGGTTGAAATTACCTGAATATTCAGACCTAGTCACCAAACACAGATAAAGCCATTTCAAAGCAACATTTCAATTGTGAATGGTGGTTTTTCACCAGAGCAATACTAATAATATTTACCACTCTGGAACGTACCGCAAATATTAAATATATTATTTTTAATGAATAAATTGAGAAATGATAGAGATGTGTTCCTTCAGTTAGTAGCTGAGTGGACAAACGCGTCGGATTCCCATCCTGGCGTAACTCCTCTGAAAATCCTCTTCAAACTAAGTCTTCGATCATTGCACAAGCAACATCTTCCGCTTATAATGATGGCAGTGGGAGTTTTTCAAATATTGTCAGGTTGTTCGTAACCCGGGAGTGTTTTTCTTTCTTTAAAAAATAATATGTAATAATTTAATTTACTTTCGTTTTCCTGGATTTTAGCCCGTGATCTACCGATTCGTAGTCAAAGATTTTAACTACTCGACCGCGAATCGAGTTAAAACCATTAAAGCCACGGTTCGATTCGAAATAATTCTCTCACTGTGGAAATTCTTAGAGACACTCCAGAAGGAGATATGAATTACCTACCAGACTCATAATTTAAATGATTTAATTTCCAAATGTTATGCCAAAAAGTCCTATATGATAATATAATAATTGTAACTTTTGATTTTTCTTCACTTGATTTTTAATCCACGACCTCTGGATCAAAACTCAAAGAACTTTCCACTCTGACAAAGATATCGTGAAAACATGTATACCTATCTAAAAATATTTTTTTTAAATATGTTTTAGACACTGTCAATTTTTATGACCGACTGGTTTCGCTTAGCCTAAGCATTATCAGGGGAAAAAAATAAACTAAGCAAAAAACACATGAAGTGTGGTTATATATACTCGTACATACAAAGGGAAAACACAATATAAAATAAAATAAGAGAACAGTTAGAAAAAAATAAAATAAAATTTAAATTATAATGAAGGAACAGAGACAAAAATACAGATAATATGAAATGAAAAAGACAAAACGTCAACTTACTTCTCTATTCCTTTGTCATAATTTAAATGTTATTCTTTTGCTTTATTACTGTTCTCTTATTTTATTTTATATTGTGTTCTTCCTCTGTATATACGAGTATATATCTATGTGCGAAAGGAATAGAGGAATGAGTGAATAAAATCGAGTTTTGAGTTAAGTAAGAGTTGTTCTTTAGATGCATATCTACCAAGGAAAAAGTAGATGATTCAGAAAATAAAATAGTGTACATTATTTGTGAAAAAGAACATGTGACATATGGCATAATTACATACGAAAAACAAAATTCCTTCATTTTGTTTTGGCTCTCCTGAACATCTGCGTCTATTGACACATCCATCTCTTCCTATCGCATACAGATATAACCACAAACTATGTGTGTTTTTTTTGTTTAGTTTAATTTTGTACCCTGATGATGCATAGGCTAAGTGGAACCAGTTGGTCTCATACAAAGTTTTATATTTTATTTTTATTTTCATTTAAAATGTGTATTTTTGGCACACAAATTTTCTTTAGTCAGTACTACAAACGTACTCCGTTGTGTTCTTTTCGTGTTCTCAATGCAGGGTAGCGAAAAACGGTATATTTGATTAAAAATGCCTCTCAATCAGAATTTCCACTTGTATTCAAATAAATTTAGAAACATTCTAGGAAAGTTACAGCGTTCAGACAGCTATTATATTCATACGACAGTTTGACTTCAGACTACATTAAACTGGTGTAGTTAACCGTTCTGTCTAAACGCGCAGTTTCTGTTCAACGGATGCTTTTATTAGCTCAGAAACTCTATGACGAATAAACTATGGAGTTGTGTTTTAAATTGATTTATTCAAATATACATTATTTGTTAAATACTATTTAAGATATATATTATTTTAAAATAAATATGACATTTTTTAAATATAAATACAATATAACTTGGTTATAACAATCACGGAAATAGCGAGGTCACGGCTATAATGAGCAATTACTTAACGATATGTTAGTTTGGGCTTATTTTTATACAACCGTGTGGGGTTACAACGAGGTCGCTTCACTGATATAACGTCCAAATAATATTGTCAACTCAATGCGCCCGGGTATGAGAAAAAACCAAATTCTCGAAACAGTCGAATAATGTAATAAACAAGACAAAGAAAGCCGCTTGTCCGGCACGGCGGCGGACTTTACGCAAATCACGTAAGGGAGGGTTTATAATCACTGATAGTTATCGCTCTAAGAAACATTTCTATCCAGTACTATCAGACACCATGTAAAAGTGTCGTTTAAAATAAAAGTCAAACGATTTTTTTTTCTTTGCAATTCTGTTCCCTTTTTACAAATTCGGTTGTACTCTATGTCTAATCTGTATCTGGTTTTCCCTATTTCTTAAAAACAATAAAATTTAATAACATGCAAGCTTTCAAACCCTGGCATAAATATCGATATTAGTAGGTGAGTACTTTTTTACCTTCCTACGTTTATAACGAGTAATGGCTATAAGGAGCAAATTTGGTTGGTCCCTTCGTGCTCGTTATAACCAAGTTCGAATGTATATTGAAATATTTTTTATTTATATTTTTGTAGAAAGCAATCACTTTGTGGTTAGACAGATTTATTTGTGCCCTGCTAATGCTTAGGCTAAGCGAAACCAGTCGGTCATAAAAAATTAAAATAATATTCTTGGTCTCATACAAAGTTTTTTTTTTCTTTATTTTTATTTAATTCACAGTCCTCCTCACTAGGGATTCCTGTTCTGAGGTGGAATGTAGGTTGTTCTGTTGGTATTACTGGTTCTATGTTATCTTCATTGTGTTTATGATTTCGATATTTGATGATTTTTTTAATGAAAAAATAATTATATGAATACCGCACAAGAGTCTCAACTGCTCCCAACCGGCTGGAGCCAGTGAGAATATGGCATTCCCAAAAAGATCTGGTCACCAAACACGGCTAAAGCCATTTCAAGTAACGTTTCGATTCTGAATGGTGGTCTTTCGCCAGGGCGATACTTGAGTATCTACCACTCTGGAACGTGCCGTAAATTTACTTTTTTATTATTTTTATATGAATTAAATGTGTTATGACACATATTCGTTAAATAAAAGTTATTGGCGCACGCCGGGTTTGAACCCGCGACCTTTGGATTCGTAGTCGAGCATCTTACCACTCGACCATCGTACCAGAGTTCCAACTACCAAGAATCAGTGGGACTATGACATCCTAAAACGACGTATGTTGTGAGGTTGAAAGTAGTGATTGAGGAAAGAGATGAGAAAGAGGAAGGTTGGTTAATATCTGGATATTTAGATCTGGTCACATTTTTTTTTAGAAACTTTTACTTTGGTTTCGATTCTGAATGGTGGTCAGAAATTAAATTACTTTGACCGTGTTTGGTAACTAAATGTGAATAGCTGGGTGACTCACAGCATTCCTCCTTCCCTCCCCACTGCTTTCAGCTTCACAACATACCCCATTTGGGGATGCCATAGTCTCACTGGTTCAAGATGGTTGGAAGCAGTTGCGACTTTTGTAGGGCTTTATTATAAAAAGTAGAATTTTTTTTTACTAAACTGTTTTTGTAACAAGATGAAAAAATAAACACCCTTTATCATTCGAAATAAAAAGTAATCCATTTTTACTATATCCAGATGCCTAAAGTACATGTACGTACGTACATACATGTAGAATGTTAGAAAATTTTCCAAATTCAATTAGAAAGGCCGCACGAAACACAAATGCTATACGGCACAACCATAGGCTTACAATACAACAGATTACCCAATAGCTTCGTCCAAGTGAGGCGTGTGCCGATTGTAGCTAGGCAACTGGGAACAAGTATCAAGCAA
The DNA here is from genome assembly GCA_022651775.1 of Drusus annulatus. Lineage (NCBI taxonomy): Eukaryota > Metazoa > Arthropoda > Insecta > Trichoptera > Limnephilidae > Drusus > Drusus annulatus. The sequence continues at coordinate 285,171 of JAGWCC010000509.1, read as the reverse complement.
TATTTGAAAACTCATGGAAAGGCCAAAATATATTAATATTGTCCCAAACGATTTCATACATTTCTTTTCGCCCTTTTGACTGCAAATTGATTTTTGCTAGTTGCAAACGGCACATGCGCTGTCTGGGTGAAACTATAACTCTAAAACTAAAATAAAAAATACATACTAACGATTATTTTTATTTAAAATGTTTGTTCCAGCAGGGCACTAGAAGTAATCACTTCTAACTTATTATACGTCTCACGTCGTAGAAGGAACAAATTTTCTATCATCAAAAAGTAAAATAATTTATGTACCTACTGTTGGATTTGCTAATTTGTTAGGTTAGGTTAGGTTAGGTTAGGTAGGTTAGGTTAGGTTAGGTTAGTACCTACTGTTGGATTTCGAAGTGCTAATTTTCTAGGTTCTTATTTTCATGTTTTTCACCCAGTTCCCACCTATCCCGCAATTTCGCCATTCGATTTTCGTATTCAACAACACTGTGATCGAAAAAAATGACAATCGAAACAGAAGAGTACGAGTTATGTGTAAAAACGTGTTTCATGATGGTTCGTTGGTGTCTCGCTTGGTCGTCGGTTTGTTGTTGTTATTCAAGTAATTTAAAATTAAATGTGTTGTTTTGTTAGGATTTGTTGTGAGTAAGAGGAATCAAGAACTTACACTTCAACTACATCGGTGAGTGAATGGTTTCCTATTTTCCCTTCATTCCAAATAATCTTTCCACATAGATAATTAGACACTTATATCAGTAGTATACTCGTAGATTATCGTTTTACAGTCCACTATTTTCCAAATTCATCTGAAGCTGAAAACATATTCTTTATTTCTTTGCAGCTTCGGATCCAACACCTACTCTTCATTGCTAAAATCTTTGATGTGTTGAAAACTTTTTGACGACTTTATTTCAGTGAATCTAACACAAAATAAAAGTTTGATTTTTGTTAAATTAGGTCCCCCGCACACGGGGCAACCGAAACCCAACTAAAACTAGTTGTTGACAGCAGTTGCCAACTGATTAGCGACGAAGTTTTGATCAAGCCGTTACTCAAATTTCCACGATTTCTATATTTATCTCATCTCGCAGTGCATGGTGTCAATTGTGTAATTTATATTTTCACCGGTCGGTAGCTGAGTGGACTAACGCGTCGGATTCCCGCCCGGGCGTCGTGCGTTCAATTTCTCTGCTGGCTCCTCCATCAATACACAAGCAACATCTTCCACTTCTTATGATGGCAGTAGGAGTTTTTCAAATATTGTATAAGGTTATTTGTAACCCGGGAAATCGGTCTTTCATCTAAACAAAATGTAAAATAACCGCACTCTTATACTTTTAGTTATAATTTAATTTTTCACTTGGTGCTTAGGCTAAGCCAAATCGGTCGGTCATATAAATAAAAATAAAATCTGTGCTCTTATGCAAAGTTATAATTTAATTTTTACTTAAAATAGAAAATGTACTTAAAAACAAAGAGTATATATTGTTACTTCTATATCAATGTACCTAAGTTTGGCACATATTATATATTTCAAGAAGATACTGAGTTAATCACGAAGGAGGTTTACTTGTATTATACTAATTTCGGTGGTGGTAATACACACAGTTCGGTCTACCGAAGGATATGCATGTATGTTTAGTTCAAAGCTCGAGGATTACGTCAGTTAATTTCTTCGAATATCTCTTCGGTGTTATATGCTCTTAGTTATTATTTCTAATTTTGAAACTGCTAATTCGTGGTGAAACTCCATTTTGACGATTTTAATATTACCAAATTTTAAACTTTATTTCACTTTTTTTATTCAAGACCTGGCCGGTTTCACCTTATGACGGGCATCTTCAGACTGGTACAATTTTAAGTTAGTCTATTGGATATACATAGCCTGTTCAAAAGAAAAGTTGAATTTTGAATTTTCGCGGGCTGTGTACATTCGATTATCGTTTTTTTTTGTTATGTTGGTACACGTATGTTTATCATATGTTAGCATAATCAGCCATTTTGTATTAGTGGTTTGTTTTTGACAACTGGAAAGATTAGTCACGTTTTGGTGAGTTCTTCGGTTTTTTACTTTTGAAAAAAAATCACCTTTTCTTTTGAACAGGCCTCGTATACCTTCCTGAGTGGTAGATACCTAGTAGGAGTATCGCCCTGGTGAAACACCACCATTCAGAATCGAAACGTTGCTTGAAATGGCTTGAGCCGTGTTTGGTGACCAGATCTGAATAGCCAGGTACTTCTCAACTTTTCTATTCCTAATCTCCTTCCCCTCTCTATTACCTTCAGCTTCACAACATACCCTATTTGGGGATGCCATGGTCTCTACTGGCTCTAGACGGTTGGGAGCAGTTGAGACTCTTGTGCGGTATTCATATAAAAAAGGTCCAGAATGGACGCTTATTGACTCTATCTCATAGTGAACATCTGTGACTTTTAGGTTTTGTTGTTTTATGGCTGACAGAGGCGGCTTTACAATAACATTAAAAAAATCATTCTGGTAGTTTTATTACCTTCTGGGAGACGGGTCACATGGGATGCGTTAGATGCTTTTGTGGGTTTAAAAAATATATATCTATAGTTGTCAGCTTTATTTTTAACAGTTGGCTATTTTTGAATTTACTCTTTAATTTTCCCGTCTCTGTTTACTCAATGTATTTTATAGAAGGTATATTTACATTGGTGGTTTGGTACTTAAAATAGTAATGATAGGTACACATTTCGGTATTATCTTTTGTAAATTTCCCCGTAGCTTTATCGGGAACATTATTTCACTAGTTGATTGTAGTATTGAGAAACTTGCTAAAGAGATGGACTTATGTGAATAGAAAACACCATTGGACGATTTTTGTTTTATATTGCAGAAAGCACCTATAAAACGTTATATAACGAGTTCTGGCCCCTCGGGTAGGTTAGCGGAAGGTATTTGGTGTTTTTGAGATCAGGATCGTAAACTTTGGAGCCATATACAAAAATGGTGTAAAAACGAGTTTGCAAACTTAATATAATAGGTGAATAAAACTGGGACAGCTTCACTGTACAGGCGATGATAGCTGACCACCGAAGAGGCTTCTTTTAATTAGCCTTAAAGATGAAAGAATATAGGCAGGTCTTCACAAAATAGCTACGGGGTGTTGAGGTGGCCGTAGCATTCTAAATGTATTAGAGGAAAACAGCAGGGCGCCGGCAGGAATTGCAGTGTGTACTAGAGGGGAGTAGACACTCCTAGGATTGACCCTTAACTACCAATCTAGAGGTCGCGGGTTCAAACCCGGCGTGCGCAAATAAATTAAATTTAATTAAAATGTGTTTTAAAGCATTTAATTAATAAAAAATAATATTTAGTATATTTGCAGCACCTTCCGAAGTGGTAGATACTCTAAGCATCGTTCTGACAAAAATCCACCATTCAGAATCGTAACGTGGACAGGCTTTAGCCGTGCTTAGTGACCAGATCTGAATAGCCAGATACTTCTCAACCTTGTTTTTTTTCCATCTCCTTTCTTTCCCCATCAATGACATTGTTAGTGTTGTTGTAGCCGAAAATGATTTTTATTTTATTTTTTGTATGAAGATTTTCAGGATTTTTCAGTTTTGGTGGTGCACTGCACGGATTTCTGAAAAATCTTAATACAAAAAGTTGAAATTTTGAAAAAAAAAATGTTTTCGGCTACAACGACATCAATGTTGACGTTTTTCTTTAATCTTACCACTCTAGCACACTCTAGTCACGAGCCGCCACTGCTCACAACATGTCCCAATTGGGGATGCCATAGTCTCACTGGCTCTAGACGGTCGGGAGCAGTTGGGACTCTTGTGCGGTAAACACTGAAAAAGAAAAACAGATTCGTAACGCTGCTTGAAATGGCTTTAGCCGTGTTTGATGATAAGTTATGAATAGCCAGGTACTTCTCAACTTTTCTCCTTCTCTTTTCCGCCACCTTCAGCCTCAAAACATCCTACAATTGGGGATGCCATAGTCTCACTGCCCCAGACGGTCGGGAGCAGATGGAACTCTTGTGCGGTATTCACTATTATTTTTAAAGCTTCGATGTGATGATGACCTTAAACAAAGGTTTTTTTATAGAAATTCTTTACGAAAAAAGGGTTCCCTTACATTTAATATACGTAAGGTAAATAAATAGATATCAAAAAATGTTTACTTATTCAACAATATATACAAAGAGTAGTTATTATTTTCATATTAAACAAACTGTTTTCTTAACCTTCAGACTATAACAATATCCTACACTTTTTCACGGGCAAGAGGCAGTTTTCAAGCAAAAAATATGAAAAATTGAATAAAGGATTTTATTTAATAAATTGGATCCGTTGTAAATAATTTTTCAACGAAGCACTTCACGTAAATAGGGCAGCGCCATATCATTATTTGTATTGGACTTGTATTTGACCTACATCCTTCTTAAATAATGATTTAAGGATTTGGAAAAAAGTCTTTTGTGCAAAAAAAATTGGTCCAGATTCTATAGTATGCTTACCCGTGGGGTAAGAATATATATGAAGAGAGAGCTAAATATTTTCACCCAACCTATACAAATTTACGATAAATCACTTTCTCCGGGTTTTTACGTCGTAAACCGTGAGAGAGAAAGAGACAAGACAAATTGTCACATAATATCGCAACACTTTTAGGTGTGTAAACATGTTATCCGTCTCCCGCGTCTCCGCAACTCCGCCCACTAAGTTTTATTTTGGGACATAACCCAAAGTTTTTTTGAGGTTATATCCTATATTTTTTTTGATAACAATTTTGCGAAAAAGTGGTTTTAAAATAAACGCTACAACATGTCGACAGGTGCCATGAATGGATGTATAAAGGTGTGTCCATGAAAATCCTAGCCACGCCCGAGTTAGGAAAAATCAACAACCCTGACTAAACTGTTTCGAAAAGTTATCCCTCCTTTTTTATTTTCTTTAACTCCCCTCTTACTGTATGCAATACGTAAAAAACATTATTTTTTAAGTATCTTTCAGTTACGGCATCATAGATTAGTTGGTTTGGTAAGAAAGGAGCTAGTTTCAAACCTTAATACTACACAGATTTTTTGTAATCAGGCTGTAAATTACCAACCAAAATATTAGCTGCAGTGATATTTCAATACCGTTTGGTTTTGGTATTTTTGTATTTTGATTTTCTTTACCTACCCTCTTACTGTATGCAATATCTATCAACTATCGTTAATCTAAACACACAGCTGAGACACGTCGCGTAGCGAATGTATTTTTTTCCTTAGAACAGGCAATCTGCCTAGCTTAGGAACTTATATCGACCGAACAAAACATAGTTAAGCACTTGTAAACATTTAAAAATATTTACAATTATTATATTAATTAACTCGCAATTATGTAATTTTCCTTTAAACTGTTTTTTACCACGTAATAATAAATAAATGGTTAAACAAAATCGATTTCAACCAATGTTTTGATTCTGAACAAGTGAATCAAAGAGTCGGGCCACGTCAATAGTCAGAATAACAGAAGAGTATGTGTGAGACTATGTATAAATTTGAATGAAGCAAGGAGTGTGTTTCAAGACAAGGTTGGGTGGCAGTCCATCCTCTGTGCCCACCTCTCTCTCTTATTCATCAACATTAACATTTTCTCAGTATCGTTCTGTTAAAAGACCACCATTCAGAATCGAAACGTTACTTGAAATGGCTTTAGTCGTGTTTGATAACCAGATCTGAATATCCCAATACTTCACAACCTTTTCCTTCCCCATACCCTTCCCTTAATTTAACCTTCAGCCACACAACATACTAAAAAAGGGGGTTTCCATAGTTCCACTGGCTACAGACGCTTGGGAAAAACTTAAAAAACGAAAATTTAAAAAAAAGCTGTGTAAGCTGTCGTTACGCAAAAAGGGGTGACTGGAGGCACTTTGTTAAAATTATTAAAATCAATTGTTTTTTATCAAGGTTTTTCTATTCAGGTGCTCGCTAACTCTATAGCGAAAACGTAGCCAATTTATTTTAAACTGTACGCCCATGTTTAATTTTATCACCTAGACAGCAATTCCCGAATAAACGTTGGACAGGTACGCCATCTTAGCTTCATTTTTTTGTGAGTAAATTCTTCGTTTAAAATATTCGGCCGTAAAACATCTCGTGTAATATTCGTACACGCGTTACGTGAAAATTAACGCGAGTTTTACACGGAAATTGGGAGACTGGTATTGGAGAAGAAGGGTCTATAAACGTAAAGTAAAAATGTTAAAAGAGTCACAAGTCACACCTTTCAATTTTCAGTGATAACTATTAAATCATTGAATAAAGTGCCACTCCGAAATAACAGTTTCAAAATTAGAAGTAATAAAGGGTCCGCCAAATAACTTTTTTTTTTGAAAATGCTATAAAAAAAAAACTACTGAATATTTTCTCAAATTTCTTTTTTTATTTATAAGTACAATCCTTCCGGTTAATAATGGAAAATAATTTCATTCAAATGGCTGCCTCGGCTGGCCATGCAGTAGCTTACACGATCGGTCCAATTTTTAAGCACATTATCGATTGTGTGCAGCTGTATTTCACCAATGGCTTCACGAATATTGTCCTTTAAAGCGTCAATTGTCTCTGGCTTGTCGGCGTAACATTTATCTTTGAGGGCACCCCACAAATAATAGTCCAACGGTGTCAAATCGCAGCTCCGAGGTGGCCAAACGACATCAGCTCTGCGGCTGATAATGCGATCTTCAAAAACAGGGCGCAAAACATCGAGTGTAGCTTCGGCTGTGTGGCACGTAGCGCCGTCCTGTTGAAACCAAATGTTGCCAATATCCTCCTCTTCAATTTTTGTGAACAAAAATTCGTTCAACATGGCCCGATAACGATCGCCATTGACTGTAACGGCCACTCCTTGCTCATTTTCAAAGAAAAATGGCCCAATTATGCCTCTGGACCAAAATCCGCACCAAACAGTGACTCGTTTTTGGGTGTACCGGCTTTTCAATGTATGCGTGCGGGTTTTCTGTGCCCCAAATACGACAATTTTGCTTGTTTACATACCCGCCAAGATCAAAATGAGCTTCATCCGAAAAGATGATTTTTTGGCAAAATCGGCATCTTCTGTAAGTCGATCGCAGGCCCACTCAGCGAAGCGAAAACGCATTGGATGGTCAGTTGGCTTCAACTCCTGAACCAATTGGACTTTGTATGGCGTCATACCAAGGTCTTTATGCAAAATTCGTCTCAATGATGTCTCCGAAATGTTCAATTGTTGAGAACGACGGTGAATTGATGTTGATGGCGCTTCACGCACACTTTCTGCCACAGCATCGATATTCTCGGGTGTACGCACTGTTTTTTGGCTTTTCACGCTTTGGTTTATCGATGAGGATGCCAGTTTCTTTCACTTTTTTCACAAGATAACGAACATACGGAGCTGACGGTGCTTCTCTTCTTCCAAAAACCGTACGCAATTTTTCGCACACATTCTGCAACATTACCATGATTTTCAAAGTAATGTCGCAATATTTCCCAGCGTTGTTCAAGCGTATACACAACCATATTCGCTCAGCGGAAGGATAAAACTAATTATCTGTCAAATCAGACATGAGCTAAGTGTTACCATTCACGCCGCAGGGGTAGGCAGAGAGGACGGACCGCCATATAACTCTGTCTTGGCACACACTCCTTGCTTCATTCACATTTATACATTGTCTCATACATACTCTTCTGTTATTCTGACTCTTCACATGACCCGATTCAAGTATTTAATTTACTTGATCGTGCCATGTCTTTCTCGGGCGTCCTTGACTTCTTCCTACACTCACTTTCGCATCATATATTATTTTCACACTCCTTTCATCGTTCATTCGCTCTACATGCCCAAACCATCTAAGCGTCCCTTTCTTGATCTTTTTCATTACGCTCACGTCAGCCTTGCATTCTTTCCGGATATCCACATTTTTAATACGGTCATACGTGGTTTTACCGCACATACGTCTCAGGGATTTAATTTTCATAGCATCTACTTTCATCCTTCCTTCAAGGTTGGTATAAGCACTCCATTGTGGACTGCTAGCTTCGCTTCCTTTGACATTTTTTTATTTGCGTCAACAGCGTTCGGTCCTCTATTAATGGAGTTTCCTGTATTTACCCTTCAATTATTTAACCACTCACTGATGACCGGCTGTTTCCCAGATCTATGGAAAATAAGTTATTTAACACCAATATTTAAAAAGGGCAATATTCACGATGTCACTAATTATCGACCTATTTGTATGCTCTCAATAATCCCCAAATTATTTGAAAAACTAATATTAGATAGAATCTCTATACACCTCAATAAAATCATTTCACCTAATCAACATGGCTTTATGCCGGGCAGATCCAGTTTAACAAATCTTTCACTATACGAAGAATTCATATCAAGTGCACTTAATGATAAAACCCAAGTAGATTCAATATATACGGACTTTGTTAAAGCATTTGACAAGGTTAACCATAAAATCCTACTTAACAAACTTCGCAAACTCGGTATAGAAGGTAATTTGTTAGAATGGATAAAAAAGCTACCTAACCAATAGAATTCTTCAAGTAAGAAATAACTCTAAACTATCTTATAAATTTATAGCAACAAGTGGTGTACCCCAAGGTTCACATTTAGGCCCATTACTTTTTCTGCTCTTTGTAAATGACATAATTAATGTATTTGATAACGATGTGCATGTGCTGCTTTTCGCAGATGATCTGAAACTCTTCAAACTCATAAAAACCACAGATGATTGTTCTCACATTCAAGTTAACTTAAATAAGTTACATGATTGGTGTAAACTTAACCAACTTTTTTAAATATTAGTAAATGTCAGTCAATCAGATTTTTTAGAATTACTCACATCTCGACTATGATTATAAAATTGATAATATTTCCCTTACATCTGTCAATGAAATTAATGATCTCGGCATTACTTTCGATTCTAAATTAAATTTTCTCTCACATATCAATATAATAACAAGTAAAGGTTTAAAATTGCTGGAGGCTTTTATTCTTCGAATGCCAATGAATTTAAAAAATATTTCTACATTGAAAATCCTGTACTCTTCACTAGTTCGAAGTCAAGTCGAATATAATTCTTCTGTCTGGTCCCTCACTTTAAAATCCACTCTGATTCCATTGAAAATTGCAACATAAATTTCTAAGATACATCAACTATAAACTCGGTCTACCTATTGAAACCATAAATTATAATTATTTAATGAAAGAATTAAAATTACTAAAACTTTCAGACAGGAGGCTTGTTTCCGACTTGACTTTTATTTTTTAAAATTGTTAATGGTATTATAGACAGCCCTGATTTACTTAGCTTAATTACCTTCTATGTACCTAACAGATCCACTCGATCCAAAATTCTTTTTAAATGTAACAACAATATCAGGACTGAGTCATTTAAATACTCGCTTGTACCTAGATTGCATGCAGTGAGTAATTCTATCGCTGAAATAGTAGATATATTCAACTGCACTGAATCTAGTTACAAGAAGGCTATAATAACATACCTCTTTCTTAAATACTAGTGTTAATTTTCTTGGGCGTAATCAAATCGTCGCATCAAATGTTTTTTGGTGCATTGTTATTTTTATGTCATTGTTATTTTTTATGTCACTGTTATTTTATTTTATACCTATGTTATGTAAAAGCCCATGAGGGCGTATAAAAATAAATAAATAAATAAATAAATATCCTTATCAGCCTTCCCGTCTCTCGTGAACATACTTCCAGTTGTGAGTAATCAGTACTCTTCTGCGGAATTTACTTTAAAATTTAAATAAATACTTCCTTGCTAAAATATAAAACATGGCAACACACCATTATTTATTTATTTATATACTAACGGACCAAAAAAATACATAACACAAAATGGGGGAAAAAAACAACAGAGAAAGAACAGCACGTACATAATATTTCAATGAAGCAATGACAAAAATAAGACAATTATATGCATTACAAAGAACATTCAAGTCAAAGTCAAAGCCAAGGTCAAGTCAAGGTTTTGGTAGAGAAGTAAAGAATGACAAAAAAACATTTAGGCTGATGATATTATTATTTTTAAATATATATATACCAGTCGCGGTTACGTTTTTTGAACAATGAGAGCACTTCCGGTCATCTCAATGCAAAAACTTGCTTTTTAAGATGAATGTCATTGTTTGTTAACCCAAGTTCCTCAATGCGAACCTTTATTTCTTACAATGGATGCCATTGTTTGTTAACCGAAGTTCCTTATGAGAACCCTTACCTTTTAAGATGGATGCCATTATTGTTTGTTAACCGAAGTTCCTCATGAGAACCCTTACCTTTTAAGATGGATGCCGTTGTTTGCTAACCGAAGTTCCTCAACGGCTCAAAAGCGACACTTTTGCCAAAAATTAGTTAAGTACGCAGTTTTAATCAATTGTCTTTCTGCGTCGAATGCTCTTACTCTTGTTTGATTCTTAAGACTTTTGTGGCTCTTCAGCCATCTTAAATACATTTACCATTTGGGAAGAGGCTTTTTTAGTTTTTATCGCTTCGGGTAACTCAGTAAGAGCATTGAATTACCTAAATTAACTTTTTTTTTAAATCCAACCAGCTACCGAAGACTTGTGAAATATTTTGTAAAAAAAATAATTAAAGTGCTCTGGTGTAATTTTCCAAAATAGCGCTTCAGCCCTTTTGCTTTTCCGTTGAGGTTATGTGAAAAAAATGCTCTTTTCGTCACGTACATCTCTTACTCACCTCTTTTCGTTTCACCTCTCACTCCAACATCTATAGAATTCTCAAAATTGCGCTTCAGCCCTCTAGCCGTTTCGGCGACGATATGGAATCGTTGTCCAAAGGAAGTATTCATTGTTGGTACTATCCCCCTTCGTGGAGTTCTAAATCGTGCCGTGTAGCTTTGATCTACAAGATTGTGTAGGTTTGAGTTGTCCTTGGCTCATTGTTTTATTTAGACTATAGACCCTGTTTCCGGGAAGACTTGATTCGTACATAATACTCGTAAGTTCACGTACGCACTTGATATCCACAATAAACACGATTGAGAATGAGCACACACGTTGTCGCACATTTGTCCCAGTAATGTTTCAATTGTGTAGGAAATCGTCTTTGTTTCGCGAACTTAAAGGAAATACACGTCTGCCTTGAGCCCTGACCCACATTTCAAAAAAGAAAAAGTTCAAGGGTTGCGACACGTTTTTCTTAACAATGAAATTGTCGCGAATAATTTGGGTTTTCCGCAAAATTATTTGAGTCCCGCTAAGTTTTCTTTGTCGCCTAGATTTCCTTTGATGGCACAAAACGCCGCTTCAAAATGTTCTTGTCACATTTAAAAGCACAAAGTACCGACCGAGAATAATTCACGTTTAAGCAATTCTCAAAATACTTGGAACCGGGATTTTATTACATATATGATGATATGTTTCAACAAATACAAATATATGAATAAAGTTTAAATAAACACGGTTTTTCAGAATTCGCCAATCATCTTATTAAAAAATATCATACCTTCAATAAAAGCACCCGTGCTCGTATTCTTATTATTATTATTCGTATTAAATTAGACTACCAGAAAAGAATAAAGCCAACACCCAAAACAGCTTACTATATAAAGGAATGAAATCGTATAATGCGCTGCCGGAAACCATCAAAATCATGCCTATCAATAAATTTAAAAAAGCCTGTAAAAATTATTTAAAATGCATGTAAACCAAAATAATAAGTAGTGTTAAAATTTTATTAGTCAAAAAGAAAATGAAATAATTAGATACTTGTAAACTTAAATGTACAAAGTACCTTATTTAAAATTAATAAATAAAAAATAAAAAAATTCTCCATTAAAATGGTCATGGCAACAGATTAAATAATTTAGAAGCCCTAGAAATTAAGAAAACCATCAACATTGAAAATTAGTTTAATTTGTTCAGTAGTCCAATATTAGGTATATTTTCCATAAGCTCATAAAATTTCCCATGATTCTTTTATCACGTCTTCACGTTCTCAGTTGACGTTTTGCCTCTTTTCTTTCATAGTATCTGTCTCTTTCTCTCTGTTCCTTTGTTTTACTTTAATTGTTATTATTTTATTTTGTTACAGTTCTCTTATTTTATATTATATTGTGCTCTCTCTCTGTATGTATGAGTATATATAATAACACACTATGATTTTTTTATTTAGTTTAATTTTATACCCTGATGATGATTAGGCTAAGCATAACCGGTCGGTCATAAAAAATTAAATTAAATCTGTGGTCTTTCTATGTCAAATCAATCTAAACCAATCTAATGTAAGCCTCTGAAGAGCCACAACAAATTCCAGCTCAAATAAAAATGCACGCCCCTGGTGGCACCAAACATGAATCGGGCTGCTTTGTTTAACAAAGGTTAAGCACCACTTGCTTTCTCTTCTAATGAACACTAGGCAGCGTAATTTCTTATTTTATTTTTTTATATAATTACGACGAAATAGGCCTTTTTATGAAGGTACCAAATAACCTGATAACATTTAAAAACCTCCTCCAACCATTATTATAAAAGGAAAATTTTGTTTGTGCAATGGTGAAAAACTTAGCTAGCAAAGTAATTGAATCCAACTCGACGTATTTATCAACTCAGTTACTAACAGGTAATTTTACATAGGTATGATTCAGTTAATATGATATTTAATACATATAAACAACTTATCCATGAAATTTAATTGAAGTTGTATAACCTGGAGACCAGAGGATAATTATTTTGTTTCTTGAAGACTGTTTGGAGGTTAACCTTTTTTATGAGATTTAATTTTCTTAGTTAGGATCAAGGTCTGTAGATGTCGGAGCGAGAGGTGAAACCAAAGAAGGTGGGTAAAAGATGTACGTGACGAACAGAGCAATTTTCGGCATAACTTCACAGGAAAGGCAAAAGGGCTGAAGCGCCATTTTGGGAAGTTTACACCAGAGCACTTTAAAGTTTTTTTATTATTTTACAGTAAAATTCATAAGTCTTCAGTACCTGGTTATATTTTGAAAAAAAAAAATGACCCAGACAACGCAATGCTCTCACTGAGTTACCTGAAGCGACAAAAACCTAAAAAAGTCCCAAACTTGTGTGAAGCTTTCTCCCAAATGGTAAATATATTTTAGAAAGCTGAAAGGCAACAAAAGTCTTCAGACTCAAACGAGAGTCAGAGCATTCGATGCAGAAACAAAAACTGAAAAAACTGCATGTTCAACTCATTTTTTACCAAGTGTCGCTTAAGCCCTTTTGGCTTTCCAGTGACAATAATATGTCAAGAATTAGGCTATATTATTGAATGCGGAAATTATTACTTAGAGGCTTATTGATTTCTAATTCTTCTAAGTTATCTTTTTTCATGCCTTAATTATGAAGGTAAAGAATTTAATCAAGCTATTTCTAAATAAGAATTCCAGCACAGTAAATTTCCTATTTATTTTTTTAAACGGCTTAAAAGACTTTTTTTAAATGATATTTTAATTATAGCAAGCTGTAAAATTGCTTTGTACGAACACGTAGGTACATTTTATTCATTAAAGAAACGTGTTTGTTTTTTCCACACATTCTATTTCCCAAAATTACGTAAGTTGTATAAAATATTTGTCTGCCATGTGATACAAACGCTAATCGTCCTTCTGACTAATGATCTAAACTTTGCGGTGAGACGAACATACGTCTCAATTTTCAGAAACATCATATATTTAATAATAATATATCTAAAACATAGGATTACTTTCGCTAAATTATCTGTTGGTAGCTACCCAACATAAATTTACTTTTCATGTTTTCCTTCTAAAGCTCAGGGCTCTCTAAATCTAGTGCGCATCTCTTATGTTACTTTCGCTTGTTCCCAACAAAGCTTTTCACTTAGTAAAACCTCCTTTCTTGGAAAAAGAAAAATACTTTGGCAAGATAAAACATTTTTTATTTGAAGGTGTTTTCAATTTTCTTTCGCATTTCGATATTTTTTGCATTAACGTAATCGTGAGTACGCAGTGTTAAGCCGAATACATTTAGTGAATATTTATATATTGCCTTTGAATGAAAGGTTTTTAAATAAAGTTATTTTCTACCATTATATTACTTTTTGGATTTTCTCCGTTCCCATCATAAATCTTCATTTTTTATATATTCTCTTTTATTCGGATCGGATTCATATGCTTAAATTATAATATACAATACCACACCACCCCATTTATAGATGATAAATCTACGGATTTTGTTCCAGATTTTAGTGAAAACACCTAAAAGGTTTTTTGAAGTAAAAAAGGTTATTTTTAACATAGTAATAATCGCCATCTTAATCTACTTCTGCGAAATATAAAATATGTAAGAATTACATCTAATGTGTTTTAGGTTTTAAAACCACTTAAATACATGTCTTGGCTCGTACATGGATTTAAAATATTTCAAACATATTTTTTTACGTTTTTAAGAAGACGAATTTCAGTTTCGATACACAAATCCGTAGCAAAATGAATAAAAACATAGAAAATTCGATTTGATTTTAATTTGCATTTTCAAAATTATTAATTGTATTATTGACTTCTTTTTTGCAACTCATCCAGTTCAACATTCCTTGCCGTAGACTCAGAAACAATGAATTGCTGTTCCTCAATCAACACAAGAGATGGACTTATGTAAATAAATCTTAGGACAAATAAAACTTCACCACTGGACGATTTTTTTTTTTACAATGCCACAAGCACCTTTAAAACACCCATCAAACCAGGGAGCTAAAATACGGTTTAGAGTTCTGGACCCTCGGGAAGAAAAGCGAAAAGTATTTGATGTTTTCGAGATGAAGATCCTCAACATTGGAGCCATATTCTATTGTTGACTCACCTTCTCTGTTGCAACTCATCTTGTTCAACATTTTTTGCCGTAGACTCAAAAACAATGAATCGCTGTTTCTCAATCATCACTCTACTAATTATGGATATCATTTTCCATTGTCCAGAATGTCGAGACTTGTCAACTCAAGCCACGGTCTTGAAATTTTTGGTACCAGTCTAAATGATTTTTGTCATTCTTTACGACTCTACCAAAATCTTGACATCACCTTGGCTTGGACTTGAATGTTTTTTCTTATGTGTATTTTTGTCATTGCTTCACTAAAATATTATGTGGGTGCTGTTCTTTCTATGTTGCTGTTTTTTTTCCCATTTCGTGTTGTGTTTTTTTTTTGTAATCGGACAATAATCAGTTAGTTTATAAATAAATAATTCTTACTTATACGTAAAAGAAACACAATAACTTTAGATTCCACCATGGTGCACGAAAAATTATCTTTACAAAGTGTCTGCTAACTGCTTTGCTTCGTCATTTTTAGGGGCGTAATAAACCTTAAAGAAAAGTAACACAAAACGCACCTCGATCTCTTGGATTCTCGTTGTTTCCCTGTTGCCGTATCCCCACGATTCGATTTGTCTTAATCACCTGTCCCACAATGGCAGTTGAATCAAAATTGATAAACGGGAATCCCTTTTCAAAGTTGATCAACTATTTTGTTGAGTTGAAAGAAGTTAACCGGATGGACAGTATATGTAGTTATGCCGGATTCGCATCATTCGATTTTTGATGTTAACACAATTATTGCTTAATGGGAACCCTTTTCAACGAAGAATCAACTTTTTGTGAATCGAATAAAGTTCGAATAAATTGTAAGTCTGTTTTCATCGATTTAAGAGAGAGATGTCATTTCATTTTCATCACTGAAGAGATAATCTTCAAGAAGTACGAGTATGTTGTAGGGTGTGTCCAAAGTAATATCAATTTTCTCCTATTTTGTGGGAAATTTATCAAAATTTTCAAATAGCGAAATTCTTTCTTGAACAGATGTTGGATATAATTGCTCTTTTCGGGACCTGACATTCGAAAGGTTGTATATAACATGGTTACATCGGTTTTCTTTCTTATCGGTTTAGACACATTTCAATAAATTTTCTGTTTAATTGTTCAAGTTAACATCAAATGAACATGTGCGAACGTTAGATGAATAAGATTTGTTTATTTATGGTTTTAAAGTTTATTTTGTAGAACTCCATTTTAATTTTTAGGTTTTTTACTTTTATTTAAACAATAATTATTATTTTATTATTTAAATTTTTAAAAAACAGTTTTTAGTTAAAAGCTCTGCGATGTAATTATTTTTACGCGTGACAGCTGTTTTTTTTAAATTAAAATAATAATTATTATTGTTTAAATAAAAGTAAAAAACCTAAAAAAATAAAAATAAAAAAATTTAAAAAAAAAAATAAATAAATAAAAATAAAAAAAAAAAAAATAAGATTTGTTTTTTTTTAATCAATTTATTTTGTAGAGTCGCAGCGTTTTAGTATCATCGCCGGAAAGGCAAAAGGGCTGAAGCGCCGTTTTGGGAAGCTTACACCAGATCACTTTAAAGTTTAATAACAAACTTCATAAGTGTTCAGTACTTGGTTGGATTTTGAAAAAAAAATTAACTAAGGAAACTCAATGCTCTCACTGAGTTACTTGACGGGGCAAAAAGCGTAAATAGTCCCAAACTTGTGTCACATGAGTCTAGTCTTCTCTCAAATGGTAAATATATTTTAGACGGCTGAAAGGCCACAAAAGTCTTCAGAATCAAACGAGAGTCAGAACATTCGATGCAGAAAAAAAACTGATCAAAACTGCATATTTAACGCATTTTCAACAAAAATGTCGCTTAATCCCTTTTGCCTTTCCGGCGACGAATCAGTTTTAAGTTTTAGAAATTGTACTGTGGATATTTTAGTCTGTTAACTAATTAGGTTCGCCAACCGCTGGCCTGGAGGAAAATGATTTCTACCTTTGCAAAGTGAATACAAAAAAGTGTTTTACACATTTCTTAAATATCAGAGTTTGATTGATCACAATTTTGAAAATCACTTACCTGTAACTTTATTAGACGCCATCCTAATTCAAAATCGGTTCAATTTAAATTGAAACTTGGCAATCATTCATATTCATTTAATACCGTTCTATTAATCAATATTGATCAACGTTTTACGACGAGAGTTTACTATTTCAAACACAAGTACGTACGGAATTATTCACTTATAAATTGAATTTAAAATAGATTTGTCGAACAGACGCAGAACAATAACCCAGTTGATTGACGTCACATGAATATAATATCAGAAGGTGGATAGATTCTGCCGATTAAATTCTGATACCATAGTCATATATTAAACAGGCTACCGATCGATCATTTCACCCTTAAAACTGCAGGGGTTGGCACAGGGTAAATCTTATTTATTTATTTATTAACTAACGGACTATTGTCCGATTACAAAAAAAAACATAACACGAAATGGGAAAAAAGAACAACAGAGAAAGAAAAGCACATTTTTTTAAATAAAGACAAACATTCCCGGGTTACGAATAACCTGCCAGTATTTTAAAAACTCCTACTACCATCATAAGAAGCGGAAGATGTTGCTTGTGCAATGGTGGCGGACTTAGCCAGCAGAGGAATTGAACGCACGACGCCCGGGTGGGAATCCGACGCGTTTGTCCACTCAGCTACCGACCGGTCGAAATGATATTATAATGAAGCAACGACAAAAATACAACAAAATATACAAAAAAGAAAGAACATTTAAATCAAAGCCAAGGTCAAGTCAAAGTTTTGGTAGTCGTAAAGAACGACATAAATCATTTAGACTGGTACCAAAAATTTCAAGACCATGGCTTGAGTTAACAAGTCTTGACATTCTGGACAGTGGAGAATGATACCCATAATTAGTAGAGTGATGATTGAGGAGCAGCAATTCATTTCAGCAGAATTCAATTCAATTATTAAATTTACCTAATAAAAAGCTATTTGCAGCTCTTTTAAATTTATTTTGTTTAAAGTTAATACCGCACAAGAGACCTGCTCCTAACCGCCTAGAGCCAATAAGACTGTGACACCCCCAATCGGGGTATCTTGTGAGGCTAGAGAGTGGGGAGGGAAGTATATGGGGAAGAGGAAGGTTGAAAAGTACCTGGCTATTCAGATCTGGTCACCAAATACGGCCGAAGTCATTTTAAGCAATGTTTCGATTCCGAATGGTGGTCTTTCACCAGGGCAATACTTAGGTTATCTACAACTCCTAGAACGTGCCACAAATATACTTATTTATTATATTATTTTATGTGAATTAAAATGTGTTACGACACATATTAATTAAATAATATTAATAATAAAAGAATGCTTTGTTTTAAAACTACAGAATTTTATTATGATGAAGGCCAACCGGTTTCGCTTATTATAGGTTATTACATGTGCCCTGACGAAGCTTTGTCCAAGCGAAACCACCATGTGATTGCTCCTTACGAAAAAATTAAATAATAGTTATTTGCGCACGCCGGGTTTGAACCCGCGACCTCTGGATTCGTCAAATTAAGTCTTATCACTCTCATCACTAGGCATATTGTATTAAGCTCTGTATGAAGAACTTCAAAAGACATTCCATCACCGTTAGTATTAAAAATCTGTTTTTTGAGGCAGCAAACCTTTGAATTTTTTGATATTTGTACAGTTTTTTTGTCTGAAATTTTCACGAGCACGAAACTATTTCAGTTTAAAAAATAATTTCCACCATGAGCTTTTGACCTTTCATACATCAATGTAACTTACGGAGAAGAATACATAAAATATAAAACGCTACGTTATTTGTTCTGTATTTAAATAAAAAACACTCATGTTAAACAACCCTTGAAAAACCACGGAATGTAACTTGACTCGCTATGTAATCTGACACAGCTATCATAAAACTAAAGATCTGACAGTTTAATGTCACTTAATTGTTTTTGTAAAATATGTCATAGACGTAATCGCTTCTCTGGATTTGAAAACATTCTTTTTTAATGTGATAATTTTCACCCACAGTTCCAATTTTGAAAATGTCACTATCGTACGCGCGTAACTTTTCAAATTTTGAACTGATGTTAATTTAAATTATGGTGATTTAATTCAATTAATCTTTTAAATTCTTATCTATTTAATAATGTACCTACCTATAAGGTATTTCAGCAGACACTATTCTATATTTGAAATGGGTAGATTAAAGCAACTTATATTTTTTCTTGGCAAGTCGAGTCATTTGTTAATACGATAGTTTTTACCTAGCATTTGGCGACATCCCAAAGGATTATTACATTTAATCACAAATCAATAATTAATTTTCTCAAAATATACCCTAGAAAAACCGGTGTTGCACCGGTTTTAAAAAATAAATATTTAAATGATAACACAGTACAAAAATACAATTTTTCGTTATGTTATTTCCAAGGAGTTAAAAAAAACCCTGTCTTTCGTATATAATCTAACTATGATCTGAAAATTAAAAGTAAAACGTTTTTGCGTTCCCGAATTGAATTCAAATTTCACCCAAATGCTGTATTTACCTCAAACGATGCCCATTGTATTTTGTTCGACAAGCTCTTACAAGATGAAAGTTAATTCACTTCTCCAGAATAGGTAGTAAGTGTAGGTATTAAGTTTTCGTTAAACCTCAACATTCATCAATTTATCGGTATCAATCATAGGAAACTAAGACTGGGAGAAGCGTTATCATTAATTCAAAACAAAATTGATCCAAAAAAAACTCCGTATGTTTTTTTGTCTGTATGCGACATGAAATTCCACTGCCCTTGAGCTTTTAAGCCTTGAGGCTTTAAATCTCCAACATTGGGGAATGTAACACATAAAATTTCTCCATAAAACAGTAACATTCCTACTAGCACGATGAATCTTACTTTCATTTGACAAAATGATAAAAAAAATATAAAAAATATATATTGTGCGACAAAATTGTTTCGAGTGTACTTTATTATTATTCTTATTTTTCTGCACTCTCCTATAGAAGGTTGGCATTTATCGCTTAACTCTTACCTTCTTATCTCAAATATATATTTTTAAAGAAAAAAACAACATTATTTGAATTAAATATTTGTGTTGGATTTCAAAGCGATAATTTGATTAGTTCTTACCTTCATGTTCTTCATCCAGTTCCTACCTTAACAACCATTTCGCAATATCGAATTTCGTATGGAATAAAATGGTGTTTGAAACAAGTGACAATCGAAACAGGAGAGTTTATCGTGAAAAAAACTTGTTTCGTGTTGGTCTTTCGCTGGTTCGTCGATTTGCTGTTGTTATTCAAGTAATATTAAATTAAGTGTGGTGTTGTGATTTGTGTTCTTTTATAATAAAATGCGTAAAAATGATCAAGAACTTCAACTTCATCGGTGAGTGAATGGTTTCCCATTTTCCTTTCATCCCAGTAATCTTTGCACATCTATAATTAGACACTTTTATCAAGTGGTAGAGCTTTATAGTTTATACAGTCCACTATTTTCCAAATTCATCTAAAGCTGAAAACACATTCAGTGTGAGCTTAGAAATTTCAAAATGGAAAGGCAACTGTGCACATTTCAGCACGCCAAAGCTCACTTTTTGCGAGCGCGTAGTATGATTTATGTTTTATGAGTATAAAACAGAAATTTTGTTTGTTCGACTCACGTAGTAGTATATTTTTAGAAACATATTTCTAAAAATATATAACTACTGGTCTAGTTTTGTTGCTGCATAAAAAAGCGCCAGAGTACAAAATGGTGAAAAACTCAAAACACAAAAAGCTTCCACTGTTCGTCCATTATTCAACTTTTTTTTAAAACGAGCCTTCATAAAATAATTTGCACTTCACGAGATGAAGGGTTTCTCGTAAAGTGCAATTTATTATCTCACTCTTCGCCGTTCTCTGTGCTCCTCGTCGCGTGGGTGAAAAAAATAATATAGACGGCTTCGTGGTCTTGCGGTAAGATGCTTTGAGGATATTTTTATTTAAAGTAGTTCATATTATGATTAATACACACAGATTTTACCTTTCATATTATACTTATATAACCTTTAATTAAATTGTACAGTCAATACAATACGTATTTTTAAATACACCCCTTTTCTGGTTCTCTTGGGCCATTTACCAAAAAAACATCATGTTTTTTAAAGCCATGAACGCAATCAAATTTGGTTTGATTGATATTTTTACAGTCAATACCGCGCAAGTGTCCCAACTGCTCCCAACCATTTGGAGCCGGTAGGACTATGAAATCCCCGATAGGGGTATGTTGTGAAGCTGAAGGTAGTTGTGAGGGGAAAGAGGTAGGCAAGAGGAAGGTTGGGAAGTACCTGGCTATTCAGATCTGGTCACCAAACACGGTTAAAGCAATTTCAAGCAACGTTTCAATTCTGAAGTGGGCGTAGTTATGCAGAAAGCGTCCAATCCATAATTTGCCAAAATCGAGCTTTAACATGTTTTCCTATAAAACAAATACAAGATTTATATCTGCTGAAAACATTCAAGCTCCAAATTTTTTCCAGATTTTTGGTAAAAAAATAAAATACTAACGCACAATGCAGATATTTCACTTAAATTGAAGTTCAAAAACCTTATAAAATGTAGGATAACATAAAAAATACATTTTTTCAAATAAAAGACATAGATTATATTGTAAATTACCTATTTATAATAATGTTCATAAAGAAAAAAACACTGATATTCACTTCAGAAATGCCGATTACGCATAATAGTGCTTTTTGTAGTCACATTTTCAAACGCCTTTTTTCTCAGTTTCATCTTTTTGGGGTTCGATGCTTTCTGCATAACTACGTCCAATTGTAGTATTTTATCAGGGTGATACGAGTATGTGCCACTCTGGAACGTGCCGTAAATATAATATAAATTTATAAATAAAACACATAAACTTTGTTTATAACCACTTTATTATTTAATATTACGTCTACCGGTTTCGAAAGTACCCTTCCATCATCAGGACAATATTAAAATTTTTAACATTAAAATTATCAATTTTAATATTGTCCTGATGATGTAAGGAAACTTCGGAAACCGGTAGACGTAATATTAAATAATAAAGTGGTTATAAAAAAAGTTTATGTGTTTTATTTGTAAATATGGCAAACCACAAAGTAAATGCTTTTTTACGAATATATAATATAAATTATTTTATATGAATGAAATTGGAAATAAGCGTCTTCACCACTCGACCACGAGGGCTGTTAAATAAATATTATAATATCACATCTTATAAAGCAATGATGTTCGAAACAATTTGAAATTTTTTTATGTATCGCAAAGAATGGGTGGAGTCGAGCGAATATTTGATTGAAAATAAAATTTCAAAAACAAAGAATCAAATTTAAAAAAAAATCTTTGAAGTCCTGGGAAATCTTGAAACAAAGAATTTTTTCAAGCAAATAGAAAACCATTTTATTTTTGTTAAACATTGTGTATAAATAAAGCGTGTAACAAAGCGTACCTAACAGACTCTTAACATTAAGATTGGGAGTACAAAAATGAAAAGTAATTTTTACAATGCAGGTTTTCTTTATTATTTCCCTGTCGCTTCTGGAATCTATTGATTCAACAATGTTCCTTCGTGCGTTTGTGTTTTGCGCTACTTCAGTGCACACGGATAAGTCTTTTTTAATTTTATTTTATTTTTTATAATGAATACAAGAGTCCCAACTGCTCCCAACCGTCTAGATCCAGTGAAACTATGGCATCCCCAATCGGAGTATGTTGTGAGGCTGAAAGTAGTGGGTAGGGGAAATAGATGGGGAAGAGGAAAGTTGGTAAGTACCTGGCTATTCACGTCTGGTCACCAAACACGGCTAAAGCCATTTCAAGCAAAGTTTCGTTTCTGAATGGTGGTCTTTCACCAGAGCGATTCTTTGAGTATCTACCACTCTGGAACGTGCTGCAAATATACTTTTTTTATTATTTTAATGAATTAAATGTGTTACGACACATATTAATTAAATAAAAGTTGTTGGTGCACGCCGGGTTTGAACTCGTGACCTTTGGATTCGTAACCGAGCGTCTTACCATTCGACCATGGAGGCCGTCTGCATAGTAAATATCATTGCAGATTCAATCTCTTCTCGTATAGCTTCTGCATTTATTTTTCACATGTTTTTTCAAAGCGACCAACTGGAGGTCTCTATCTAAATTTTGCTCGATAGTCGTTTGGCTAGCATCATCAGTATATTATGTGTAAGTCACCTCAGCTAGATTCTTTGGTAAATAGTAGATGCCAAGTTTTTTCGAATAGTTAAAGTTTCTCATTCGTTTCCGAAACTCATCTCAAGAACCTCATTTAAACAGTATGTTCCCAAAGACGCACTCCATCTTTAACTTTTCCTTTACGTTCGATTTTTCCGAAATGAGTTTTTTTTTTCTCTTGCGTTCGATAAGTACTTGCATGGTGTAATTATTTTATCCAATTCACAAATGTATAACGGAGAAATACATAAAATATGAACTTGGTGTTATATATTTTTAAAGATTTTTTGAAAATAATTAAAAACGATGTCAACTCAGTTAACAGCATCGCAAAGTAGTGTAAATCAACCAGATATTACGTCCAAAAGTAAAAGTGGGACGACACTCTTATTATCAAACCTAACAAAAGAGGTAGTACTTGACTTGCTAAACTCAATCAACAGTCGATATCCACAAACATCTTTTCATATATATTTCTTAAATTATTTTTACCATGTTCCCCTGTTTTTTTCATTAAAAAATATTTCTTAATTCATAGTAAACACTATTCTTTTGAGGTAGAAACCGTCGAAGTGTAAATTTAAAAAAATAGTTTTTGCATTAGTCTGAAAGTCAAATATCTAAACCTCTATTTTTTTAATTCACTTGAATTATTGCGCCTAACGTTTCAGTCAGTTCTGTCAAACATTTTTCAGAGGTGGAAAACTGAATAACAACATAATATGTCTACTCTCAACGTTAGACGGTGAGATGTTTTTCATTTGGCATAATGCGAGAGTCACCTTGAATATCTCTCAGATTTTGCGTAGTAAGATTATAATGTCAACAAGTACCTACACATCTGTAGTTCCACACAATATCGTCTCTGTGATTGGGTATAATTTAAAATTGAATCATTGCTTGCAACCTATTTCACCGGTTTTAATGACTATATACATTTAAAAATAGGTAAACTTCATTTTCCTTTTTGACTTCCTTAACTTAACCTTCTACATTTACACTATACTAAAACACTTTTTAAACCATTGCTACCCCTTTCTAGACAGTAGTCTTATTTGTTTGCATGCTTTGTAAATGTTTCATTACCTGGTAACAAGTTGTTTTTCATTTTATGTATGAACAGCAAGCATCTGAAATAAAGTAAAACTAAAATGTTTATTTCACCGGGTTTAGTGACCAGAAAAATAGGTACTTCCTCGCAAATGTTACTAAAAACTAAAACGCATTTCCCCTGACGGCATAGAGAAACTAAAATTTTACTAATACAAAATCTCAAAATTGAACATCTGCCTGGAAAAAAAACAAGAATTAGGTCATTCTGCCTCCGTTGAAAATGAAAACAAATATGTATAAAGCTACGTACCAAGTTAAATGTTTGAATTAAAACACGATTATAGTAAAATGTTTTTAATGGCCTTCGTGATTGAGTGGTAAGACGCTCGACTACGTATCCCGAGGCCGCGGGTTCAAACCCGGCGTGCGCAAATACATTTTATTTAAATGATATGTCTCATAATATGCTTTATTCATATAAAATAATATTGAGTATATTTAATTATAAATTAACGGACTAAAGCCCAATTACAAAAAAGACACATAAAACACGAAATGGGAAAAAAAGAGCAACAGAGAAAGAATAGCACATACATAATAACAAATGAAGCGATGACGAAAATAGGACAAAATAAACATAGGAGAGAATATTCAAGCCATGGTCTAGTCAAAGTTTTGGTCGAGTCGTAAAGAATGACAAAAATCATTTAGACTGCTGCCAAAATTTTCAAGACCATTTTGGACATTGGAGAATGATACCCATAATTAGTATAGTGACATGGCTTTAGCCGTGTTTTGTGACCAGATCCGAATAACCAGGTATTTTCCTAACCTTCCTCTTCCCCATCTCCTTCCTTCTCCACTATCTTAAACCGCACAACATACCTCAATTGGGGATGCCATAGTCCCCCTGGTTCTAGACGGTTGGGAGCAGTTGAGACTCTTGTGCAATATTCACTATAATTTATTTATTTTAATTAAAAAAGACTGATGTATCTCTTACAGTCAGCTTTGTAAAACTAACATAAAAATTACAAATTTAAATAGCTGAAAACATAAAAATGAAACTACTACACAAATGAAAATCCTCAAGCTTTCACTTGTGGCTATTTAATAAAATCTCAATATCTTATTAAGAACTATGTTTTCAAGCGGATCGGTAGGTGTGACAGCTGTTTCGCCTTCCTAAGGCATCGTCAAAAGCTGTCGAAAGGAAAGACGACCTAAATATTGACTCTTGCAAAGTTTGCAATATTATTCTTCGAGCTGTTTTTATCTAACCAAGTTTAGACCGTTGGGAGGTCATCCATCAAGATAATGAAGGGAGAAACTTTCTGCCGCTGAAAAGGCCGTTGCAATATACTTTGTTTTACTGTTCTTTTATAAAGAAAAGTCATCACTCTCAACAGGGTATCAGGGTAATTTCTCTTGTTTTACCACAATTTATTCTGACTCTAAATGATCTGCTTATCAAGAAACTATTAATTAATTCAAACGGGAATTAATGCTTGTTTATTATTATTTTTTACTAACTAACTAACCATCACGCCGTTTTTTCCGCAGGGGTAGACAGAGTGTACGGACCGCCATATAACTCTGTCTTGGCACACACTCTTTACTTCATTTACATTCATACATCGTCTCATACGTAATCTTCTGTTATTTTGAGTTTTCACGTGACCCGATTCAAGTATTTGATTTATTTGATTGTGCCATGACTTTCACGGGCGTCTTCGACTTCTTCTTCCATTCACTTTCGCATCATATATTCTTTACATTTTACATTAAATATTTAAATAATATTAATAATCTAAAAGACATAAATAAAAAAAAACAGAAAAAAGCCAGAAACTAAACAGAACAATGGTCATGACTGAAACAGAAAGATGGCATCCTAAAATCGGAAGAGATTCAAATATTAATAATTTTCAATAGAAGTATGAGATCGTTTAAAAATGCCGCTTCCTAATGAGGTCTTGGTGGCTTCCTGGTTCGTGTCTCGGTCGTGACCATTGTTCTTTTTAGTTCTTGGCTTTTTTTTCTGTTTCATATTTAGTTTTTTAGATTATTAACAATATTTACTAATTAATTATTGAAACAATATCAATAATTTTCAACGAAATATGAAACAAAAGATTGGGTTGCGAATTATTGCATTATTTCGCAATTATTATATCTCTATGATATTATGGTTTCATTTTATGATACTGATATGGTACTTATTAAAACTTGTTTTTCAAACGTTCTGAGAATAAATACACCAGTTCTCAACTGCTGTAAATTGAAGTCAACAAGTACACAACTTTCAATTTAGCCATTCAAATATTTTGAGACCTGCGGGTAGAGGATCAAAATTGTTCCTCATAAAGTTTTTTGTTGTTTAGAATTTTATAATTAAATTCCCCTCCCGCTGGTTTGAGATCGCGGTTCTAAGTGCTAGGCCTATAATACAGGCGGACCGCTAATAGCTCCGTTGTAACCTCTATCTTTGTCAAAACAACACATGTGACACAGACATATGGGAAGATAAGTTTCATTTGAGCTCTCAGCCTCTGGACCGCAACAATTCATAATGAATCTAGCATAACAAAATAGAATAGAAGATAGTAAAATAGATGAGTATATTTTGTAAAAGAATAAGGTAAAAATGTAAAGGTATATGCCGTACATGCATGGTATAGCAAAAGTTTTTATTAACGCCCCAAAATTATAATAATATAAGGCATCGTTACATAATTAATTACATTAACTACAAGTACTTACCGCACTACACAATTTTATACGCACAACTCCATTACGCATGGACGTCACTAATAAGAAGCGACAACTGGACGGTGAGCAGCCCACCGAAAAACTTGACAATACACTGGTTGACAGATTCTCAGAGATGAGGGAGGGGATGTTAATGGGTTCGATCCAGGGGATTTGCGGGGGAAGTTGGAGCCAAGTCTGAAGAAAAAAAGTGTGTCCTTTTGAGAAAATGGAAATAATGGAGCTGAGGAATCAAAACTACGCCGACGTACTTGAACTGACCGGCAATAGGCAAAACAAATAAACAAAACAAACATGGAAAACAGGAAGACGACGTTCATCGACGAATAGCTCTAACAAGCTGCTCTACGGCATGACTATCGCCCACGGAGGCGTTCTGTAAAACATCCTGGACGTTATTCAGAGTTCAATAGGACTGAAAATATAACGAACGTTTTCAACAAAACAAACATCCCAAAATTTGTGAATTAGTGTTCTCTCCCTCTCATATAAAACACTTATTCCCGAATACTAGGAAATATGTAGTGTAATTGTTGGAATACAAAGTGATAATTTGTTGGGTTCTTACCTTGATTTTTTTCACCCAAGTTCCTTACCTATTCAACCATTTCACCGTATAGAATTCCGTATTCAACAACATCGTGTTCGAAACAATTGAATATCGAATCGAAGAGTTTCGGTGTGAAAAAACGTGTAGGCTGGTTCGTTTTGCTTACTCGTCGGTTTGTTGTTTTGTTCTCCAAATAATATAAAATAACTGTGGTGTTTTGTGAATAAGGAGACTAAAATAAGTGTAGTATATTCGTTTCGTTAATAATACAATTGTGTAAAAAGACTTCAAGAACTTTCAACTTTAACTATATCGGTGAGTGAATAGTTTCCCACTTTCCCTTCATTCCATAATCTTTCCGCAAGCCAATAAGACACTTCCGTTAAGTAGTGCAGCTTATAGTTTACAGTCCACCATTTTCAAAATGCATCTCAAGCTGAAATCATATTCCGTGTTTTATCGCAGCTTCGGATCCAACAGTGATTATTATGAGTATTTTATTATTTAAAACCAACGTACCCCCAAATATGATCGAGATGACATCCCACTTCCTGAGATAGAGAGGCTGCTCGATTTGAGGTTTAGTTGTTGCACAAAGGTTACAGTATATCCAAAGGAGTTAAATACATATAATGTATAACTGCGATCACAAAAAAATTACACATCTTCATGAAGAAAGTGCATCAATACAGAAATGGATTAAAATTGTGAAGATCGCCAAAAAATTCAATGACTTTAATTTGGTAAATATCGTATTGCAGATTTTGAACAGTGCCAGGAAATATTTCTCCCTCTTCTTGTAGCAACTGTGTTTAGAGGCCCATAAATTAGGAGATATCTCGGAGTAACAATGTACGGAGAGAGAGCTAATTATTTTTAACCTAACCTATACAAACTTGCGATGAATCACTTTCTCCGGACTTTTACGTTGTACACCATGAGAAAGAAAGAGACAACAGATAAAATACACCGCTTTTCTGTACTGTGACGATAATCTTGAGCTCCTGAGTCACCGCAGGACTCTGCCCACATTTTTTATTATGCCACTAAACTTGACACAACTAAACGGTTTTTTAGGGTATATGCTATATTTCTGTTGATAACAATACTGTGAAAAGGCGGTTATACGAATAAACAAAAACATTATGTCGATATGTGCAATGAATGGATGAATAAATACCCTAACCTTAGTCTTAGCCACGCCCAGGTCCGCCGAGTCCGGTAAAAATCATCAAAAACCGACTTCACTGCCTTGGATAGATACCACTCTACATACTATAAGGAGATAATCTTTTCTAACTGGTGAACAGTGAGTGGGTTGTCTTTTGCCATTGTAGGGGTTTTTGTATATGTTTATATGCAAGTACTTAAAGTGAAATTTTGTAGACTGTGTTTTGTGTACTTATGGTATTTTTTTTATATTTAAGCCCACTCACCATGGTTAACAAGGGAATAAGGTGGAATTTGGACGGAGACAAAGAGAGATTGGGAGACTGGAGGTCCAGTGACCAAACATCAAATAATCATATTTGATGAAAATCATTAAGTCGGTTCCTTTGCGAATGATAAAAAAAAACAATGTACGAGTACGTTGCAAGGTTTTTCAATAACAGGTCCTTAAAAAATGCCTGATTCTCTGAACTAATTATTTGTTAATTTGATTTGCACTCCGCCCGTGCTGCCTGCTCTCCTGTGAGTTTGTTTGCTTTTCAGTTCCCCGCTCCAATTAATTCCGAGACTTCCTTGAGACGACACCCACTCATAGCTGCCTTCGTAAATATTGACAAACGTCAACAGTCTTTATTAATTAGTAATCTAATTAATTTATTATTGAACACCACTGTTTAAAATTAGTAATTTACTTAATAATGCTGCGTTTGATTTCATGATAAACATACCGTTGGAAATCAAAATAAATCAGTTTATTTTAATTTGGCCGTGGTCTTGAAATATTGGTAATAATCTAAATTATTTTTGTCATTCTTTACGACTGTACCAAAACCTTGCTCAGACTTTGACTTGAATGTTCTTTCAAGTGTGTATTTTTGTAATTGCTTCATTATGTACGAGACCTGTTCAAAAGAAAAGGTGAATTTTGAATTTTCGCGGGCTGTGTACATTCGATTATCGTTTTTTTTTGTTATGTTGGTACACGTATGTTTATCATATGTTAGCATTATCAGCCATTTTGTTTTTGACAACTGGAAAGGTTAGTCATGTTTTTGTGTGTTCTTCGATTTTTTTACTTTTGAAAAAAATGGATCAAAGAATATGTATTAAATTTTGCGTTAAAAATGGAATAAAGTGCTCCAACGCACTTAAAATGTTAACTATGGCATTCGGCGAGTCTACTTTGTCTCAAAAAAGTGTTTATAAGTGGTACAAGCGCTTTACAGAAGGCCGAGAAGATGTTAATGACGATGAGCGTCCTGGAGTTGTGGAAAAACAAATCATGGATTTTATTCTTTTATCCATTTTTTCAAAAGTAAAAAAATGAAAAACACACAAAAACGTGACCAACCTTTCCAGTTGTCAAAAACAAACCACTAATCCAAAATGGCTGATAATGCTAACATATTATAAACATATATGTACCAACATAACAAAACAAAAAACGATAATCGAATGTACACAGCCCGCGAAAATTCAAAATTCACCTTTTCTTTTCAACAGGCTATGTATGTGCTGTTCTTTCTATGTTGATCTTTTATCCCATTTCGTGCTTAATGTAATTTTTTTGTAATTAAACAATGGTCCGTTGGTATATATAAATAAATGAATTGAAAGGGAATCTTTCATTTGACTGGACAATATACCTAGTGACACTTGTATGGTCCCACCGCTATTTCAAATGGTATCATCGCTATTTTTTGTAGCTGACGATTTTTGTGGCTAACGGATCCTTGGCTTCTGATCCAGAGGTCGCGGGTTCAAAGTCCGACCTGCACTTATATGTTTTCATCGCTTCTTACGCAGAATTGCATGGAATGAAAGAGGCTAAACGTCAACTGAAAAACTAATTAAAGAATAATGAGAAATTTTATGAGGAATATGGGAAATATACCTAACACTGGACAACTGGACATATTTGATTGATTAAGAATATGACTGTTATTGTTAATGGCTTTCTTTATTTCTAGTACTTCTAAATTATTCAATCTGTTGCCATGACCATTTTTATGGAGAATATGAGCACCGGTGCATTTATTGGAGGTATGGATCTTTTTCAATAAGATGATTGGCGAATTCTGGAAAACCGTGATTATTTATACATTTAAGATGTTCTTTAATTCTTACATTGACATTACGGAAAGTTTTACAATTATAAAATGCACTGCGTTTTATTCTTTTGTTATAATTTAAATGTTATTATTTCCTTTTCTTACTGTTCTCTTATTTTATTTTATATTTTGTTCTCCCTCTGTATGTACGAGTATATATAACCTCACACTATTTATTTTTATTTAGTTTAATGTTGTGCTCTCATGATGCTTAGGCTAAACGAAACCGGTCGGTAATAAAAAATAAAATTAAATCTGTAGTCTTATACAAAGTCGTTATTTTATTTTCGACAAATTACATACATCCTGAGCACATCCTCGGAAAACATTTTTTTTTGTAACTTAAGTAGATTCAGCAGAAACAATTCAAATGTGAACCTTATACAAACCTTCCGTTTTTGGTACTGCGTCGCCTTAATCAAGGTTAGTAGTACACAGTAAACCAAAATTATTCTCTAAATAATTTTTCATAAGTATTCTCAAATGGATACATGGTAAAATAAAGGTCAAAAGTTGAACATAATTTTATTAGTAAAGGAAATATATAGGATACCCGAGAATAAATAATTAAATTAGTACCTCGCAATCTTTCGCCATCGTATCAGGTTATAACGAAGCGTAATAGGAAACTCGAAGCTTGATTTGACTTCCTTGAATGAAAATCCATTATAATAAATTATGTTAACCTGTATGTACCGATCGCGATTTAAAATGCTGGCGAGCTACGTGGGCTGTACGCAGGACCAGACATACAACATTTTATGACCGGTACAGAAAGGGTAAATGGCGCCCAACCACAGAGATACAGAGGTAGCCCAGCCAAGGCAAGTGAAGTCAGTATTGTAAGAATTTTAACTGACTTCTCTAAAAAGGCGCGGCTAGGGATTTCATAGCCACACCTTTTTTACAAACGTTTTAGTACATTAGGGTTGCCACAAATCATTTTAATTAGCTTGATCTTGAATTTGAAATAAAAAGTGAATACATGAAGCATAACAATTATATTATTGAATCATCGCTATTTTCCACGTGGACCCATGAGGTATAGCTTTTACCAATGGTGAAGTTTTGTAAACTGGATGACAGAACTTTTATTTACCTCTTTTTTAAATTACATTAAGTATTTGATAGAATACATTAAAAAACTTCTTTTATATCATATTTAATCGTATGTCGGTGATATCATACAGAATTTCATCACCGTTCAACCACTCGTTTTGGCAGGTTTCCCATCGGAAAATTACTAAATACACACAGATCCATAAATTTATATCTTTAAAGTATTAATGTTTTGAGACAAGAGAATATTACGTAAGTGATCAAAGTTGTAAATTTTACATGAATACAAAAAGTGTGGTAATTACCTCTAAGATTTCTGTAGTATTATTTAATTATTTTCCGAAGGCCTAATCCCAAATATAGAAAAAATATTTATAATTTTCAAGGAAGTATGAGATTGATAAAAATGGTTAGTAAGATAGTTTTTTTTTTTTTTTTTAGGTTTTTTACATTTTATTTAAACAATAATTATTATTATTTTTAAATTATTAAAAAACAAGTTTTTGTCCGGTTAAAATCTTCATTTGAAAAATGTTCTAAACAGACAGTACTGTGGAACTTGGGAATCCAATCTCCCCGCTCTATTGCACGAATCCAAAGTTGTCGCCTTATCTCATCTTTTGGGAATCTTAAAAATAGTTAATAAAAAAAAACGTTTATCACAGCCCTTAAAACATACAAATATTGTACAAAAAACGTCAAAGCAAGATATGGGTCTCTCTCTGACACACACATATTCCCGCCCGTGTAAGTAGATAGAAAGAGACAAATATATATTTAAGAATACGGTTGTTTTTTGTGTAGCCGAATTGTTCTCGCCTACAAGTCTGAGATCCGGCCATTTTGATATAATTTGTAAACAAACAAACAAAACGATACCAAAAAACACCATTTAAATGATTTACAAATACAAAACGTATAACATAACGTTTGCTTAAATAAGAGTGAAAGTTTATAGTTAATATAATGTACATATATACTTATATAGGTACTTGATAATTCGATAACCACGATAGTAACGCGCTGTCATAAATATTTTATAAACTACGAATTAACGTGTGAAAAGTAATGTGTTTAACTGATTTTTGATGTATTTATACATGCATTCATAGGACATGTCAACGTAATGCTTGGTTTATTTGTATAACCACTTTTTCACTGTATGTTTTTCAATGTAAATATACGACATAACCTCAAAAAGCGTTCGCATAACAAAACCACAACAGAAGCAATATTAAATGATTTATATAGTCAACACATTTAACAAAACGAATAGCATAACGTGTACTTAGATAATAATGGACGTTTATAGTATTTATGTACTCAATGATACGATAATTCAAACGCGATGTCAAAAATATAAAACACTACGGGCTTACCTGTGAAAAGTTATGCTTTTAATACCATTTTGGTTGTATTTTTACATGAATTCACAGAGCATATAGACATGTTGTTTTGTTTATTTGCAAAACCTCTTTTCCACCGTATTAATCAACCTTATAGTAACCAAAAACAATAG
Source organism: Drusus annulatus (assembly GCA_022651775.1). Classification (NCBI taxonomy): domain Eukaryota; kingdom Metazoa; phylum Arthropoda; class Insecta; order Trichoptera; family Limnephilidae; genus Drusus; species Drusus annulatus. The sequence continues at coordinate 251,882 of JAGWCC010000509.1, read as the reverse complement.
ATTTAAATTTAACGTCAAACCGACAACTTTGACGTTAATTGCATCGTATTGAATGTAGGCGGGAACGATAATCTTAGAACATCCTTACGTTCCGTTCAAGCCGTCAAAAATAATGTTGTCTCTTTTTTTCTCTCACGGTGTATGACGTAAAAACAGGGAGAAAGTAATTTATTATTATTTAGGATGGGTTGGGTAATACAAATTAGCTATCCCTCCATTAGATTCTTACTCCGAGCGCCCAACCTTGAAGTAACAATATATGGAGGGAGAGCTAATTATTTTTACCCAACCTACACAAACTTGCGATAAATCACTTTCTCCGGGTTTTTACGTCGTACGCCATGAGAGAGAAAGAGACAACAAATTTCATAGACCGCTTTTATATACTGTCGCAATGATCTCAAGCTCCTGGTTCACCGCGGGACTCCACCCACATTTTTTATTATGCCACTAAATTTGACACAACTAAACGGTTTTTTAGGTTATATGCTTTATTTTTGTTGATAAAAATACTGTGAAAAAGTGGCTATACGAATAAACAAAAACATTATGTCGATATGTGATATGAATGGATGTATAAATACCGTCGCCTTAGTCTTAGCCACGCCCAGGTGCGGCGAGTCAGGTTAAAATCATCAAAAACAAGTCAAAAACTGACTTCACTGCCTTGGATAGATACTAAGCTATGTACTCTAAGCGCCCAACCCTGTAAATATTATACACCGCCAATATTATACAATCACCCTGTAAATCTTTGAATCAAACGTAAAATGATAGTATGAATACTTGGGTGTTCTTTTAACCGGTTCGTTTTAACCGGGACAAAAATATCGACCATCTCTAGTAAGAACTCATATACATTTGCGTTAATTTTGCTCAAAGTCGAAATAGCCTTCAGAGCAATAATATACAAAAGGGAGCGCTGCTGTAGCCCGTTTTTGAGTTTTGTCGGAGTCTGCTAGTCCTGGGCGTAGCTAGAACTAGAGCTAGGATATTTATCCATTCATAGCACATGTCGACATAATTTTTTTGTTTATTCGTACAACCACTTTTTCACAGTATTGTTATAAACAAAAATATAGCCTTTAACCTAAAAAAACCGTTGAGTTATGTCAATTTGAGTCGCATATCAAAACATGTGGGTGGAGTCAACGGAGACTCGGAACACAAAGAACATTCTTACGATATTTTAAAGCGGTGTGATAATTTGGGAACTTTTGTTGTCTCTGTCTTTCTCATGGTGTACGACGTAAAAACCCGGCGAAAGTGATTTATCCCAAATTTGTATAGGTTGGGTACCCTTCTGCAGGAATCTCATCGCAATTTGATAAAAAGACTCGCTAAGGTAGATTTATGTAACAGTGACCTTAACGACGAAAATTAAGTTTTTGAACTGATCATTTAAGACTCGCTTATCTTAATATTGAGTATTTTAAATATAATTTTAGCTACAGTTCAGCCATAACCCGTGAAATTCTGTATAACTGGCGAGAGATTCCGTTACTCTAAGTTCCAAAGGATTCAATACATTTCGAATACTGCGTGCTTCGACATATTACGGGCATCTATCTCCATTTATTTAATAGCTGCCAATATGTTTGCATTTGTACAAAAGACCTCACGCTCAATAACGGATCACATTATCATACACACATGGCAGACGTTCACACAATCGTCACACGTCGTACAAAATAAATAAATTAAACATTGCTTCCGTCGTTTTCCTTTAGATGCGGTAAATATGGTCGAAATACATAAATCATAGACGTCATGCTATAAACTTAGGCATCTGTCAACATAACCCCATAGATACATAAGTCGATTTTTGTCAGCATAATAAAGTTACTCTCGATTGAAAATGTCAGTTTACGAGTCAAATTCTCGTCATTAGCGGGAGGTTTTAATTTTCTGCTTCAATATGAAGCAATCTGCGGCTGAGGCTGATCGAATGTTCTCAAATGCTTATGGTGAGGCCGCTATCAGTGAAAGAACGTACATGAACGCAACTAGGGGCGAGTCGTTCCAAAACTAGCGAAAATGATCACCAGTACTGAACAATAGATTTGATTGGCCATTTACGGAAACCAAATCGATTAAAACATAACACACACAAAACAGATTCATTGAAAAACAAACTCTACGCGCTCTCTGTGCTCATTCGAATTGCAAAAAAATGCCGTGAAGGGAGTCCCACACTATGCAGTCCACCTCGCGTTTGCCAAGTGCGGCGCCCCTAGCAAACGCGTTGAAATTTAGAAATGTTGCCAGAACGAAAAGAGCATATAAGTATCATATATTATAGAGATGGTTGATTTTCCTGTCCCGGTTAAAAGGAACCGGTTCCTAGCCGGTCACCGGAACCTTCTACATTATTTCTCCAGAGGAACCGGTTCCAAATTTTCGCAAATAAAAATATCGATATTCCTTGTCAGTTCTTTTCGTGTTTTTTTGGGGCGAGGAACTGGCTCCAGTTCTTTTTGTTTTGGAAATTGTTAGCAACTTTGGCGAAAAGAACCGGTTTCAGTTACAGTTCTTCTCGTTCCTCGCTAGCAACCCCCCACCAATGAAATTTTTTTTTGGCGAGGAACCAGTTCCAGTTTTTTTGGTTTTCAAATCTCTACCGACTAGAACTTTTTTTGGTGAGGAACTTTTGTCGATTTGCTAGTACTTTTCGAAAATACGGCGCTGAACCGATGCAATCAAAACATATGTGCGTATTTGATGCACAAATAGGGCCCTAAAGGACTCAAATACGCAATAGAATACATGTTAGAAGAACAATCGACCGGTTAGTAGCCGAGTGGGCAAACGCGTCAGATCCCCACCCGGGCATTCTAAGTCCTGCATCACTTCACAAAAAATATTTTCCGCTTATTATAATGGTTGTAGGAGTTTTTCATATATTGTCAGGTTATTCGTAACCCGGAAATGTTTGTATTTCTAAAACCAAGAAAGTCCTTTTCACCAGTTTCCCGGAGGCACATCTGTGCTAAATCAAGTGACTCCTGATGCCGTCAATTGACTGGATAACCTCAAAATCCCACTTGTAGGTCTTCCTCTGCAGGCCCAATTGGAGCAGTCCGCTCCAGGCGGCGAATCGCCAAGGCTTTGATAGTACCTAAACACAGTTTTTTACATACATGATATAAAATGAACAAAAAACATACCATTCATGACGACAATTGAACCCGATGGCGCGGAATAAAAATCCGCGCCTGTAGTCTTATACTTGATACGAGTTGGTGCCAATCTTCTGTTCAAACTTCGGATCAAGAATATAAATGGAGAGAGAGCTAATTATTTTTACCCACCCTATACAAATTTACGATAAATTACTTTAAGATTTTTACGTCGTAAACCGTGAGAGAGAAAAATATAAGACAAGTTTTCACATATTATTGCATCACTTTTCGGTATGTAAGCATGTCTTCCGTCTCCCGCGTCTCCGGCGACTCCGCCCACTACTTTTTTATGCGACATAACAGGACGTAACTCAACGGTTTTTTAAGTTATATCATATATTTTTGTTGATAACAACACTGTGAAAAAGTGGTTATACGAATAAACAAAAACATTATGTCGACATGTGCTATGAATGGATGTATAAATACCCTAGCCCTAGGCCCTAGCCACGCCCGAGTCAGGTAAAAATCAACAATCCTGACTACACAAGGTATCCCTCCTGGAATATTATTGATCTTTTTTTTACAATAACTCCACACAGGAGGCCTTAAGGTAAATAATTTCCCTCGGTGCCTGTGTTATCTTTGAGGATGCTGTGTGGAGAGTCTTTTTGAAGAAAGGAAGGAGTGAGTTTGGGTCTTGAAAAGACCCATGTTGAAGGAGGGAGGAAATACAGAGGCCGGCAAATCATTCCATAGCCGATCTGTTGAACATAAGAACGAGTCGTAAAAGCCACTCGTTCTCATGTATTGAATGTCAACCGTGTACAAATGTTGGGCGCGCGTTTGGCGAGTTTCCCGACTATGTACCGGTGCCGAAGGGATCAATGACGCAATTACCTCGGAGCATCTTCCATTGAAATACCTGTAGAACAAGGACAGCATCCCCACCTGACGTCTGTGCTCCAAAGTTTGCAATCCGTTTGTTAAGATAGGAGAATCTATCAAACGGACCGCCCGTTTTTGCACAGAGTCGAGGGTTTTTTGAGGTTCGAACGAAAATGTTACCTACGCCAGGGCCGGACCTGGATCTTGGACAAGGGTACAGAATATTGTTTCGCTTTATTTTCCGTACGAGACATAATTCTTTATTGTATCAATAATTAAATATTTTGTTTTCAGCCTATGCTGGGCAGCATAGCGAACAGCCGGCGAAGGCCCGCGCTGCACGGGGCCAGCGAGGCGGCGCTGGACGTGGAGTACTACCGTCTGAGGAGTTTCAGCGTCAGTGCGCACGGGGCCGTCAGCAACCTGGGCGACTGCCTCCGCAGTAGGAGTATCAGCTCCGTGACCAGCGTGGGCTCGAATCGGAGAGACAGGTGAGATGCTGACAATAATAATAACATGTGGTTAATGCATTCCAACCAGGACTCTCGATCCCGGGAGGATTTTTTTTCAAAATTAAAGTGGACTGTAAAACGAATGCTACTTGATGGAAGATTCGATTATGTATTTTTATTTATTTATTTATTTACGCCCGTTTTAGGCTTTTACATACGTTTTTACACATTAGTGCAATAATTGTGTAAAATAGAAAAAATAAAAAAGATTATTGAATAGCAGATACAAAAATAACTAATAACATGTTCAAAAATATTGTAAAAGAAAGGAAATAAATAATATTAAGTAATAGGTCCAACTATTAGTCTAGCTCTATCATAACAACAACTGTACTAAATTAAACTTATAGTTTGATATTGACGTGTTAAATATATCAGCGACATCGGAGTATATGTTTCCCAGATGCAACATTCGTCGCATAGGCGTGTTGAATTGTGAGATTGAAGCAGAATTGCTACAATAGTACGGTAGGTACTGCCTTGTAATCGTCTTGCTAGGAACATGAAATGAAATCAAGTTTAATAGTTCAGGGCTGTCAATCATTGAATTTATAATTTTGTATAAGCAAATCAAGTCGGTAATTATTCTCCGTTCAGACAATCTCACTAAATTAAGAAGATAATCGTAATCGATAGATTTCCTTAATAAGCCCATTCTGAAGTTAATAAATCTTAAGAATTTATTTTGAACTCTTTCTATTGTGGATAAAATGAGGATTTAAGCCAGTTCGCTCACCTGAGATGCCTTGGTTGAAACGGCTGGCTTCGACGAGCGATGGCAGGTGAATTTTAATGTGTCCTCTAGAAACGGATGCGATGCGAGTGACGAAAGACGAGAAGAGGCTATGTCTCTGGAGGCGCTTACTGCGACGAACGATTGAAGACGAATGGGAATGAATGTACCGGCCGTCTCGTCAGGTGCCGGGTTGTGTCCTTTTTGCCGGTTGGTAGCGACACCGTCGCCGGTTTGTTTATGGCTATTCACAGATAACACTCAAAGAACAAACTGACAGGGATAAGAAGGAACTGGATAGCAAAAAGTAAGAACCTAGCAAATCGTCTCATTTAAAATCCAACACGTTGCAAGCATTTTTCATTCCCGGGATCTGGCACCGGGAATTAAAACATTTAAATTACTTTTTTTTTTAAAGAGAAGGCCTCCATGGTCGAGTCGCAAGACGCTCAACTACGAATCCAAACGTCACGGGTTCAAGTCCGGCGTGCGCCAATAACTTTTATTTAATTAATATAACACATCTAATAATTTTAAAAATAATATAAAGTATATTTGCGGCACGTTCAAGAGTGGTAGAAACTCGTATCGCCCTGGTGAAAGACCACCATTCAGAATCGAAACGTTGCTTGAAATGGCTTTAGCCGTGTTTAGTAACCAGATCTAAATAGCCAGCTTTCCAAATTTCCTCTTGCCAATCTCCTTCTCCTCCCCACTACCTTCAGCTTCACAACATACCCTATTTGGGGATGCCATAGTCTCACTGGCTCTAGACGGTTGGGAGTAGTTGAGACTCTTGTGCGGTATTCATATAAAACAAAAAAAAACAAAAAAAAGTTGTAACAATTTTTTTGATTTTCAGATATTCATAGATTAGGTAACATACATAAATTCCAATAATGTAAAAGCAGCTTTTTATTTTTTTTATTGTGAATACCGATTTAGATAACTTGTGAGTAGCCCGCGTGTGAGAAGCTGCGTCACTAAAGAGTTAGTAACCGGTTAGTAATTTCAATCACAAACCAGTTCATTTTCTTTTGAGTATATCCGTGTTTATACGGCCAAGCGTAGCACTGGGATTACGGTGACGATAAAGTTCCGAGATTCCCGGGATCCCGGTTCTAAAAATCCCGGGATTAAAATTTCTAATTCCAACTGATACCGACCCGTTGCACGGCAGTGAAGCATCTAACTGGCAGAGGAAAGTTTAAATGAAAGTGAATGCTGTAGAAATGGGATTCTGTGTTGTTAAACCATCTAAAGCCGTATTACAAATGTAGAGTTCCGGAAAGAACGCAAAGCTGACGTAAGCGTCTTACCACTCGACCACGAATCCAAAGGTCACGGGTTCAAACCCGGCGTGCGCAAATAAAGTTTATTCAATTTATTTGTACCATAACACATCTAATTCATATTTAAAAAACAAAGTATATTTGCAGCACGTTTGAGAGTGATAGATACTCTAAGTATCCCGCTAGTGAAAGATCACCATTCAGAATTGAAACGTTGCTTGAAATGGCATTGACCGTGGTGGCCGTATCTGAATAGTCAGATACTTCTCAACATCACTCTTTCAATCTCACAACCTTAGAGTATATTAGAGGTAGCTCAAGCCAAGGCAGTGAAGTCAGTTTTGGACTTGTTTTTGATGATTTTAACATGACTCGGCGCATCTGGGCGTGGCTAAGACTAAGGCAACGGTATTTATACATCCATTCATATCACATATCGACATAATGTTTTTGTGTATTCGTATAGCCACTTTTTCACAGTATTTTTATCAACAAAAATATAGCATATAACCTAAAAAACCGTTTAGTTGTGTCAAGTTTAGTGGCATAATAAAAAATGTGGGCGGAGTCCCGCCGTTAACCAGCGAAGATAACCAGCTTAAGATCATTGCGACAGTATATAGAAGCGGTCCAAGAAATTTGTTGTCTCTTTCTCCCTCATGGTGGACGATGTAAAAACTCGGAAAAAGTGATTTATTACAATTTCGGATGGGTTGGGTAAAACAAATTAGCTATCCCTCCATATATTGTTACTTCAAGCTCACAACCTACCCCAATAGGGAATGCCATAGTCTCACTTGCTCTAGACCATAGGTTCGCAACGTGGGCGATAACGCCCCCTTGTTGGCGTTTGAGACGTTCCGGGGGGGGCAGTAGAAGACCCAGAGAAAATTAGGGGGCGTTGAGTTGGCACAATGAGGGCGTGGGCAGGTAAAAAAAATAGAGTCCAAAAAAGACAAAAACACGCTAATTAAGTACTAATAAAGTAAAGTAAACTTTAATATTGGTTAGTTTTTATTATTGTAATCATTTTTATAATGATGATGAAAATTGAACTGAAAGATTCCATTACATTCAGAAATACATTAAATTGGATGATATGAAAAAAAAATGATTTGAATCTAAAAAAATTTTTACTTTCAACCGATTTCATATACAGTTATAAATACAGATGAAGTTAATTAAAGCCTGTGTAACAATCCTTTTAGTTACATTCAATTTTCCGGGCGTATTGATCAGTTCTTCGATCTCGAATACTTTCTCGTTCTAGCATCGCATCATCCCTTACTAATTAGTGAGATGAATCCTATTGGTCGAAATTCACCCCCGAAGTTTACAGGTGTGACCCCTAGAAGGGACAAGACAAGTTGTCACATAATATCGCACCACTTTTAGGTATGTAAGCATGTTTTCTGTCTCCCGCGTTTCCGGCAACTCTGCCCACTACGTTTTGTTATGCGACATAACTCAACGGGTTTTGAGGTTATATCCTATATTTTTGTTGAAAACAATACTGTGAAAAAATGGTTATACAAATAAACAAAAGATTATGTCGACATTTACTATGAATGGTTGTAAAAAGGTGTGTCCATGAAAACGCTAGCCACGCCCGAGTGAGGAATAAATCAACAATCCTGACTACGCAACCTATCCCTCCTGGTATATTAATGCTCTGAGGGAAGAAAACCCTTCTAGGCCTGCAAATTTGACTCTACGCCGATTCTAACCGCCATCCGGCAAACATATTTTTTGTCCGCCTTTCGAGTCACGTCTTTTTATTCAGTCGCCGAAAAACACGTTGAATCTGTGCCTAACGCCAAGGTGAATTATCAATATATTTTAACGAATATTTAGTGGAATCTTATGATGTTTAACATTTTGACCTACCTGTAAATAAAAGATGATTTTGTATGTTTCCACTTTTTTCTAAAACACGGACAATAGAACAGGGTCATATGAAAGAGAATTTGTTACATTTCAAGTCTATTTCCGATTTTTTTTGGGAACGCTCTTCACCGTTTTATTTCTAGGTTAGGTACTGTGTTCTCTTCATGAAGGAACAATATATGGAGGGATAGCTAATTTGTTTTACCCAACCCATCCGAAATTGTAATAAATCACTGTTTCCGTGTTTTTACATCGTACACCATGAGAGAGAAAGAGACAACAAATTTCTTGGACGGCTTCTATATACTGTCGTAATGTTCTTAAGCTGGTTATTTTCGCTGGTTAACTGCGGGACTCCGCCCACATTTTTTATTTTGCCACTAAACTTGACACAACTAAACGGGTTTTTAGGTTAGATGCTATATTTTTGTTGATAAAAATACTGTGAAAAAGTGGCTATACGAATACACAAAAACATTATGTCGATATGTGATATGAATGGATGTATAAATACCGTAGCCTTAGTCTTAGCCACGCCCATTTGCGCCGAGTCATGTTAAAATCATCAAAAACAAGTCCAAAACTGACTTCACTGGCTTTGGCTTGGGCTACCTCTTGTATACTCTAAGGTTCTCTTAATTGACTTTGAGAAAATAGCACTGACATTCCCAGATCTCCAGCCATTAGGTTTACCTTCGTAAGCTGTCAAATTACTCTCCAGGTAAACCTACCCGTAATACTCAAAACTGTACATTTATTTCTAAGATTTCCCTTATCTCTTCCTCGATCCTATTTCCACGAAGAAGTATTGTTATTCTTACGTAGCCAGAGATGTGTGTTACAGATTGACATACTTATCTATGTAGACTATATTATATAGTAGTATATATTGTAGACACAATAAAAAATGTGGATTCTTAAAACAGTTGGAGGAATAATATATGGAGGTTTAGATTTGCGAAAGATTTTAAGTCAATTCGTTGACATTGGTCTGTCTCTGAACTAGGATTTCAGGTTAAGATGCAATAGTGCATGTCTCACATATTCAAACATATTCCCTTGAAGTAACAATATATGGAGAGAGAGCCAATTATTTTTACCCAACCTATACAAATTTGGGATAAATCACTTTCTCCGGGTTTTTACGTCGTACGCCATGAGAAAGAAAGAGACCAAAATTTCCCAAATTATCACACCGCTTTAAAGTATTGTAAGAATGTTCTTCGTGTCCCGCGTCTCTGTTGACTCCGCCCACACGTTTTAATATGAGACATAAATGGACATAACTCAACGGTTTTTTAGGTTATATGCTATATTTTTGTTAATAACAATACGTTTTACGAATAAACAAAAACTTTATGTCGACATGTGCTATGAATGGATGTATAAATACCCAAGCCCTAGTTCTAGCCACGCCCAGGTCTAGCCGAGTCCGGCAGAACCTCAGAGTAAGAATGTAATGGAGGGATAGCTAATTTGTTTTACCCAACCCATCCGAAATTGTAAAAAATCACTTTTTCCGAGTTTTTACATCGTACACCATGAGAGAGAAAGAGACAACAAATTTCTTGGACCGCTTCTATATATTGTCGCAATGATCTTAAGGTGCTAGTTAACGGCGGGACTCCGCCCACATTTTTTACTATGGCACTAAACTTGACACAACTAAACGGTTTTTTAGGTTTGATGCTATATTTTTGTTGATAAAAATACTGTGAAAAAGTGGCTATACGAATACACAAAAACATTATGTCGATATGTGATATGAATGGATGTATAAATACCGTAGCCTTAGTCTTAGCCACGCCCAAGTGCGCCGAGTCATGTTAAAATCATCAAAAAAAAGTCCAAAACTGACTTCACTGCCTTGGCTTGGGCTACCTCTAATATACTCTAAGGGCAGAATTCATCAAAACTGACTACAGCAGCGCTCTCTCTTGTGGATTATTGCTCTGAGCATATTCCCACCCGTGTGAATAGATAGAGAGAGACAGAGATACATTTGAGGAGGCGATTTTTTGCAAGATAGTTAATTTTTTATCGTTTCAAATACTGATGAACTCAAAGTTTCAAAAATTGTCGAAATACTTGTGAAAAGTGGTCATTTTTACTGCTTTTCGGGTTATATTAGTATAATAACGCATTTAATACCAATACACTCACACTACAAGAACAAGAAAAATTAAATCAACATTCCAAGATTGAACACATCTTTTGGACAAAACACATTAACGTTAACATTATATTGTAATCAATAAAAATTAAAAAAATATATATATCGTCATAATGTTTTTTCTTATATACAACCACTTAAATATAGAGAATAACCAATGACGTTACATATATATAGACACGTTGTAGCGCTCTCAAAGTGGAAAGCAATAATCACGCTAGTTGGTGTGATCGGTGTTTAAGCCGATTTAGTACTAAACGATCACGCGTCGCTTGAGGTCGTTTCAAGCAAGTATGGAACGCGGTCCGAACTTCGGATCTGTTTCGCTCATACACATATATTCTATGAATGTCTATCTTTGTCATACATGACCGATATTTGAATGATGAATTTACTGGTAACGTGTGTGTTTTGCTTGCCACATTTTGTGTTAATATTCTAAGGCTATAACGTGTCTATATGTGTAACGTCATTGAAAAAACAAAAACTGTTCAACATTAGTCATTCCGATGAATAATGTGAAGTGTGTGCGATTGGCGGACAAAGTTAAACGCGTCAACACTTTGCAATATTTTGTGACTTTTTGTTTTGTCTCTTTTTCTCTCATGGTATTCGAATTGAAAACCCTTAGAAAGCGATTTATCGAAAATTTGTATAGATTAGGCAAAAATATTAACTCTCTCTCCTTATATATTGTTCCTCCAAGGTTGGTTCCATCCTTTTTTGACGCCTGCAGGGATAAGTGTGTCGAGCTGCAGTTTTATCCGACAAATCGATTACTGGACAGACAACAGAGATTAGGAGAGATATCCAGCAGAGCAAGTGAGAGGTTAGGGCAGTGGTTCTTTATCAGTGGTCCGCAAGCTTGTTATAACGTTCCGTCACCTAGTGCAAGTATTCCGCAACACTTTGAAATCCGCTAACATAAGAACATGAACATTATGCTTTTCAACTCATAATTTGTTCAAAAGCTGAAACAGACCGACATCACACATGCCAAAAAAAACAAAAATTCGTCACGTTAGTAACATCACTGATGAGATCATCATGAGTTGATACTCTCAGTATCGCCCTGTTCAGACACCACCATTCCTAATCGAAATGTCACTTATAATGACTTTAGCCGTTTTTAGTGACCGGATCTGAATAGCCAGGTACATTAAATCTTTCCTCTTGTCCGTCTCTTTCACCTTCCCCCTTCTTTCAGTTCCACAATTTTAAGTATATTGGGGATTCCGTCACCGGTTTCAAGCAGTTGAGACTTTAAATAAATAAAAACAAATGCATATTTAAAAATCAAATATATTTATCACAAGGCGTATCAAAGTAATAACATAAGAAATAAATAAAAATATATTATTTCAAAAAAGGGGCAATGCGTCTATTGTTTGTGCTTTGCTTGTTCAGAAGTAAAAATAGAGGAAAATATATACCCAAAATATTTATAGCACTTTATTTTAATTGTTCTAAAAGGGGAGCAAGTACCCACTATCGCCCCCATGAAAATCGAATTTGAGCATTCTAACGTGTTATCAACCACAGAAGCTATATAAATCATTTGCAACTGAACCCTTGACACTTCAGACCGGAGTAGACTGAAATTGTGTTATGGCTAAACCACTCTTGTTGATTTCCTAACGAGAGTTTTAATTTCTACCAGCACTACTTTCGACGCAGCGCAAAATCTTTCAAACGTTTCGTATTTTCACTACTCGTGTGGTATTAATTTACTGAAAATGCAATATAAAAAGTGTTAAATGACAATTTACAACTTCATTATTATAAAAGATTTTTAAAAAAACATTTTTCAAAAAGTCTAATAAAAAATATTAGACAGGAAAAGCACCAATTTATTTAACAACAACCTTAGGTAGACAATGCTGAAATTGTACGAATACAGTTCTATATTTTAATTACATAGGGACTAACTTCTACGTTCCTTTTTGGTTTTTTATCACAATAACTACAAAAAACTTACAAAACTTTTTTTAACATCAGACTGTATCACAAATAAAAACTTGTACATTGTTGAACGATACTAAAACGGAAGATATAAAATTTATTCTAATATTATTGATTGTGATTGTTATTGACTTAAACATTATAAAAATATTTGAACACCTGATGTGATATAAATAACATTAGGTATGATATATTACTAAATAAAAAAAAATTTGAATAACTAATGTGACTACGTTGCTTTATGCTTATAATAGGATAAAGTGATGATATCTAAGTAGTACTAAGCACCAATCTATGTTTCTATTTGAAAGTCAACTTAATCTCATAACGTACAAGCTAATTATTGGATTAGTGATAGAAAGATATCTCCAGCACCTAGTGAAAATACATATAAAGTACTTACAACAAAGTCGTAATAACTTTTTTATATACACAAAAACTTATTTCAGAATAAAATATTGCACTTTCAAAAAGTATGCAATCAACGACAAATCCCTTACACCACCGTAAGAGTTTTCTCAGTCGCTTAAATTACTGTCTTTAAAGACGAAATTGAACGGTGCCTTCAGGTAATTGAGACTCGTGGTTGTTTTCTTCGGTGGCGGGCCATCCCAAGAGATGTCAAAGTGCCTGATGAAGTTGACCAGAGCTACCTCCAGCTCAAGTTCTGCGAACCTCCTGCCGATACAGGATCTGGAGCCAAAGCCAAAGTGCATGGTGGAGAAGGGGTGGGCGTTCTTGTAGAAGATCTCAGAGTCCACATTCTCCCTAAGCCATCTCTCGGGGATGTACTCCAGGGGGCGGGGGTATTGCTCCTCCAAGATGGAGACGAACATGTGCACGAAGATGACGTTGGTCTGTGAATGAAGAAGAAACAGTTGAATAAAGTGACCCATAGAAAGGTTATTCCTTTAACCATTCCTTTCCTGGTGTTATAGATGGGCGAGATCAGTCAATTCTTCGTTGAACTTTTTTTGGTAGCATCATCAGAGGTGATTTTCTAAATCAGTTAGTTTAACTATAAAACCCTACATCTCTTTAAGATTTTCTTTGAAGGCACGTTAATGTGCAAATATTGTGGATATTCTGACTTTCATCATTAGTTTTATTCTGGACTACATACATATTACACTACAAAAGCAAGAACTCACCCCTTTCGGTATCCTATATCCAGAGACCACTGTATCCTTGGTCAGGATCCTCATGGTGCCGGGAGTGACGGGGTATATCCTAGCAGCCTCTTTAATGCAAGCCTTCAGGTACGGCATCTGGTTCAGGTGCTCCGCCTTCAACTCAGAGGAACGAGTCGGTAAGAGCGCGGCGATCTCCTCACGTAGCTTGTCTTGCTTGTCACTGTTGTTGGCCAGGTGATAGAGGATGTTGATAAGGGCTGTGGAAGTCTGAAATAATACACGGTTGAAAAAGGACTTTTAACAGGACGCCATCACCTCAGGAGACACAAGAATCTGTTAGAAATGGGAAGAGGATGAAAAAATACCCATTCGTTTATGATGTCTACGCGGGCATAGTAGAATTCAAAGAAATGACTTACAGTGTCAATCCCAGCAAGCAGCATATCAGAAACCATCACCACGGCCACCTTGGGATCAATATCCAGCAACTTTTCCAAGACACTAATTTCGTGGTTATCTTCAGCTTTTACTCCGGACTCCTTCTTTATCCTGATATTCTCTATTGCTGCGCTAATGTGGGTTTGTGCTAGGCTGAAACACACACAGAATAATATTGAAAGGTACGGGCCATACCAGACCGTGCATCATGAAACGTAATCTTAGGTTCGTGAATGCTTTACGAACTGCTAGTTCTTTAAAATGAACCCTTCACGGTGAACGCTTCAATTGAAGTCGAACTAAAATCGAAAAGAACTGGTACCAGTTCTTCGTAGAAAATTTCATGAGAGTGGAAGGGGGAAGGGGGAAGGGGGGGTGAAAGGGGTGGGGGGTGAAAGGGGTGGGGGGGAGGGGGGGGTGGCTTTGTACTCTATGAACTACAAGCTATGATTAAAGTGTGAACTGCGGCAAAATAAAATAGTGCTTTGTGATCTTTGCAGCTTCGCATTTCTTTGTAACTTCTATTGAAGTATTCGCACACTCAAAAATGTGAGGAGCGTGAACTGCCATAAAATGAAGTAGTTCTTTGTAGCAGTTCACACAGAGCGGTTACAACGCTATCGTTATGGGTTTGGAGGTCCCGATTCGAGTCTTGTGAAAAGCATTTGGTATATTGAGTTTTGTTGAATTAAAACACTTTTTATTCACTCCGTGTAGAAGAACTGATCTGCCATTGAAAATTATATATATATATTTTTTTTTTTTTATTTTTTTTATTAATTTATTCCAGATCTCAGGGAGGGTGGTGCAATCCCATGAGTTCCATATAATACATAGAAAGATTAAAAAAAAAAAATACAAAGATAATAAATAAAAATAGAAAACATGATAACATAGTAATAAATAATAGCAATAAAGAAATAAAATTAAACTTCGTTTCAAGACATCAGGAAATGACTCCATTGTTTATAAACGGGGCAATATTTTATATATGCAAGATACGACATGTGGCAGTTCCAATTTTAATACATCTTTGTGTTTCCATATTCCAGTAGAATTGTCGCAAGCATCGGTGCGATTGTGCTTAAAATGGTTAATTTTATAACAAAATCTGACTTGTCAAGCATTTGCTCAATCCCAAATTCTTCCCCTCTTTACTCCTGAAATCTTAAAATATTCCCCAATTGAGGATGCCATTAGTCCCGCTGGCTTCGAGCAGTTGAGACTCTTCTCAGGTTCTAAGCCCGTGGCAATTGGCGATTAAAAAATTGCAATTGTGGGTCAGAACTGTCATTCGGATCCAACATAATAAAACAAATTGAACTAACTTCAGCTGGTCATCATAAAGTTTCATCGCCTTCTTGTATGTGGGTGTAGCGAAATATTTCCAGATGCTAGGTTCAAAGTCCAACTTCTCGCCTATGGAAAAGACGTCCTGTGCGTTCTGGACCATCTTCTGTGGACTGGAGTCTGCCGGCAGGTTGTCTGCCAGACAGCCCAGACGAGCGTCCAGTGCGAGGGACGCTATGGATTCAAGCGCCCACTTGTTAATCTCATTCATTATTATGTCGCCAACCTTGTAGTCAGTGTCGCGCATTCTTCGGATCCTATAAAAAAAGGGTTAGAAAATCATATTGCAGCGTGTTTGGAGAGGAAGTCAATTTTGTTCGAAATAATGAGTAGATAGGAAGCCATTGTCAATTCACCACCACTTTGATCACAAGCCAGTGCAGTCACCTCTCTGGAGTCTCACCAAAAATGATCATGCTAGTTATCATCTTATGAGAAAGAAAGTCTAATGAATAGGATAGCTGATGTTACCGTCCCAATCTCAAAACTCAAGTAGGCCTCATGCTGTTCAAGTAATATGGCTACCGAATGACAGTTGAAATTCTAATATCACGAGATGAATTGGGAAAAGAAAACAAAGGTTGCTGACAGACAAAAGACTGTTGGATGGGTGACAGCTGCCAAAACTCAATAAAGCTAAAGACATTTGAGAGAAGCCTGATTCAAAAGCTCGACACTTATTCATGAAGTGATTGCTCAAATGGACATTTTTACGTATTTTGTTTTTGTTGCTTTTAAACACAATGGCAGTTCTATGCTTTCATAGATATCTATTCTGTGTACGCTCTATTCATATTCAAAGTTAAAAACCTCCCAGCTTTTTTTTCCAGTCAATAATAGCCACTGAAAAGTATATCAATGTTCAACGTCGTTGTCTATTATGTATTTATTAGAGGGAAATGATCTCATATTACTCGACAATGATTTACAAGCAATGTACATAAACCTTTTGAGCTAGTACCATTGTATGTATTTATAAAATTCAAAGGACCTGGAACGACAAGACTCTTAACTAAAAGGTCTTAATAGCTTGGTAAAGTCTACAAAGCATAAAAGAATGTACTCACTTTTCACAAAAATCTATGGAAATAACATCCACTGGTTTCAGATATTGCTTCACCATTTTGGGCTGCATCATGATGGAGTTCACTTTGTTCCTAAAGGTGTACCAATCTTGCCCCCCTCTGAAAACAAACATCATTATCAATGTTACAGTATCTAATTCTTGAAGAGTTCTGACCTCCGTTCCTGAGGGTCTTCTGATATCTCCCTTCAGTTCCTTTTATGTAAGGCTGCGGTGTTTGGGTTCACACCGTCCAGCTTAAGATTCTCGACACTCCATCATCCTAAAGTTTATTAAAATGAAGGCTCTCTGGTAAACGGCTTTCTGTCATTCTTGCAACGAATATCGCCCAGCGTACCTCCGTTGTGAAGGATCATAATTAAAAAGCTTATTTTTGATAGGGGAGACGATATTCCAGCCACGGTACATAGTCTTCCCAAAGTTAACTAATAATTATAGAAAGAGTTTTCTAAAGATGTTTTCCTCAATAATAAATCATATACTATGCATTACTTGTTAATAATGGGTGTAGGTAATACATATAACGAATATGTAACTGTAATTGCTTACGATGTAAGTAATCCCCTAGAATTCTCGAACACTTCTTGTCTCATGTTGTTTCGGAAGTATGTCATACTCGGTAAGATGTCTCGTTCGGGTATTACACTCTCTTGTTTATAGATCTACAAATAATTTTATGTAAGGCAAAATATACTGGAATTCATACTAATTGGTGCAAAATACAGTTACTAAACAAGAGGCAAACTAAATTAGATACATATCATAACCTGCTTTTAACAAATTTAAAAATGTATGTATTATCAATAGTCTGCAACGAGGTGGAACTATGACTTCTCCATTTAAGGAATGTTGTGAGACTGGAGGATTTAGGGAAGGGGAAGAAGAAAAGAAAGTCAGTTTGGAAACTGTGTACCTATTCAGATATAAAGTCAATTCAGGTCACCGAACATTTCAAGCAATGTTTCAATTCTGGTGGTTTCTCATTGGGGCGATACTGAGAATATCTTTCACTCTGTAACAAGATGTAAATATACTATATTTTATTTATTTCTGTATGGAAATAAACCATAAAAATTTTACTCGTCCATGCTGGGTTTCAAACAAGCGACTTCTAGGTCCAGAGTCAAAGAGCTTACTGCTAAATGATGTTGAATATGTTAGTTAATTACCATTTCAATGTCCACTGGAGAAAGCAAGTAAACAGCGTTGGGAATACCAACAACTCCGTCTAGCTTAACAATATCTCCAAACTGTTTCCTCATAATAGTTAAGAAATCATTGACTTGCATTTTGTAATATTCCCCTGCAAAATAAAAATTAACTCTTTCAGCGGATGATATATTCAAAATATTATTTATATAATTTAATAAATAATAATAAAATATTTGTAGTTGCTACAGTAGAATCTCACTAATTCGGGAAGGGGTAATCCTACACTATCTAGTCAACGTTCAAGTGTGAAAAAAAAAACAATCAGTAGATAAGAGATTACATTGCAAAGATAATAACAGAGAAACATGTTTTGCAACCACTCATTAAATTAGACTAACATATTTTAATTCATATATAGAAAATACAAGATTATGACCAAATTCTGTCAGGCCACTACACATCACAGAAATAGTTTAGTTGTAAAACTTGTCTCATAGTGTATAAGGTACTGAATAGGCTGTCGCCAACATATTTGACTGAGGAACAGTCTTACCCAGAGGCAATTGACACTCAGGTCTGCCAAGGCTGATACGTTGAACGCATGCGCATGCATGAAATCTGTAAATGAAAATACATTCTTTACTGTCTGCCTATGAGTGAGACACTTAGTTAGATATTATATGTTCCTAACCAATTTTAGGCAAAAACCTCCATGTGTTTCCAATGATAGGCAGAGCTTTTGGTCCTGGCATATCCTTGAAAGGTTTAGCCTTCTCCCACGTGGCCCTGTTCACGTGACACGTGGGATCCGACTCCTCGACCTTCCCCTTCGCTTTCTGCACGTGCGCTGGACATTCCTCCGACATGTTGGGAGATATTTGGTGTGCGGGACATGATTTGTTGAAGAGTCTGAAACAAATAGTATAGGTCAAGTACACTATGCACTACTTCCTGAAAATAAACTATGTCCGTCTTACCTATTAGATTTTTACGCGCCTACTTAGACTTGGTTTAGTTACACCGGACGTAGGCCATTAAATTAGATAGATAAGCCGTGGTTTTAAGGCAAGTTTATCGCTAGTCCGACCTTATAACACGCGTAACATTTACACCTCGTTTATAAGTAAGGGGGTGTTTGTATAAAACAAGGGGTCATCTAGAAGCTGGGTAGCTTGGTGCCAACTCAAAACTATATTAAACTAAGCAAAAATAAACTGTCTACTCACGTTATAAGATGATTGATATGTCATATATAGTAATGCCAAGTCTAGTTTTTGTGTATTAACAATCCAAATTAATGCTGTAGAATCATTTACCATTAGTCTCTAATGAATGTTTGTCTAAAGTTAGCAAAATTAAAATAAATATACAGCAATCGAACTTAATATGGTTCCATTGGTCAAATCATGTCAAATCATCAAATCAAAATAATATTTTTAAAATATTATTTCGATTTGATTTTTATATAAAGTTGGTTAGTGCGCTGTTTACAGATAGAGTAGAGATCCACAAATCATCCACAAAAAATCAAACGAATCTTTTTATTTTCTGTGTCTTTTTCTATTTTCATATTCTTTGAATATTGTTAATGTTCTTTTTAAAAATGAAAATAAAAACTGTTAATCATACTTTATACATTTTGACTTGTAGTAAAAGCAAAACAGAATGACATCTGTAATAATATTATATCTGTGTAGGAATAATTGCATCTTTAAAATGTTACACCGGATTCTTATTGGTCTAAAAAAATACATTTCGAAGGAATAAAAAAATATGGGAGGCCACGAGACACAATGTTATAGTGAGGATAAAACACTAGACGGAAAGGGAACTTTTAAATTATGATAAGTAGACTTTTAAGTGAGATTTGCGGTTTTCTATTGTCTTTTTAGGACTGTATTTCACTCTCCATAACTTTTATGTCAGGCTGTGAAACAGTGTCAAGAGAATGGAAATATACTCACGGAATAAACAGATTTTCTCAAGCAATTTCATATGTTTTCAAGCAATTCTAAATACAGTTGACATTCTTTACATTGTATTAATGATATAAAGAATCATCGTGAGATGTTTTAATGTCAATAATGATGAAATTACTTTTATATTATTGAATATCAGGCCTCCAAATTCTATTTTAAATATGTTCGAATCAATTATTAATTTAATCAGCGTCAACTGTCGAAATGATACCATTTATTTGTTTCAATCTTAGTAATTTAATTAGGTATCTACCTACGTTAAAGTTTTTTTTAAAAAAAACAACATAACACACTACCATTACCGGAATGAGTTAGAATAAACTCATCAGGGGAAGGAAAATGTAAAGCATTTAAATGTATTGGATAATGTATTAGGAAAAAAAATATTAAAATATCACAAAAAAATATGACAAAATTTAGTGTTTTACGTGTCATTGAATACACCGAAAGCACACACTTTACAAATATTTCCGAAACGCAATTCGTTAGGTAATCGTTGGGAAACAAACACAAATTGATTGATTAACATCTTTGTTTTTGTTTATTTGGTCACCAACCTGACATTTGATAGGCGGCTGTTTACCGCCGCAGCCGAGTTAATCCCCGTGTTTTTTAGCACATTCTTCGCCCCTAAGGCCACACATCGATTAAACTTCAACATATTCACAAGACAGAGGATAAATCAATTGATATTTTGTATTTTAAACACGGCGCCAATCAAAACAACCATATCTCAAATGCTACCGACGCTTACTACCTAGACCTAGTCTAGTCTACCTACTAGTGTCAAAAATTTCGCACCAACAGCGTCGGCGCGCGTCTAATCGAATCGAACTTCACTTCGTGCAGTTTTCAAGTCGTTCACAAGTAATATTGACGCTTGTGCAAAAGTACATTGTCATTGCTGTGACTGTCAAATGTAGTTCTGAATATGAAAGTGTTTTTTATAGCTGTCGGTTCCAAACTATAAATAAACGGAGCAAATAAGAGCTCCACTACATGGCACAAACATTCCTCTGATAAAGGATTTGATTGTATCACTCGGAGAAACTCTACGCCGGCCTAGCCGAATCCCTCTATAAATTCTCTCGCTGTAAGCAGCGATAGAATAACGTTACATAAATATAGACACGTTGTAGCGCTCTCAAAGTGGCAAGCAAAAATCAAGCTAGTTGGTGTGATTTGAGCAGCGTAATAGCGGTATATTTGTAGATCATTGTGACAAATTTTCGTGTGTTAGTGTCAGTTCTCCCCTGAAATTTGTCATGGTACAATGTATTTGAATCAATAATTAATTGAAAACATTTTTTCATTTTTTGTGTTGACTAAAATTATTATCATTAAGTATAGATATTTTAAAATTTGTTTTTCAGTGCTTTTGCAACAAATTTAATGAAAAAATATGTTTTAACATGGTTAGAACTAGCGTTGGGAAAAACATCAATGTTTTGTGAATGCTTCACGAATTGCTAGTTCTTTAAAATGAACCCTTCGCAGTGAACACTTCAATTGAAGTCGAACTCGCAAATAAGAGATTTGAATTTATCCGGTTATTTGTTCAGTTCCTCGCCGAAAAACCACGTACTAGTCGGTAGCGCTTTGAAAGTGAAAAGAACTGGAACTAATTCTTCGCTATTATATCAATACTCTGAAGTCGGACTTCAATTGAACTGCAAATTGAAGTAGTTCTTTGTAATCTAACTTTTATTGAAGTATTTGTTCAATGAAATGAAGTTGATGAAATGAATGAACGCTAAAACGAAGTACCAACTTCATTTGAAGTATTTGTTCCATAAAACGATGTTATTGAAATGAATTAACGCTAAAATGAACTATTAACTTCAATTGAAGTATTAGTTCAATGAACAATGAATGAAGTAGGAACTGTTGCCAAAAGAAGTAGTTCTTTCAAAGCGGTCACAACGCTAGTTGGAACTAAGTTCCCTTAATTTTTTAAAAGAAGTAAACTTAAAAAAAAAACAAAAGAAAATATTTCTCTTCAAGAATAGTGGGAGAATAATACTGGTTCATGGGGATTTTTAAATAAACTTCTTTGTTACCATTAAATTAAAATCCAATAATATACAAAGCTTTTGGAAACTATGCATAGCTATCCGCAACACCCATGAAAAAAATTGATTATTTAAATAAAATTTAGTTTTCAGAGCTAGGTATTACTCTCCATTACGATATTAAAATCATTGTAACAGTTTTAATTGTATTCTTTCTGAAAAAAATATAATTTGGGTCTACTGTCAAAAAGGTTGTGAATCTGTCAAAAATATTTTCATGATATTTGTAGGTATTTACTAGCGTTGGGAAAAACTTCAATGTTTTGTGAATGCTTCACGAATTGTTAGTTCTTTAAAAAGAACCGTTCGCAATGAACACTTCAATTGAAGTCGAAAGAAATTTGAATTTATCCGCTTATTTGTTTAGTTCTTTTTGGAACCGGTTCCTCGCCGAAAAAGCACTGTACTAGTCGGTAGGGATTTGAAAACCAAAAGAACTGGAACTGGTTCCTCGCCACAAAAATCACGTACTAGTCGGTAGACATTTTTAAACGAAAAGAACTGGAACTGGTTCGGTACTGCTTCAAATTGAAGTGCTTTCAATGATATGAATGAACGCTGAACTGAACTGCCGACTGTATTTTTTGAATGGAATGAAGTTAATCAAATGAATGACAGCTAAAATGACCTACCAACTTCAATTGAAGTGTTAGTTCAGTGAAATGAAGTTAATGAAATGGATTAAGGCTAAAATGAACTACCACCTTCAATTGGAATATTTGTTCAATGAAATGAAGTTATTAAAATGAATGAACGTTATAATGAACTACCGACTTCAATTGAAGTATTTGTTCAATGAACAATGAATGAAGTAGGAACTGTTGCCAAAAGAAGTAGTTCTTTGAAGCAGTTCTTTCAAAGCGGTCACAACGCTAGTATTTACATAACATGATATAACCTTGATAACGTAATGAGTAGTAATGACTAACAGTAAACAAGATTATATGGGTATCTAGATACTTGGTACATTTATAATTCTGCCTTTATGTTATCTGTATTCACCAAATTTTAATTAAATGTTGTACATTCATTGTTAGTTTTGAAACCATACTGATTTTTTGGATTTATTTTATTATAACTAAAAACGAGCATTTTCTTATTTTGGAAAAGTTAAGAACCACTGGCTAGTGAAAGATTTTTAGAGTAACGCTTTTGGAGTAAGAATATACATGGAGAGGTACCTTTGCGAAACAGTGTAGTCAGTATTGTTGACTTTATACTGACTCGATAGAAAAAGACAAGGATATGTTAAAGAATGTCGATAGTCTATTAGTTACCGCCCACATGGAATTCGGACATTTTTAATAAACATATTTGAACACATTAAACAAAACAATATCAATACACCATTAAAATGATTTATAAAGTCAAAATATCACACAAACACCAATAACAGAAAGTTTGCCTAAATAATGAGCTTTTTGTTGATGTTTTTGTCTTTATATCATTAAAAATGTAGAAATTCTAAAGTCCGATCGAAAATATTTAAAACTGTTGAAATACCTCTGAAAAGTGATGTTTAATAATCTTTGTTTGGTTTTATTTGAACATTCACGCATAGCACATATCACTATCATGTTTGATTTATTTGTATAACCACTGCAAGTTTTTTAATCAACACAAATATAGGAATTAACCTCAAAATCCGTTGATTTTTTATTTTTTGATTTTATGGATTCTTTCATAATCCTCTTAAACTAGCTGGGGCTTATACAAATACCCCTCATAATGTCTACCAAACTAGTACTGCGACTCCTTAGGCCTTATTACTATCACCATCTGATGGTTGTATTTAATTGATTTTTGATTTTATGGATTCACCATCTGATGGTTGTATTTAAATGACTATCTGAATTTAAGTTCTTTAGGCCTTATTACTATCACCATCTGATGGTTTTATTTACTTGACTGAGTTTATTTTTACATTAGTGTTTTCTTAGGGAAAAGATCTTTACCCTAAGCAAAGAAAAAGATAAAAAGAAATACATAAGTTCTGAACTTGTTACTGTTTGAAAAATTTTATTTGACTGAAGTTAAATATTTCATGTTTTTTCTACTTGAGCTGCATCCTTTTCATTTACTCTTTCCTAAGGAGAATAGAGGCGTGGAGTGGGAATGGGATGGGTTTTATTTTACCGATGTGATGCAAGTCATATGTCTCGTCCACCATTTCGGTTTCCTCGGCTTCTCCCTTTTTGTCCTTTCGGAAGGTCATAATAACGACGGCATTCTTTTCTGTATATTGTAGTTTTAAGCCCGCTAATCAGTGCGTTATCCGGGTTTAGAGTTTCGTAGAATCGCGTTGTGAGATCAAATGCGTGCTCCTGTATGCTAGGTATTTCTTCCTGTTCGTGTAAGCGTTTGAGGTTTGTGTAAAGAAGTGTGTTGTAGATGATTTTCACGCATTTGTTTTGTGATATTTAATTGACTGAATTTAAGTTCTTAGGGTTCTTAGGGATAAGGTCTTTACTGGATAAAAAACCCTAAGCAAGTCAAAATCCGCTGGCGTAAGTTATACGACTCGATGATGTGATGTTAGCGCGGATGTAGAACATTCTTACATACTTAGAAGTGCTGCAATATTATAAGAATATTATTCCTGTCTCTTTCTCTTTCATAGTAAACGACGTAAAAACCCGGAGAAAGTTATCATAGTAAGTTGTTATTCCTGCGGTTCTCAAACTTTTTTGACTTGCATACCCCTTGGCTGCATATTTTCAAATATTGTACCCCTCATATTACAAAAATGCTTAACATTGTGGTTAGGTACCGTATGACCGTGATTATTTATTCACCTATGCGTACCCCCTAGCCAACATTAAAAAACCCTTTTTGTGGAAATAGAGTAGGTACCAGGCCGATCTCGCATAGTCGTAAAACTCGCCAAACGCGCGCCCAACATTTGTTCATGGTCGACATTCGATACACGAGAACGGGTCGCTTTAAAGACTCGTTCTCATATTTAACAGCTCGGCTGTGGAACGGTTTACCGGCCTTTGTGTTTCCTCCCTCCTTCATCATAGACCCAGGTTCACTCCTTCCTTTCCTCAAAAAGACCCTCCACACAGCATCCCCAAAGATGACATGGGGAAATAATTTGCCTCAAGGCCTCCTGTGTTGAGTTCATCTAAAAAAGATTTATTTTTTTTAAATTCGACCAATCTTTTGAAATGGTAAATTATTATAGGTTGTTGAAAAAAAAAATTTTCTTTTTTTTTAATATTACGTACTTAATTAGTGAAGGGGAGTAATGTGTGTTTTAGAAAAATTAATTAATTTAGGATGATTACAATTTTATTCACCACACTGAAACCTCGCCTATTTTAGGGCTCCGCGGGCTAACCGTATTGGCTTTATTATAAAAAAAATAGTAATCTTACCAGTTGCTGTGACTTGCTGTGAATTACGCTGTGAATTGCTGTGTTATTGATATTATTTAATATTTCGGATAATGTGAAAATTTCATTTAATTTAAAATAATGGGGCAAAGAAATACGCAGTAGTATTTATGTAGAAGATATTCACCTCTAGACATTATTTTAACGTAAAAAATCAATATACCTAACATTACATAGTAGTTGTTTTTAAGATAATATAATTATGACGGCCTCCATAGTCGAGTGGTAAGACGCTCGACTACGAATCAAAAGGTCGCGGGTTCAAACCCGGCGTGCGCCAATAACTTTTGTTTAATTAATATGTGTCATAACACATTTAATTCATATAAAAATAATAAAAAGTACATTTGAGGCACGTTCCAGAGTAGTAGATACTGTATCGCCTTGGTGAAAGACCATCATTCAGAGTTGAAACGTTGCTTTAATGGCTTTAGCCGTGTTTGGTGACCAGATCTGAATAGCCAGGTACTTCCCAACCTTCCTCTTCCCAATCTCCTTTCCCTCCCCACTACCTTCAGCCTCACAACATACCCTATTTGGGGATGCCATAGTCTCACTGACTCTAGACGGTTGAGAGCAGTTGAAACTCTTGTGCGGTATTCATATAGATTTATATATTTTTTAAATGATGGTCATAATACTAGAATAATTTAAAAAAAAACTTATGTTATTGTTCTCATGTTTTCTTTTGTCATTTAAATAAAACAATTTTGTACATTATAAATGAAATATATTTATCGCAAGGTGCGTCACAGTAATACAAAACGGTTATATTTTAATCACATATCTCCTTAATTTTATCTGCTCTTATCGGAGGTTAGACAATATCGCTGACGCCTGAACTCTCGGAGATTTATCGGTCGAGTTTCACCTTTAGCCAAAACAACCACAAATATTAATAAATTTAAAAAAAAAAAAACAAAAAGTGATTTATTTGTAGGGAAGCACCAGTTTATCCAGTAACCCGTATTTATCTACGAAATGAGTAGCTGAATTTTAACGTGTGGAGTTATACATGAAAAAATGCACTCCTTTTGTATAAATAAGTGAAATGTGCACTTGCGAACAATGGTTCAATGCCGTTTGGGCTACCGCGCTATTGCAGCGCTTCGACGATGTTTGAGGAAGCCCGCATGTACAGTTTTGCCTCCCGCATGATGCACCGGGTCGCTGAACTCAAGGAAAAGAACTCAGTAAAAGCATCAACTCTATTGTCCGAGTATCCTTTATCACGAGTAACTAACTCTATCAGGAAATGGCAGCGATTGTATTGTGTTAAAAATTATGCATCTTAGACAAACAACTTGAAAAAATGTTTACCCATGTAGATTTCTTTAGAGTTAATCAATGAAGTCATAATATTTCCAAAGCATGACAGAAATCATCTGCTCTTAGGTTGGGGTATTTCAAACTATGGTCACATTTGACATCGTCAGAATCAGACGATCAGACCCTTAGAGTATATGGAGTTGTATCTATCCAAGGCAGTGTAGTCAGTTTTCGATGATTTTTACCGGACTCGGCGGACCTGGGCGTTGCTAAGACTAAGGCTAGGGTATTTATGCATCCATTCATATCACATATCGACATAATATTGAGTCCCGCGGTGGCCCAGGAGCCCAAGATCATCGTGGCAGTACATAGAAGCGGTGTATTATATTTATTGTCTCTTTCTCTCTCATGGTATACGACGTAAAAACCCGGAGAAAGTGATTTATCGCAAGTTTGTATAGGTTGGGTAAAAATAATTAGCTCTCTTTCTCTATACATTGTTACTCCAAGATCAGACCTATATTTTTTTCCAACTGTTCTATGGTCCCCGTTAAAAGTCGATTCTAGCCCCGTTTCAGACCTTAAACAAAATGTGATCAGCTGATAAGTATAAAAAAATGACCGTTATGCCTTTCAGCTGATCAAAATGTGTACAAAGGCTGAAACGAACCGACAATCGGCGTTAAATGAGGACCATTCAAGTGTAAAAAAAACAAAATAGTGTCATTGAGTTGTAACGAAAGTTTGAAACAACCCGTACTTAGGGCCCTAACACGAAACATCGATATAGATTTTATCGACAATGTCGATAATTTGGAACCGTTCCCGAGTACGACTGCAGATCGCCAACTAAATTAAGTATGTTTAGTCAACGTGAGTTGTCTTTTGTTCGTTGGCGATCTGCGGTCAATCTGGGGAACAATTTGAAATTACCGACACTGTCGATAAAATTTATATCGATGTTTCGTACCAAGTCCCTTGGTGTACTTTCTAATAGTTGCTAAGCTTTATAGAGTGGTAGATACTCCAAGTATCGCCCTGGTGAAACACCACCATTCAGAATTGAAACGTTGCTTGAAATGGCTTTAGCCGTGTTTGGTGACCAGATCTGAATAGCCAGGTACTTCCCAACTTTCCCCTTCCTCATCTCCTTCTCCCTCCCTACTACCTTCAGCCTCACAACATACCTATTGGCAAATGCCATAGTCTCACTGGCTTTAGACGGTTGTGAGCAGTTGAGACTCTTGTGCGGTATTCACGTAAAAAAAATTAATTTTTTTTTTAAAACATTGTTTACGTCGATATTGCATAGAAAGATCTCTCACAGAATAACGTGTACATAGGTACTTGTACCTTCACAATACATTGATAACGTCTCATCAGTAAAAAAATATAATGCCAGTAATGACTAGGCTTATGACGGGTGGACTCAACAATAATGGAAGAGCTAAAAATTACCAGCACCAGTCATCTAATAGTATTAATACCGTAAAACGTCTGTCGTACACTCTCTGTGGAAGCATCCATGTGCTAGCTGTAAACGAAAGTGGCTCCATCTTTGATATTGAAAAAGAACTATAAACTTAGAAAATAAATTATGTTAATTTTATTTAATACGATAGGTACGAAGTTTCCTTAGTCGCTTCCATTCCTGTCTTTGAAGACGAAATTGAACGGTCCCTTCAGATAATTGAGGCTCGTGGTTGTTCTCTTCGGCGGCGGACCATCCCAAGAGATGTCGAATTGCCTGATGAAGTTGACCAGAGCCACCTCGATCTCCAGATCTGCAAACCTTCTGCCGATACAGGATCTGGATCCAAAGCCAAAGGGCATGGTGGAGAAGGGGTGGGCGTTCTTGTAGAAGAGCTCGGAGTCCACGTTCTCTCGAAGCCATCTCTCGGGGATGAACTCCAGGGGGCGGGGGAATTGCTCCTCCAACTCGGAGATGAACATGTGCAAGAACACTATGTTGGTCTGAGAATGAAGAAGAAAAAGTTTAAGAAAGAGACGTACAAAAACGATTTACGCTTTTCCGCTGACCACTTTTTTCTTTGAGGTTTCGGTTAGAAAAGCGAGTTCGATCAGTTTTTGGTTGAACCTTTTTTATAACATCATTACGTGATGTAAACGTCGGTTATTTTAATTATTTTATTTTAAAATAGTGCCTAAATAAATAAATACACCTGTTCCAATACAACTTTAATTAAATTAATATTCCTTAGCAGAAATTCAAACCTATTGTGGTACTCCTAATGAAATATGCATTGTTTTAACAATATTGTCAATATTAAAAGTAACACCACCTTATTATTACCATATTACCTTTAGGATTTATTTTCAAGGGATACAAATATTGCAAACGTGCAAATATAATAGAAATTCTCAGTTTTTTTGTTAGTTTTACTCTGATATAAGTACATAGTATAATATATTGTAAAACCAAGAACTTACCCCTTTGGGTATTCTATATCCAGAGAGGACTGTATCCTTGGTCAGCATCCTCATGATGCCGGGAGTGACGGGGTAGATCCTCGCAGCCTCCTTGATACAGGCCTTCAGGTAGGGAAGGTGGTTCAGGTGCTCCGCATTCAGCTCCGAGGAGCGACTCGGCAAGAGGGCAGTGATATCCTCGCAAAGCTTGTCTTGCTTGTCTTTGTTGCTGGCCAGCTGGTAGAGGACGTTTATTAAGGCGGTGGATGTCTGAAAAAATACTTTTTTTAAATTCTCGATATGGAGATGGTTGTATCTATTATACTTTGACCTTCTAGTTTTTAACTCATGCCTTTGACAGTAGTCCAGTCCATTTGATGAAGTCAACGAGGATTGTCATTGAGTGTTCGGGAATACATCGTTTCTAAATTGTGGCTTTTCAGGTATCCGAGATTGTTTTCCGTTAAGGTTAGCATTGACGCCAGAGATGAATCGGTGCTTTTTTATCCGCATCACATGTCCTACAGCTGTTGGTGTTTTTGACTCAAAACTGCTCCACGCGCTTCTTGAGGTGGAAAAGTCCAATTAATAGTTGTTCTAGTGCCCTCAGCAAGTTTATATTTATAGTGAGTAGTTGCTTGGTTTGTTAGGGGGTTAGGACTAGGCCCGAAAAACTTTTTTTTCTAGGTATAATAAAATAGCTATTTGTGTAATTGTAATAATAGGTCTCTTCGCTATTTTTCACCTGAACCCACGAGTGTTATAAACAATAAAATCACTTTTGTACAAAACTTCATCGCTGTTAACCACTCGTTTTCGGCAGGTTTCCCCTCTGAAAATAACTAAATATAAACTAACAGGTCCAACGAGTTACATGTGTAAAGTTTAAATGTTTTGTTCTGTCAAATTTGCAGGGTATTACTACGATTCGTGTCAAGTTTGAAAACAAATTCGCCGCTTGGAGCGAACTGCTCAAATTGCGCCTGCATAGGACCGGCCCTGGTTAGGACCGTCGGTGAGGACTTTGAAATGTGTATTTCTCCCATTCCTTCAATTTTTAGCACTAGCAGGTATAAAGATACCATAAACAGTAGTATTACATCACTAATGTCCACAGACAACGTCAAAATAAATACTTACAGAATCAATCCCAGCAAGCAGCATATCAGACGCCATCACCACGGCCACCTTGGGATCAATATCCAGCAGCTTCTCCAAGACACTGATTTCATGATCATCTTCAGTTTTCACTCCCAACTCTTTCTTCTTCCTGATGTTTTCTATTGCGACACCAATGTGGGCTTGTGCTAGGCTTGAAGAAAAATTTAGAAATGTATGAAACAAAAATACTACGAATACAGATTTTTTTACGTGACAAGGCTCGCGGCTCCGAATACTTTCTCGCTCCCGTCTAAAGCACTGTCTCTCTCTAGAAATGTCGAGCTGCGTAGATCTAGAGCCGCACTCCAATTGGGCAATCGCTGACGCAGTTCTGAGAATTTCACCTACTACTCCCAATACGCGCTGAAGGCTGCTGCCCGCCAGCTTATAAAAGGCGTTGCTTGTCCCTGAAATAGCAGAGATCCAGAACAAGTCTCAAGGCTTGATTCCTGATTGTGCAACGATCCCTTTCAGCGAGGTCTTTGAGTACTTAGTGAGAGATCCAGAAACTAGTCTCAAGACCTGATTCCTGATTGCGCGTTGATTCCTTTCAGCGAGGTCTTTGAGTTCTTAGTATGATATATCTTTAAGGCGTTCAACTGAATTATGCGCCGTTGGCCTAGTTTATTTGTTTGTAAAATTGTTTAAAATTATATGGGAAAACCCTTTCAAGTCTCTTTTCATTTATTTTTGTTTAAATATAAAATAAATACTACGTCTGTGATGCGAACTTCACTCATTCTTTTATTATAACAAATTAGTTCCGTTGTAAATTGTCACCTAACGTATGTCAACGAACGAAAGGCTGTTATAATTTTTATTTATTAGAGGTGCCAGTTTTCACTTCTGATACCTCCTTTTGGGTTGCATTCGGGAGCTATGAAAATAAACGGTATGTCCAGGATAGTTTTAAAGATTGAAATGAAATAGATTTTTTATATCGTCGCTGGAAAGGCAAAAAAATGAGTTAAATATGCAGTTTTATATGCAGTATTTTTTTCTGCATCAAATGCTCTGATTCTCATTTGATTCTGAAGGCTTTGTGGCCCTTCAGCCATCTAAAATATATTTACCATTTGGGAGAAGGCTCGACTCAAGCAACACAAGTTTGGAACTTTTTTAGCTTTTTGTCACTTTAAGGGTAACTGAGTGAGAGCATTGAGTTACCTGAAATAACTTTTTTTTTCAAAATCCAACCAGGTACAGAAAGAAGACTTAAGAATTTTATTGTTAAACAAATAATTTTAGAGTGCTCTGGTGTAAACTTTCCAAAATGGCTCTTCAGCCTTTTTTCCTTTCCAGCTGGCCAATAACTGATAAATAAAAGTTTCATTTTTAAACACCTTGTTACTTTTTATTATTTCTAATTTTGTAACTATTAATTCATGGTGGAATTCCATTTTATTGATTTAATAAAACAAATTTCTAACTTTATTCCACTTTTTTATTTTTTGACTGAACCGGTTTCAGCCTAAAACGGCCATCTTCAGACTAGGACATGTTGTTCTTATTATTTGGCTTATATACTATTTTTGGAATATCAGGGGTAGTAAACCATGATTTACTTTAATTATATTTATCAGTATTGCTGCATGATTTTACTAGTTACAAGTAACTTTTAGTTTATTATTTTATATATCTATACTGTATGAATTTTTATTTAAGCTGGGTTACAGTTGTATTTCTTTAAATATGATTTTACGATGTATTTTTATAATGCAATGTTGGTGAATACTGATTATTAATGAGTTATAGGCTGAAACCGGTCCAGTCAAAAAATAAAAAAGTGGAAATAAAGTTATAAATTTGTTTTATTAAATCATCTTATTACTTATTAGTAACCAGATCTCAATAGCCAGCCACTTCTTCTTCGCGTCTCCCCCTCCTTATTTTTGTCAGCCTCACAAAATTCCCCAATCGGGTATGTCATCAGTCACACTAACTAACTAACTAACTAACCATCACGCCGTTTCCCCGCAGGGGTAGGCAGAGAGGACGGACCGCCATACAACTCTGTCTTGGCACACACTTCTTGCTTCATTTACATTCATACATCGTCCAATACATACTCTTCTGTTATTCTGACTCTTTACATGACCCGATTCAAGTATTTGATTTACTTGATCGTGCCATGTCTTTCTCGGGCGTCCTCGACTTCTTCTTCCATTCACTTTCGCATCTTTTCACACTCCTTTCTTCGTTCATTCGCTCTACATGCCCAAACCATCTAAGCGTCCCTTTCTTGATCCTATCCATTACGCTCATATCAGCCTTGCATTCTTTCCGGATATCCACATTTGTAATACGGTCATACATGGTTTTACCGCACATCCGTCTCAAAGATCTCATTTCCACAGCATTCAGTCTACTTTCATCCTTCCTCTGCCAGTTCCATGCCTCACTGCCATACATCAGGGTTGGTAAAAGCACTTAATTGTGGACTGCTAGCTTCGCTTCTTTGGACAATTTCTTATTTACCCCAACAGCGTTCAGTCCTCCATTAATGGAGTTTCCTGCACTCACCCTTTTTTCAATATCCTTATCAGCCTTTCCGTCTCTTGTAAACATACTTCCTAAATACACAAACTCATCCACTTGCTCCAAGTATTCATCATTCACAACTATATTGCAAGCTGTTTTCGTACTCTCTCTTTCAAACACCATCACTTTGGACTTACTTACATTCATCATCAACTCATTTTGCATACATACTTGGTTCATCCACAGTTCAGTCACACTAACCCACGAAATAAAATCCCCGGGTTTTGAACCCGCGGTCATTTCCACGAACTTGAACGTGTAAACCATCTCTTACAACAAATTAAACTCACTTAAGCTGATCATCGTAAAGTTTCATCGCCTTCTTGTATGTAGGTGTGGTAACATATTTCCAGATACTGGGTTCTAAGTCTAGCTTCTCTGATATGGTCAAGATGTCCTGGGCATTCTGAATTATCTTCTGCGGGTTCGAATCTGCGGGAAGATTGTCAGCCAGACAGCCTAAGTGGGTGTCCAGTGCAAGATACGCTATGGATTCAAGCGCCCATTTGTTAGTCTCGTTCATTATGATGTCGCCAACCTTATTTTCGGCGTTGCGCATTCTTTTAATCCTGTAACATAAGAAATTTTCTAAATATATGAGGTGGATAGAAACAAAGACGACAATGTAAAAGCGAAATTATAAAATTAGTTTCTTATTAGTTCAGTCTGAGAGTTAGAATATATATGGGGAGAGACCTAAATATTCTTACCCAACCTATACAAATTGACGCTAAATCACTTTCTTCGGGTTTTTACGTCGTAAGCGGCGGCCTGCATGGTCGAGTGGTAAGACGCTCGACTTCGAATCCAGAGGTCGCGGGTTCGAACCCGGCGTGCGCAAATAAATTTTATTTAATTTAATATGTGTGATTCAAAATAAAATATAGTATGCTCGTATTTGCGGCACGTTCCAGAGTGGTAGATACTCTAAGTATCGCCCTGGTGAAAGACCACCATTCAGAATTGAAATGTTGCTTGAATTGGCTTTAACCGTGTTTGGTGACCAGATCTGAATATCCAGGTACTTTCCTACCTTGCCCTTCCTCATCTCCTTCCTCTCTCTACTACCTTCAGCCTCACAACATACCCCTATTGCCATGTTGCCTGTGCCATAGTCTCACTGGCTCTAGACGGTTGGGAGCAGTTGAGACTCTTGTGCGGTATTCATGTAAAAAAAAAAACTCCGAAAGAGAGAGAGATAAGACAAGTTCTCACACAATATAGCACCGTTTTTAGGTATGTAAGCATGTTCTCCGTCTCCCGTGTCTCCCGCGTCTCCGGCGCCCATTACTTTTTGTTATGCGACATAACAGGACATAACTCAACAGTTTTTTTTAGGTTATATCCTACATTTTGTTTATTACAACACTGTGAAAACGCACATGTCGACATGTGCTATGAATGGATGTATAAATACCCTAGCCATAGCCACGCTCCAGTCAGGAAAAAACATTGATCTTGACTACATTAGCGCCCCTCTGCTCCCACTAGCGCTCCGCTTGGTATATTATTATTATTTATTTATTTTATTTTATTTTAATTTTTTTTTTTATAATTCAATTGAATTAAATTTAATATTATTACAGTTTGACAATGGCCTTAAACGCCGAAACAGCTGTCACTAAAAACTAAAATAAAAAACTTAAAATAGCAGAACTCAATAATAATAATATTAAATTTAATTGAATTGAATTATATAAAAATTAAAATGGAGTTCTACAAATTAAACACAAAAACTATAAATGGTATATTATTGCTCTGAAGGTTCAGTTCATACAGTAACGGATAAACTGTAGTTATCAGTAACAGTTAATCCAATCAACTATAAGTCCTCATAAAATCAATGGACATTCTTTCAAACACTCTTGCAAGTAATCTCATTAAAATTGCATACTTGAAAGTTCACTTGACGGTCGTTTATTCACTTTACATGACATGGCAAACATGACTTGCCTTAGGCATGGTGACAAATAATTAATATTAAACTGCTGAAACCATTGGAACATCCTTTGCCTAAGGCACTCAACCTCAGAGCAATAATAAACAAGAGAGAGCGCTGTAGAGAGAGCTGTAGTCAGTTTACATGAGGTTTTCCGGACTCGGCTAGAACTGGGTGGGGCTAGGACTAGGGCTAGGGTATTTACACATCCATTCATAGCACATGTCGACATAATGTTTTTGTTTATTTGTATAACCACTTTTCACAGTATTGTTAAAAAATATATATAACATGTAAACTAATAAACCGTTGAGTTTATATCAATTTATTTCGCGTATCATAACGTGTGGGCGGAGTCGACGGAGACGCGGGACACGAATAACATTCTAACAATACTTTAAAGCGGTGTGATAATTCGGGAGAATTTTTGTTGTCTCTTTCTTTTATTTTTATTTTATTTTATTTTACTAGGAACACAAACAAAATATTTACAGAAACATGTTTGAAGTATTGTCAAATAAAAAGATGAGTGTAAATATTTTAAAATTAATGTGTTCGCAGCATACATTATAATATTGTAATTAACAAAGTATAATACACAAACGCTGCACTACGCGCAACATTGTGCCTAGGTAATTAGGACACCTGATGCACACAACAATAATGACATGGTGGCCAAACAAATAAAACATAATTATCAAAAACAATGTTGCAGGCAAATGATACAAAATTATTTTCATTTTTCATTTTTAAACTTTCTCATGGTGTACGACGTAAAAACCCGGAGAAAGTGATTTATCCCAAATCTGTATAGGTTGGGTGAAAAGAATTAGCTCTCTCTCCATATATTGTTACTTCAAGCACTCAACATACAACTTAACTATATATATAGGAAAGGGTAGGCTCACTTTCCACAGAAATTTGAAGCAATAACATCTACCGGCTTCAAATATTGTATCACTATTTTGGGCTGCATCATGATGGAGTTAACTTTGTTCCTGAAGGTGTACCATTCTTGTCCGTTGCTGAAACAAATAACATCATTATTATTGACGCTAAGATCCTGGAAGAGATGCGCAAAAGGCTGCGCACCTCAGAAAATGCCTCGACAAAATGTGTTGGCCTTCATCATTTATTTTTTTTCCTTCTGATTTATTCAGACCTCCACACAAATCAAACCTTGACACCCCTTTTATCACGAAGGCGTGTTATTAATAAGAGGCCTTGAGGAAAACAATTTCCCTTTCAAGGAGAGCTCCCAGAGTTTAATGGGAACTGGATAAATCAATTGTTGAAGGGTCTATGATTTTTAGGTTTTTTACTTTTATTTAAACAATTATTATTATTTTAATTTTTAAAAAACAGTTTTTAGTTAAAAGCTCTGCGATGTAATTATTTTTACGCGTGACAGCTGTTTCGCCTTCTGAGGGCATTATCAAACTGTGGGTGAAGCCATACAGACGGACTATTTATATCATGTTTAATGTTATTATTTTTGTCACCAATGTCCCCATTAGGTTTTTCTGATAAATTGTAATTATTGTTGATGTCATTAACATGGGGAGTTTCCCCTACCTAAGGGTATACTATTGTTTGACAAAAGGTCATTAAGAATTGGTGTTTCGTCTTTTAAGAAGTTTTTATTTTTATTAATTTGGGGATAATTATATCTGAATTATTTTTCTTAATTTTCGGTTTGAACACATCTAGTAGTGGTGAATGGATCATATTCTTTTTGTTCATTTATTAACTTAAAGTTTGGATCATTTGAATTTTTATTTATTTCCAACTGCTCTAAAAGATTTAATTTTCGGCCTTTGTTTTCTAAATGCAGAGTTATCTTGTTATTATTTTTAAGCGAATGATTTTCGTTTAAAAGATGTTTGCAAATTGTGTTTTTATTTTTTGTTTTTAAATGCTCTTATATGTTCTTTATATCTTATCTTAAAGGACCGGCCGGTTTGTCCAATGTATACAGCATTGCATTCATCACAGTTTTATAAATGCCGCTATTTTTTAATTTCGGTGACTTACTTTGAGTTTTAAGTGAAGATCCAATGTTATTTTTGTGCGGAAGGCAATATCCAAGCCACATTTTTTAAGAACTTTAGCGATTTTTGTAGATGTTGGTCCGACAAATTCCAAACATCCAAAATTATTATTTATTTTTGTATTAGTCGTCGGGTAAATTAAGTTAAGGTTATTTTTATGTTTTTTACTATTTATTATTTTTTCAATGTCTCTATCCTTGAATCCGTTATTTTTAGCAATAGTTAAAATGATTTTTCTCTCATGATGCTTTATCCAGTGGTACATTAGTTAGTCTATGTACCATTGAATGGCGCGGACAGTTTGTGTGACCATGGGTGTAACGAGTTAATTGTCGTATCTAAAGGTTTGCTTCCGAAAATTTCAATGTAATTGTTTTCTACCAATTGTTAAGTCTAAGAAATTAATTTTATTATTATTCTCTCTTTCAACCGTAAAGCAGATTTTGCGGTTGATGGAGTTAGCCCATTTTAAAAAATATCTAATTGTCTGTCGGTAAACAGATGAGAATATCGTCGACATAACGAACATAGTAAATAATATGTTTGATTAAGGCTTGAGGGTCTATGACTGTTTAGAGTTAGTACACCATATTACTGTATGACTCCAAAGATTTACAACAGATGTTCTCTTCAGCATTTTAATTATGTGTTACTCACAAAATATTCGTGATGTTTTTTTATGATAAAACTAACTAAAACTAAGCCGGGTTGTAACTTGACTTGTCAATATGAAAGCTGCGGAATTTTGTTTCAACAGAATCAATAAAATATTACCTAATTTTACATTTTTTGGACTTTTAAAAATGGCCTGCAAAAGTAAGCCATACGGACGCAGATTTAAAACATATGGTAAAAATAATCGTCTTGCAAAACATATCATGGACAAGTATAGCTGGCGCAACGAGAGTTGAAACAAACAATACATGCATAGCGTTGGGTTTATTGTGTATCGGTATACGCACCAGTGGCGGTGTATTTACGATGTGTCATAAAGAAAGAGCACTTTGTCTTGTTTACGCCTACTTATTGTCACTAGTGGAAAAGGGACAGCGAGTGTTTATGTTGATATTGTAAATGCACTTAAAGCGTATCCTATTCATTCGGTTCGTCACGCTGTACGTAAGTTATGCATATGTGTGAGTATTGGCCGGCACCAACTCTCGTGGTGAGACCTATAATTCATCGCTTATCTGGATTTAAAAAGATTAACACACGCACCAGTTCTTATTTTCAAAATGTCACACTCGTGCTTACGTACGTACGCACTAGGAAATCGTGTTGTTTTAATAACTACAAAAAATAATTTTAATGCTTACGAAGTAACGAGTCCCTTAGCGTCCTTGAACACTTCTTGCCTCATGTTATTGCGGAAGTATCTCATACTTAGAAAGGCATCTCTTTGTGGAAGGACAGTCTCTTGTTTATAGGCCTGTAAACAATATGGTTAAAATTCTGAGTACATTCTTGTATGACTGTAAGCAAACACGTCATCCACTTCAAACAGAGCTTTCTCATGAATAAAAGGTGATACAAAATGGTGAATACACTGCCTTCTGATTATGTAAGGTCGCGCAACTTCAATTTACGATCGGCCAAAACTATTTTGTGAACTTTTTTTATGTTTTCTGGAACAACTGCGGAATTTGTTTGTACGGCCGGGCTTAAAATCAGTAAACCACTTCTCCATCGTTTTTCCCGATGGAGCAGAGTCCGAATAAAACTTGTCAAGCCATTGCTTTGCTTGAACGGCATTTTTTCCCCATTATAAAACAAAGCTTTGTCAACACACGAAATTAAGATTTTTCAATTGTGTAGAAAATTAAAATAGTAGCGTCACTAAAACCACTGTAACTTGTGAACTAAACGGCAGATTGTTATGACTTTTTGACACGTATTATTCGATGGTTAGTACTTCCTAAAAAGCATATGGTTTTGTCAATAGTAGCGCCAACTATATGTCGTCCTACAAACTTATTGAGGATGGCTTGTATTCTTTATATGAATTCGCTGCCTTGGTCCAGAGCTAAGGAGTTTTACGGTCTGCCGCGGAGGCTGTCGTGGCGATGAATATGTTAGTGGTGTTAGCCAATTACCATTTCTATGTCGTTTGGTGAGAGTAGATAAACGGCGTTGGGAAGACCGACCACTTCGTCTAGTTTCACAACGTCTCCATACTGCTTATACAGCGAACGAAACAAATCTACGGGGTCCATTTTGTAGTATTCCCCTGCAAAAATCAATTGAGAGGTAATCAATGTACGTCGTTCGACAGACTAATAAGAGATTTCTTGGCTTATTTGGAGTAATCATTAATAATGTTGCGGGAAACGGACTTGACATATAAGTTGGGAAATATACATGGCATTTTCAAAAGAAAAGGTGAACTTTGAATTTTCGCGGGCTGTGTACATTCGATTATCGATTTTTTTTTATGTTAGTACACATATTTATATCATATGTTAGCATTATCAGCCATTTTGGATTAGTGGTTTGTTTTTGACAACTGGAAAGGTTAGTCACGTTTTTGTGAGTTCTTCGATTTTTTACTTTTGAAAAAAACTGACCAAAGAATATGTATTAAATTTTGCGTTAAAAATGGAATAAAGTGCTCCAACGCACGTAAAATGTGGCGAGTCTACTTTGTCTCAAAAAAGTGTTTATAAGTGGTACAAGCGCTTTACAGAAGGCCGAGAAGATGTTAATGACGATTAGCGTCCTGGAGTTGTGGAAAAATAAATCATGGATTTTATTCTTTGATCCATTTTTTTCGAAAGTAAAAAATCGAAGAACACACAAAAACGTGACTCACCTTTCCAGTTGTCAAAAAAAAACCACTAATCCAAAATGGCTGATAATGCTAACATATGATAAACATATGTGTACCAACATAACAAAAAAAAATCGATAATCGAATGTACACAGCCCGCAAAAATTCAAAATTCACCTTTTCTTTTGAACAGGCCTCGTATGTATATTGCTCGATTGATTGTCGGGTACCTCTTGTTACTCCCTGGAGTGAAATAGGCACGCACATTCAAATTGTTCATTATTAGCTTTTGCTAAGTCGTTGTGCATTACAATTCCCAATGAGTCACAACCAATCATTTTGGGCCGAGAAAAATTGCATTACAGAAAGTGACAAAATAGCACCAACCAAAACAAAAAATCCTGAAAATCTTCATACAAAAAAAAATATTGAAGAGAAAAAAAACAGTTTCGGGTACAAAAGCATCAATAACGTCGTATTTTTCAATCTTCTTTAGCACACTTAAACGTCACGAGCCGCCATTGGCTTTGGTTTTCGTTCAATAAGTAGATTGCTTGGTACTATTATTATAATAGACTAGCCCCTTCCCAATATGGCACAGTTCGGATATTGTACGCTTTAATAAGTCTACCTTCATGTGTAGAGAAATGGCAAAAGATAAATAATAAGTTTCTAACCGATTTTAGGAAAAAATCTCCATGTGTTTCCAATAAGAGGCAGTGCCTTTGGTCCCGGAATTTCCTTGTAGGGTTTAGCCTTTTCCCACGTGGCCTTGTTCACGTGACACATGGGATCTGACTTCTCTGTTCCCTGCTTTCCCTTTTGCGAGTGCGCGGGGCATTCTTCTGACAGATTCGGAGATATTTGATGTCCAGGACATGATTTGTTGAAGAGTCTGAAAGAAAGGTCATGGACCAAGGTGGTAGAATTTTATGTGTTTCAATACGAATATATTTATGTGACTCAAGCGGTTAAATATCAGCTGGGTAGCTTGGTGTCAATTGACGTCAATCAACACCAATTGAATAATGTCGACTTAAACAAATATACATCGTCGACATTCCGCCCACTAGTTTGGAAATACTTGGTGTTTGGAACATAATTTGTTGAAGAGTCTGGAAGAAATATTATGGGTTAAGAGAGCACTACTTTTGCAAGAAGAAAAGGAAGACGTTGAACCATATCGTCGCCGGAAAGGCAACAGAGCTAGAGCCTCAATGTGGGAAGCTTACATTGTTTGAATACTATAAAGTTTTATTTATTTTA
Source organism: Drusus annulatus (assembly GCA_022651775.1). NCBI lineage: Eukaryota > Metazoa > Arthropoda > Insecta > Trichoptera > Limnephilidae > Drusus > Drusus annulatus. The sequence goes on along the minus strand of JAGWCC010000509.1, from coordinate 211,280 downwards.
CAATGAAATTCATAAGTCTTCCGTACCTGGTAGGATTTTTGAAAGAAAAAGTTAACTTAGGTAACACAGTGCTCTCACAGTAACCTGAAGCGAAAAAAAGCTAAAAACCTCTCAAACTTGTGTCGCTTGAGTCAAGCCTTCCCCCAAATGGTAAACACATTTTAAATGGTTGAAGAGCCATAAAAGTCTTCGATACAGAAAAAAAAAAGTTGATCAAAACTTCAAATTTAACCAATTTTCGACCCAAGTGTCGCTCAAGCCCTTTTGCCTTTCCAGCGTCGACATTATTCTTGTCTAATTGTTTACTAATTAACTAACTAACCATCACGCCGTTTCTCCACAAGGGGTAGGCAGAGAGGACGGACCACCGTATAACTCTGTCTTGGCACACAATCCTTGCTTCATTCACATTCATACATCGTCTCATACATACTCTTCTGTTATTCTGACTCTTCACATGACCCAATTGTTGATAAAGTTTTTCAACAAAAAGCAGTTAAAAATATACTTACCGACAGAAGAGGGTACTTAAACATAGTCCAGACATAGATTTCAATAGATATACATTAAAATCATCGCTGACTCAAAATACTTCAAATGTGAAGTTACCAACTTTTGGCAATAATCCCCCTTTATATGTTCTACAAGCCATAGGATTGAACATATTGAAACAATTAATTCACAGATGTTCCCGACTTTTTTTCTGCTGTGTAATCAATGAGAAACGTACATTCATGTTAATCAACATATTTGTTAAATACCATTAGAGATTCTCATAGTCAAATTAGTAAGGTGTTTGATTTTTGGGGTTAATATATCACTAACCCAGTATCCATTATCAGTGCACATCTGCCTTGATGACAGAAAATGCAAAGCTGTCTGGAACGTTGGCTAGAGATGAAGCGCAACACGGCATAATACCCAATGACGTTACAAATATAGCCTTAGAATACAAGAACACAAAATGTGGCAAGTAACAAACTCACTAACGTTCAAATATCGGTCATGTATCATCATGTATGACAAAGATAGATATTACAAGAATATGTGTGTATGAACGAAATAGATGTAGGATCGGACTACGTTCCGTTTCAGCCAGTAGCGTTGAATGCTCGGGTAAGAATGAGGTGGCACCTCGCTTACTCGCTTACACAAAGACGTCATTGCGTTGGGCAACAATGGAGATAGTTGTGTTGTCTAAAATAATAAGTAATTTGCAGCAATTTGCGCGTAATTACAAATTAAATGTTATTCCTTGGCTTTTAGTAGTCTTTGCGGTGTAATTGAAACACTTTCTCATCACACACGAGGGCATTTTGGCACTTATTTTTATGTATTTTTTTAGATTTTGGAAATGACCTAAAGCGACGCGTGACAGTTTAGTATTAAATCGGCTAAATCACCGAGCACACCAACCAACGTCGTGTTCACGTGCACTTTGAGAGCGCTACAACGTGTCTATATATTTGTAACGTCATTGGTAATACCCCGAAAATCAATCAAGATAGGATGATTGTTTATTAAGTCACCAACCTGACACTTGATACACGGTTATTCACTACTGGTAGCGAGTAAATTGCACTCTTATTTAAAACATTCTTAAAGCCTGTGGCCACACAGTGCTTTAACTTCCACATATTAACTGTAAAATTAATGAATCAGTCGATGTTTTGTAGTTGAACACTGCGCGAATTAAAAACAACAACAATTGAAACCAAATCTCAAATGACAGACGCCAAATATCAAACGCAAAACATCAGCGTCTCCCGGCGAGTTGCTATCAACAAAATTACACTGAACTTTTGGCATAGCAGTTCACAAATTAAAATGAATGCTTACTACAAAAAGGTGTGTTGTCATTTATCTTAAAATGTTAAAATTGCTCGGCAGAAAAAAAAATCATTTCTTTTAATTTTTTTTTACGTGAATACCGCACAGGGTTCTAAACTGCTCCCAACCGTCTAGAGCCAGTGAGACTATGGCATTCCCAATAGGGGTATGTGGTGAGGCTAAGGGTAGTGGGGAGGGGAAGGATATGAGGAAGGGGAAGGCTAGGAAGTACCTGGCTATTCAGATCTCGTCACCAAATACGGCTAAAGCCATTTCAAGCAACGTTTCAATTCAAGGGCGATACTTAGAGTATCTACCACTCTGGAACGTGCCGCAAATATACTATATTTTATTTTAAATCAATTACATGTGTTATGAAACATATTAATCAAATAAAAAATATTTGCTCACGCCGGGTTCGAACCCGCGACCTCTGGATTCGTAATCGAGCGTCTTACCACTCGACCATGCAGGCCGTCAAATATTATTTTTATTGTATATGTATATTTATGTAGGCTTATAATAAATAATAATATCAAATTTATCTTGACTGTACGTACTTTTCTACATAGATAACATAATTTAAAAGTGATTGTTAAAAAAAATTGAATACTTTGATAATAATGGAAAGGTAAAAATATTATTATTTTACAGTAACCTACAATTTAATAATTTCCATTGTAAAGTTACCATTGAAGACATAAACTGGAGGGTGTGATGAGGGCGTGTCTTGTGTGCCCGTAATAAGGTAAATTTTCCCTTACATCGGGTGAAATCGATCAAACATTTGAAATTAATTTTTGAACAGATAATCAATGTCATTATTCTATCTGGGGCCTAGGAGTCTAGTGGCCTAATGAAATTGAAAAAAAAGGTTTAAAAAGTCTCAAACTTATGACGCTTGAGTCAAGCCTTCTCCCAAATGGTAAATATATTTTAGATGACTGAAGGGCTACAAAAGTCTTCAGAATCAAACGAGAGTCAGAACATTCGATGCAGAAAAAAACACTGATCAAAACTGCATGTTTAACTTTTTTTCGACCAAAGTGTCGCTTAAGCCCTTTTGCCTTTCCAGCGACGATATAATCGACTCCAATTGTGATGTAGAATCACCAGTGTCCTGTTTGTACTATGAGTTTTCGGGCACCGTGTACAAGTTGCTAATAAAAATATTATTCACGTAAATAAAGCGGCCGATCCTGAACAACAAAAAAATATTTCCCCATTTAATTAAAACCTATTAAAATATGTTTTTCGGAAACGGTTTCAAAGTATTTGAATTTTTCCATAAAGTGCCTTCAAAACTTGTGTATTTAGGTGCAACAATATTTCCTTGTAACCTTGATTCGCCGAAATTAAAATAAATATCATCCCATCACAAAAACTTGTTTTTGCCGGACAAACAATTCCTACTGAATGCCAATATATTTTTGCGGGCTAATATTTAAATATATATAACTTGACGGCCTCGACTCGGTCCAAACGAGACGAGGCCATGAACTGGTCGTTTTGACACGGTTGACTGCGAATCCAAAGGTGGTGGGTTCAAACTCGGCGTGCGCAAATAGCTTTTGTTTAAGTACGAGGCTCATCCGGAAAGTAAAGGTTACAACATTTATGTAGGCTCGAAAAATGCTTGTATTTAATTGAAATTCACAGGATACTTTAGAAATATATGAAACTATTTTTCGACGTAATTTCCGTCGAGATCGAGACATTTTTGAAGTCAGGGCACCAGCTTTTGTATGCTAGTGTCATAGACGTCCGCCGCCAGCTCTTTCATCCACTTCCTCGACCCCCTGATCGTTGGAAAAACGTTTCCCACCCAAAAACTCCCTTAGCTTACGGAAAAGTGATAGTCCGAAGGCGCCAAGTGGGTGACAATATTCTTTATTCTTTACCCATGGCTGTTTCCAACAGCGTTTATCTCGGGAATGCTGGGTATCTGCAGCCTTAGTTCGAGGAGGGATATAGCATTACTGCTTTTCACTCATAAACTCCTGAACGGTGTATTATTAATAGCTGACATCCTGGCGGAAATTGGATTTTATGTCCCTGATAATTTCACGCGAGGCCGCCAACACAGGCCTCTGTTTCTTCCCAGGTGCAGAACTAACTTACCAATGGTGATGCCCCTGGGAAGACTAGCTAGGTTAATTGACTGCCTCGCAGGAAATTTGGATATTTTTCACACGATCCACAACAAGTTTAAGCAAGAACTAGCTATTAAGTTTTAACTATATTATGTACGTCTTGAAAACTGTTTTTGATGTTGTTTTTAAACTTCTTTTTACCTTAATTTTTGTGTAATGATGATTAACATTTTTTGCAATGTTTTGGTGTAAAACTGTTTTTGCAAATATAAAATAAATAAATAAATATCCCATCCAAACAATGTCAGCAGCTTCTGTGAATCTCGCGTGATGTGGGTCCTGGCGTTGTCACGTGGGAGGCTGACTCTATGAGTCAGCATTCCCCTTCTGCGGTTTTGAATGCCCATTCTGAGTTTTTTTGGGTATTGCAGTAAGCTTCTGCACTTAGAGTACATAGAGTAGTCAGTTTTTCCAAGGCAGGAAATTCAAGGCAGTGTAGTCAGATTTTGATGATTTTTGCCGGACTCGGCAGACCAGGGCGTGGCTAGGACTAGGGCTAGGGTATTTATACATACATTCTTAGCACATGTCGAAAATGTCCACATAATGCTTTTGTTTATTCGTATAACCACTTTATAACAGTATTGTTGTCAACAAAAATAAAGCATTTAACTTCAAAACCATTTAATTGTGTCGAGTTTAGTGGCATATAAAAATATGTGGGCGGCGTCTCCGGAGACGCGGGAGACCAATATCATCCTTACAGTACCTAAAAGCGGTGTAATATTTTTGCTGTCTCTTTCTCCGTCATTGTGAACGACGAAAAACCCCTGAGAAAGTGATTTATCGCAAGTTTGTATAGGTTGGGTAAAAAGAATTTGCTCTCTCTCTCCATACATTGTTACTCCAAGCATAAAATTCACCAAAAGGACTCCCTTACGATCACAAAAAATAGACACCACGACTTTTCCGGCTTAGTAGCCCTTGTAACCTTACTTTCTGGATGACCCTCGTAATATGTGTTATAACACATTTAATTCGTATAAAATAATATAAAGAATATTTGCGGTACGTTCCATAGTGATAGATATACTGAGTATCGCCCTGGTGAAAGACCACCATTCATAATCGAAAGGTTACTTGAAATGGCTTTATCTGTGTTTTGTGACTAGATCTGAATATCCAGGTACTTCCCAACTTTCCTCTTCCCCATCGACTTCCCCTCCCCACGAGATCCATTCTCACAACCTACCCTAGTTAGATTTGGAGTAGTTGGGACTCTTGTGCAGATTCTCTTTAAAAAAAGTTTAAAAAACCACAAAACATTTTCATTAATATTTTGGATTTGGATTTATTTAGAAAAAAAGCTAAGAAAAGGGTGTGTTTGTGGTGTTATGTGATCAGTTATGTACTTTATAGGCAAACCCCATAAATATCGCATGCTCTATGGTTTCTGAACAAAACACAATTTATCGAGAAGTATTTCTGTAACACCTCATTGGATTATTTATGAGTTAAGTATGTTTATATTATAGGTTGATAAGAAAAAGCTATTAAAAACTTTTCCCGAGTTCTTGACAGGAAAAATTGTTTTCTCTGTAACTTAAAGATAAGTATTTGACGGTACCTACTGTCATAATTCACGTGGTACTAAATATTTTAATTTTTTAATGAAAGGTAATATTATTCTAAGCCACCTTCTAGCACGTTCTCAGAAAGTTTCCAGAACTATTTTTTGTAATAATTTTGAACGAATTATTTATTAATTCATTATAGTCCTACAGCCGAAAGTTCAATTTTAACATCTGAATTAAGTTTTTTAACGTTTTGGGCACGTACGAGTGTGAACTTTTGGAGTTAGAAACTGATGTTGATTGAAATCATCAAATTTAAAAATATATTTAGTACCTACCTGTAACATATTTTACAAAAAATAATTAACTGACATTTGACTGTCAGATCTCTAGTTTTTTATCGCTGTGTCAGATTACATTGCATGCCAACTTACATTCCATTGTTTTTCACGGGTAACAACACTGCATATTTATATTTACCTTTATCCCAATTAAACGTAGAAATGCAGAAAGCATCCAACTCCAAAAATATGAAACCGAGAAAAATATGACTACACAAAAACATTAATATGCGTAATTGGAATTTGTAAAGTGAATATCAAAGTTTTTTTCTTTAGTGATGATAAATAAATTACCTATTTATAATTTATCAATGTATTTATATAATTTTTTTAAATATATTATTTTACATTTTAATGTTTTCAAACTTCGATTAATGTCAAATATCTGCAATGTGCCTTAATAAAAAATCTATTGCATTTAAGAACTTGGAATGTTTTCAGCGGATATAATTTTCGTATTTATCTTAAAGAAAAAAAATAAAACTCGATTTTGGCAAATTGTGGGTTGGACGCTTTCTGCATAACTACGCCTAATTCACATCCCACACTACGAAAAATAAAACCCAACTAAAAATAGTACTATGCACACAGAGTCCGAGTAAAAAATAGTTTGTACAATAGATGATTGAATCTTTGATTGGGCCAGAATATAGTATATAAGTAACAGAGGCGGCTCATGACTTTTAAGGAGTGTTATGATTGAAAAAAACATTACTATCCATGCTGTTGTGACCGAAAACATTTTTTTTTCAAATTTTTCATTTTCAGCAATCCGTGCAGTGCACCACCAAAACTGAAAATTCGTTTAGTCACTCCCGAAGATCGTGCCATTTTTTTTTTTTTTATTGATTGGACCACTATTTACCGCTAAAGCCATTTATATGAAAACGGCGGAATCAGTGTTATACACCTAACTTTCTAACCATTACACTGTTTCCCCGCAAGGGTAGGTGGAGACACACTGGCTGCATTCACATTTTTTTTCTGTTTTATTCTTCACATGACCCGATTCAAGTATTTAATTTACTTGTTCGTGCCATGTCTTTCTCGGCGTCGACTTCTTCTTCCATTCACTTTCGCATCATATATTTTTTCCTCCTTTCTTCGTTCATTGCCTACATTTCCAAACCATCTACATCCATTTCTCTTGAAAATCAGCCTTGCATTCTTTCGGATATGCAAAATCATGGTTTTTACCGCACATACGTCTCAGGAATCTCATTTCCACAGCATTCAGTCTACTTTCATCCTTCCTCTGCCAGTTGCTGTAGGCATTTATTTATTTTATATGTGCAAAAACAGTTTTACACCAAAACATTGCACAAAATACAAAAAATGGTAATCATAATTCCACAAAGATTAAGGTAAAAAGAAGTTTAAAACCAAAAAAAAACCGTTTTCAAGACGTACATGATACATTTAGAACTTAATAGTTAGTTCTTGCTTAAACTTGTTGTAGCTCGTGTGAAAAATATCCAAATTTCCTGCGAGGCAGTCAATTAACCTAGCTAGTCTTCCCAGGGGCATCACCATTGGTAAGTTAGTTCTGCACCTTGGAAGAAACAGAAGCCTGAAGAATGTTGTCGGCCTCGCGTGAAATTATCAGGTACGCAAAATCCAATTTCCGCCAGGATGTCCATGCCTCATTGCCATACATCAGGGATGGTATAAGCACTCCATTGTGGACTGCTAGCTTCGCTTCTTTGGACAATTTCTTATTTGGGCCACAGCGTTCAGTCCTCCATTAATGGAGTTTCCTGTATAAACACAATATTAATAAACCATACGATTTGTATTTACCGCTGCGAATTACTTAAGCTGGTAGACAGGGGGACAAAAGTGTCGAACACATGTTAATAGCCGGGTTTACCTCAGTGTATCGTTCCAACCTTACATACGGTTATATAAGCGTCCATTTTGTAATACCCCAACCCCTCGTGTTGGGGTACAGGTTGCCGAAATGATGTTCTTGAGGGTGTAGCGAGGGTCAAATCATTGAGTCAACTTATAAGTTCAATTTTTCGTGAATCTTTTGACTAGATATTTATTATAAAACCCAGTGAAATAATAAAGGCTTGGGCGCAACTAAAAAATATAACTCAATATTTTCTTTAAATGAAATTAGAAGTGTTTCTGACACCATATGAATTTGAGATTTATTTGGGTTCAAAACTCCGCTTATAAAATTAAAATAATTTCTTTTCACGGAAAATGTTCACAGTATTGATGATTTTTGGAAATATTTTAAATGATTTAAACTACTAAATTGAAAGGTGTATTTATCACACGGTTTTATCTATAGAAACAAATATAGTTCTTTCGCACGTGCTAAGGTTACCAGCAGAATAAATACAACGCATAATTAAAAACTGCCACTTTAACACCTTAGTCAAAGCTTAAAAAAAACTTAATAGTGAAAAACCTTGGAGTAACAACGTATGGAGAGAGAGCTAATTATTTTACCCAACGATAAATCACTTTCTCAAAATGAGAGAGAAAAAAAACATAATAATGTACTGTGATCTTGATCACAGCGGGACTCCGTCCACATTTTTTATTATGCCACTAAACTTGACACAACTAAACGGTTTTTTAGGTTATACGCTATATTTTTGTTGATTGTTATCATATATACTGTGAAAAAGTGGTTATACGAATAAACAAAAACATTATGTCGATATGTGAAATGAATGGATGTATAAATATTCTAGCCTTAGTCCTAGCCACGCCCAGGTCCACCGAGTCCGGTTAAAATCATCAAAAACTGACTACACTGCCTTGGATAAGTACCACTCTATATACTCTTCTCTCAACTACTAACTGCTCTCAACCGTCTAGAGCCAGTGAGAGTATGGCATCCCCAATTGGGGTATTTTGTCAGACTGAGGATAATAGGAAGGGGAAGGAGATAGGGAAGTACCTGGCTATTCGGATCTGGTCCCCAAACACAGCTAAAGCCATTTCAAGCATCGTTTCAATTCTGAACGGTAGTCTTTCACCAGTTTGATACTTACCATCACTTTTTTACTATTTTAGTATTTATCACTGTGGAACGAATTATTTTAGCACGCCGGATTTGAACCCACGACCTCTTGATTTTTAGTCCTGCAAAGGATCCAAAAATGTATGAAAATTTAGGATATTTTTCTTTGTATATTTTATAAATTCCTTTAAAAAAGGCATAAAGCCCTACAGTAGCAAAAAGCAGCCCGCTCACCGCTCACCGCTCACCGGGTAGAAAAGATTATCTCCTCATCTATACACCTCTAACCACAGTTGACACAGGAAGAGGGACAAATATTCCCTGCCACCGTTGAAAATTTCTACAATACGATACATATTAAAGAAGACTATCTATCCTTTGCTGAAATTTAAAACTGCATTTATTTCAGCCCCATAGCAGCAACAAACGAACAATTTGAATAAACCATCTCGAAAGCCTGGAATTGGACAAGAAGTTTAATTTTTTGCCGAATATATTGATGCAAATATATAAAATGCAACATTTAAACGGCACATATGTTCTGAATCATGTGACTCCTGTTGCCACCGACTGTTTGAATATCTCCATCTTCCCACTTTAACCCCCCATCAACCTCCCACCATATGCAAAAGAAGAAGTTAAATCTCTTATTTCATTTAACGATTTCCACATTATCTCCTACGAATACAGATTTACGAGAGACAAAGTTTTCTCAGAACGGAATCACGTTCTCACTGCAATATAAACTATATTATCACAAATGCCTCTAGACATAACGTTAATACGATTTCCCATACGGCTATGATTTGTATGGGCGGTACCTACCGCACGCCTTTACGTTCTACCGCACGCCCTAACGCTCTACCGCACGCCCACCAAATACGTGCGGAACATGCTGTTTACAATGGAGCATCAATTTACATAATTCTCATTTTGCTTGACTTGCATCCATTTGCCATAATATGATTTTAAAGTGCCGACTCAGAATAAAAGTGCATTTTGGTCCTACGGGATTTGAGAAAGCTGATTGTAGCAAATAAATTACGTTTCACGTCAGAGAAGGGCAAGGTCGTTGGGCTTCTGGGAGGCTCTTAAACACTCCCCTTAAATAATGAGATTAGTTTTACTTTCGAGAAAAGTGTGACATTATTTTTCCCGTCCTTTTGTAACGTTGAAAGTTTTTCTCTGATCGATGTGTCTTCTGGCACAAAGCTTAAACGAAATGCTCGATAATGTTTTAACTAGAAAAGTGGCATACTCAAAATAAAATATATAATGAAGTCATCATCTAAGATAAGACCTCTTAACTCTTAGGCCCCAAATAGGTCAACAAAATTGATTAACTGATAAAAATATTCAAAATTCAGAAATTTAAAAAATGTTTTAGCAATTTCTCAAGAAGTAATGAAAAAAAGCTTATTTCGGGGATACGAATACGCCCGCAACAAATTTTAACGGTTTATATTTTCAGTGTTAGTGAAACATTATTATAAAAAGTCCCCACCCTTGTTCCCACTCTGTTTATTTTTTAAATATTATAAATAGAACTCGAAAAATTTTACCCCTTTCTGTACATTTTTTAATAGAAAATGGGCTGTTCATTTTATTCATTAGATTCATCCAGACACCGCGAGCCTGAGGTGTTAACAAATATCAAGTATGTTAATACTTGAACATTTATGGAAAGGCCCGAATGTATTATTTTAGTCACATTTAATTTCATACCCTTTATTTTGCCCTTTTGACTGCATATTTATGTATTTTTCGGTTGGGAATTGCTCGCTTGCGTTTTGTGAACTCTCGGGACGAAACTATTATTATTTGAAAGTCGATTTTTGTTTGCTAGGCAGTTTAATTGCTGTTTATTGGCAAAATCGTTCACTAAGCTACATTCAACACTATTTAGCCTACCGAGTACCGAATTGTAAAATTATTTTGCTACCTCTTTTGATTTTTTTTTATTTATAGTTTTTGTGTTCAATTTGTAGAACTCCATTTTAATTTTTATATAATTTAATTGAATTAAATTTAATATTATTATTATTGAGTTTTGCTATTTTCAGTTTTTTATTTTTTAGTGACAGCTGTTTCGGCGTTTAAGGCCATTGTCAAACTGTTTGTCAGACAGTTTGACAATGGCCTTAAACGCCGAAACAGCTGTCACTAAAAATTAAAAAAACTGAAAATAGCAGAACTCAATAATAATAATATTAAATTTACCTCTTTTGAATTGAAACCAAAGTTCATTTCTTAAGTTCTGTTTATACAATTTGATTTTGAAAAATAAATTATAACATGAAATGAGATCCCTGAGGCGTATGTGCAGTAAAAACCATGTATGACCGTGTTAAAAAATTAAGCGGAAAGAATGCAAGGCTGATGTAGGCGTAACGAATAAAATTAAGAATGGGACGCTTTGATGGGGGGGCATGTACAGCAGATAAACGAAGAAAGGAGTGTAAAAAATATATATGACGTGAAAGTGAATGGAATAAGAAGTCGGGAACGTCCGAGGAAGACTTGGCAAGATCAAGTGAATCAAACACTAGAGTCAGAATAACAGAAGAGTATGTACGAGACGGTGTATGAATGTGAATGAAGCAAGGAGTGTGTGCCAAGACAGAGTTGTGTGGCGGTACATCAATTTTGTTCGACCTTCGTACCAAACAGACAGTTGCACATTTTTAGACATAATATTTTGAAGACATAACCATTTGTCAGATTATTAAGCCAACTAATGGTTACAGATAAAAAAAATACCTCCTTTTGGCCATCTCAATGCAAATCTTTTCTTATTGAGATGGATCCTTTATTTGATTATCATTCACCGGTCGGTAGCTGAGTGGACAAACGCGTCGGATTCCCATCCGAGCGTCGTGCTTTCAATTCTTCTGCTGGCTAAGTCCTCTATCATTACACAAGCAACATCTTCCGCTTCTTATGATGGCAGTAGGAATTTTTCAAATATTGTCAGGTTATTCGTAACCCGGGAATGTTTGTCTTTCTTTAAAAAAAATTTAAAAAACTCCAATATTTTTCCAAGTACGTATTTATAGTGATAAACTTTATTGAATCTGCTTAGCGAAATAAAATGTTTTTGTACAAATCTACATGGTTCGGAATGTGTTTGGTAAAATATATCTCTATTTGGCGCATTAACGTAACGATAAAGCTTTGAATTTATGTGAAGTCACTTTACATGGCAGGGGTTGTGTAGGTGGCGTATAATGATCCCCGTCCCGAGGCCTACGCCCCCGCGCGAACCACCCAACACGAGTACACCTGTGAGGTAAACCGTAGGTAATAAATACCCTCCGAGTCCCCGGTGCTTAAACTTTATATGCCACATGTGGCTTCTGCTCCCTGATATCATCTTTCGTGTCATTTGTAGAGTTCACAGGCTCCCAATCTGTGGCATAGGACAAAGTCAACGATGTTTATTTTATAAATATTAACTCCTCAAAATCATTTCCCCTTTCGATCTCTGTGATCTGGAAAGATATTGGAAATGCTTGATTAATAATTAATTCTTTCATTGATTCATTGATTACTTTATTCTTCATTTCAACGTTTCATTAAATCATTGATTCATCAATTCATCGATACTGTGATTATTTTATTATTTGATTTAATGATTCATTGACTCATTGATTCATTGATTCATTGATTCATTGATTAATTGATTCATTGATTCATTGATTCATTGATTCATTGATTCATTTATTCATTGATTCATTGATTCATTGATTCATTGATTCATTGATTCATTGATTCATTGATTCATTGATTCATTGATTCATTGATTCATTGATTCATTGATTCATTGATTCATTGATTCATTGATTCATTGATTCATTGATTCATTGATTCATTTATTCTTTATTTTATTCATTGATTTTACATTGATTCATTCATTGATTCATCATTCATTCATTGATTAATTCATTGATTCATTTATTCATTGTTTCATTGATTCATTGATTCATTGATTCATTGATTCATTGATTCATTTATTAATTTATTCATTGATTCATTGATTCATTCATTCACTGATTCATTGATTAATTGATTGATTATTTTATACATTGATTTATTGTTCATTGATTCATTAATCCAATTATTCATTGATTCTTTAATTTATTGATTGATTTTATCATCGATTAATTGATTCATTGATTCATCAATTACATCAATTTATTGTTTATTGATTAATACTCATTGATCAAATTATTCATCGATTCGATGATTAATTTTATCATTGATTTATTGATTCAATGATTCAATGATTTATTGATTCATTAATTCATTGATTCGTTGATTGTGTGATTAGTTGATTGTTTGATTAATTGGTTCTCTAGCCATTTTCAAAATAGTGAATTAGAGGTCGTGAAGCAAATGATTCCATTAAATTGAAAATTAAGCATCTTTAATTGAACAAAGTGGGTTAAAATAGTGTTTTAATATTGTTACCTAATTAGATGATTTAGGAATTATATTAATGTATTTTATGTCTAAATGTTGATATAATATGCATGCTGTAGACACATTTGTCTAGGAGAATTTATCAACACCTATCACCAAGAATTTATTAATTTATTAACATCTATTAATACATGTTTAAGTAAGTGTTTTATAAATGTTCTCTATGTGTCTCTGAAAAAATACACAATGAAACTGTGGGTCGCTGTTAAATATAGTTTGGGGTCTCCAATTATTATAAACTTAAAAAGTAATGTACATGAATTGACATTTTATTAGAGTTTGTTCTTGGGACAATTATTAATTTTTATTAAGTAGTTAACTTGAATAAAGTTTTACCCAAACGTAATTATTGCGCGACCTATGCACGGTTGTAACCTCCGAGCAATAATATACATGATAGAGCGCTGTAGAGAGAGCTATAGTCAGTTTTGACGAGGTTTGCCGTGCTCGGCTAGACCTAGGCGTGTCTAGGGTATTTATACATTCATTTATAGCACATGTCGACATAATGTTTTTGTTTATTCGTATAACCCCTTTTTCACAGTATTGTTTAAAAAATGTATTTAACACATAACCTAATAAACCGTTGAGTTACGTCAATTCATTTCGCGTATCATAACGTTTGGGCGGAGTCAACGGAGACGCGGGACACGAAGAAAATTCTAACAATACTTTAAAGCGGTCTGATAATTCGAGAAAATTTGTTGTCTCTTTTTTTCTCATGATGTACGACGTAAAACCCGGAGAAAGCGATTTATCCCAAATCTGCATAGGTTGGGTAAAATAGAATTAGCTCTCTCTCCATAAATTGTTACTTCAAGGTTGAAAGGATTATTGAAATAAAACGAATAATTTGATCAAATTGGTTTAGTTAGTTTGGCATAGTATAAGTTAGGTTGGCCTTTGCGCTTGTACATCCAAAAACCGTTTTTTTTTTCGTAAAAATGATAACAAAAAATAATATGAATTATCTCACCTACAGCAAGGTTATCAGTCAAGTTTTGAAACTGTGATAGTCATATCAGAGTTCTTATCAAAATAACTGTGTTATTGTATTTCAAACACACGAACAAATGCTTGTCATAAGTCTCCACGATTATTTTGATAATTTTTGAAGAGACTTATGAATTTGAAAATAACGTCACTTTTTAAATTGTTTAGTAAGAAAACATTATTATTTTACAGCTCTATTACAGCTTGCGTTGGGAAAAACTTCAATGTTTTGTGAATGCTTCACGAATTGTTAGTTATTTAAAATGAACCTTCGAAGTGAACACTTCAATTGAAGTCGAACTCGCAAAATAGAGAATTTATAAAAAAAATGAATTTATCCGCTTATTTGTTCAATTCTTTTCGGAACCGGTTCCTCGCCGAACAAGCACGTTCTAGTCGGTAGAGATTTGAAAACGAAAAGAACTGGAACTGGTTCCTCGCCAACAAAAACACGTACTCTCTTTTCAATGAAATGAATGAAGGCTAAAATGAACTACCAACTTCAATTGAAATATTTGTTCAATAAAATGAAGTTATTGAAATGAATGAACGCTAAAATGAAATACCGACTTCATTTGAAGTATTTGTTCAATGAACAATGAATGAAGTAGGAACTGTTTCCAAAAAGAAGTAGTTCTTTCAGAGTGGTCACAACGCTAATTACAGCATTATTGAATATTGTATCTAGTGTTTATTAATTTGTTGAATTACCTATTTTATTTACGGAAATAGCCTTGGAAGTAACAACATATGGAGAGAGTGCTAATTTTTTTTACCCAACCTATACAAATTTGGGATAAATCACTTTCTCCGGGTTTTTACGTCTTACGCCATGAGAAAGAAAGAGGCAGAAAATTTCGCCAAATTATCACACCGCTTTAAAGTACTGTAAGTACTTTTTGTGTTGCGCGTCTCCCCTGACTCCGCCCACACGTTTTCAGATGCGAAATAAATTAACACAAGTCAACGGTTTCTGAGGTTATATGACATATATTTTTGTTTATAAGAATACTATGAAAAAGTGGTTATACGAAGAAGCAAAAAAACATTATGTCGACATGTGCTATGAATGGATGTATAAATACTAGCGTTGGTAGAAACTTCAATGTTTTGTGAATGCTTCCCGAACTGATGGTTTTTTAAAACGAACCCTTCGCAGTGAACACTTCAATTGAATTCGAACTCGCAAAAAAGAAATTAAAAATTTTCCGGTTATTTGTTCAGTTCTTTTTGGAACCGGTTTCTTGATATTCCTCGCCAAAACAAAAGTACTAGTCGGTAGAGATTTGAAAACGAAAAGAACTGGAACTGGTTCCTCGACAAAACAAACAGATTTTAAAACGAAAAGAACTCCTCAAAAAACACGTTCTCTTAGATCTAAGTACTTTGAAGTCGGACTTCAATTGAAGTACTTCTTTATAGGCTTTGAAGTTCAATTTCACAACTGAACTGCTGCAAATTGAAGTAGTTCTTTGTCATCTAACTTTCATTGAAGTATTTGTTCAATGAAATGAAATGAATGAAGTTTGAACTGCCGCAAAATGAAATAGTTCACACGGAGCAGCCAGAACCCTAAAATGAACTACCAACTTCAATTGAAGTATTTGTTCGATGAACAATGAATGAAGTATGAACTGCTGCCAAAAGAAGTAGTTCTTTCAGAGCGGTCACAACGCCAATAAATACCCTAGCCCCATTTCTAACCACGCCCAGGTCTAGCCGAGTCCGGCAAAATTCATCAAAATTGAGAACAGAATCGCCCTATCTTGTATATTATTGTTCAGAGGAAATAACTAAGGCTTTTGTGTAGTCTAAAAATATGTTGTTTTTGTTATATTGATTCATACATAACGACGGGTAGTTCACTTAAGTTAATAATCGACTTAATGCAGATGGCGGATAGAATCATCGCTTTTAAACATACTTTTAATTAATGAATACCGCACAAGAGTCCCAACTGCTCCCAACCGTCTATAGCCAGTGAGACTATGGCATCCCTAATTGAAAGAAATGGGAAGAGAAAGGTTGAAAAGTACCTGTATATTCAGATCCGGTCATCAAACACGGCTAAAGCCATTTCATGTAACGTTTCGATTCTAAATAGTGATTTTTATATAATTCAATTGAATTAAATTTAATATTATTATTATTGAGTTCTGCTATTTTAAGTTTTTTTATTTATATTTTTGTTTTTAGTGACAGCTGTTTCGGCGTTTAAAGCCATTGTCAAACTGGCCTTAAACGCCGAAACAGCTGTCACTAAAAAACAAAAAATAAAAATTAAAAATAGCAGAACTCAATAATAATAATATTAAATTTAATTCAATTGAATTATATAAAAATTAAAATTGAGTTCTACAAATTGAACACAAAAACTACAAATAAAAATAAAAAAAAAAACTAAATAGTTATCTTTCACCACGGCGATACTGAATGTATCTACCTATCTAGACGTCCCGCAAATATACTACATATTATTTTGTCTAACTAACTAATTTACCACCACGCTGTTTCCCCGCAGGGGTGGCCAGAGAAGACGGATCGCCGTACAATTCTGTCTTGGCACGTACTCCTTGCTTCGTTCACATTCATACATCGTCTTCTGTTATTCTGACTCTTCACGTGACCCGATACGAGTATTTGTTTCACTTGATCGTGCCATGTCTTCCTTGGGCGTCCCCAACTTCTTCTTCCATTTACTTTCACATCATATATTATTTTCCCACTCCTTTCTTTCTTCATTCGCTCTACATGCCCCAACCATCTAAGCGTCCCTTTCTTGATCCTTTTAATTACGCTTACAACAGCCTTGCATTCTTTCCGGATATTCACATTTTTAACACGGTCATACCTGGTTTTACCGCACATATGCCTCAGGGATCTCATTCTAACGGCATTCAGTCTACTACATATTATTTAATATTAGTTAAATTTGAAATAACATAAATTAATTAACACAAATTGATTTGCGCACGCTGGAAATTGAAATCTTATGAAATTCGTAGTTATGGATCTAAACCACTCAACCACGAAGGCCGGCAAGTCCTCCATCATTGCGCGAGCAACATTTTTCGCTTTTAATTATGGTAGTAGAAAGTTTTCAAATATGAACACGTTATTCGTTAAATGGGAATGTTTGTCTTTCTTTGAAAAAAATAAATTATTAAAAGGTTTTCCTTTCAATCAAGCTTCATGAATCCTTATTTTTATATGTCACATAGAACCTAAATAAATATTTCTCACTCTACCAGCCTAAAGGTTTGACATGGTATGGCGTGAATATACCTTAACGCCCCATAAAAACGAATATTCTCTAATAATTTCTGTTTTCAGAATTGAAAAATTTTGACGAGGGTGTTAAAAACGAATCTAAGTGTTTTATCGGGTTATTTTCAAATTGATGGCAATTGGAAATTCTTTTCTTACGTTCGGGTTGAAAAATGCCCAAATAAAAATTCCAAATTTAATTTTGAAAAGCTCTCTTGGCCTCGAGCGCTTTAAACCTCAACAGGCTCAACTCTGCACAGGTTTGTAAATAATAAAATATCTAAAAAATAAAATGGGGGTGTTGGATTGGAAGATGCGATAAAACAACAATGTGTTTTCAGCTTCAGATGAATTTGGAAAATAGTGGACTTTAAAGCTATAAAGCTCTACCACGTGATGGATGTGGAGAGATTATGGAATGAAGGACCTAAGGAAACCAATTCACTCACCGATGAAGTTGATGTTTAAGTTCTTGATTATTCTTACACATTGTATTATTAACGAAAACCATAACAAAAACACACTAAGCTTCATATTATTTGAAGAACAACAACAAACCGAACGACCAAACGAGGCACCAATGAACGAACACGTTTTTTCACATAACTCTCTTGTTTCTTGATTGTATCTTGTTTTTAAACTCGGTATTGTCGAATACGGAAATCAAATATAGTCAAATGGTTGGACAAGGTAGGAACTGGATAAAAAACAAGAAAGTAAGAACCTAACAAATTATTTCTATGAAAACAGTAGAAGTTTTTATAATACTAGAAAAATTACGGTATGTAAGAAGAAAAAAAAAAGTTGTTTTAATCCACCCATTTTAAAAATAAAGTAATGAGTGCTAGAATACACTATAAGTAGGTACTTTTTTACATAGGTGGAGCATTTATAAAGATAATTTTTTTAATTAAGCGAAAAAATAAAACTTATCGTTTTATACGCCAACCGGAACGACCGTTTCTTTATCAGGGGTAAATAAATACTAACTGAACAATATTATGAGACAACAAAAAATATGTTCCCGCCGGAAAGGCAAAAGGACTGAAGCGCCATTTTGGGAAGTTAACACCAATCCGTAAGTCTTCAGTACCTGGTTTGATTTTAAAAAAGTGTTAACTCAAGTAAATCAATGAGTTACTTGAACCGACAAAAAGCTTTAAAAACTCCCAAACTTGTGTCGTTGGAGTTAAATCGTCTCCATAATGGTAAATTTATTTTAGAAGATTGAAGGGTCACAAAAGTCTTTAGAATCAAACGAGAGTCAGAGCATTCGAAGCAGAAAAAAAACTTGATCAAAACTGCATATTTAACTAATTTTTAACCAAAGCGTTTTTTCTTATTTATTTATCTACGCCCGTTATATGTAATTGGACATTTGTCTGTTGGTAAAAATGAATAAATAATAACCTATCAAATCTCCTGTCTTCCAGCACGGGCTCGCAGGTGGCCCCGGTGACCAGGGGGCCCTACAGGGTGGCCATGCTGGGGGCCTCGGGAGTGGGCAAGACAGCTCTGACCTGCCAGTTCACCACCAGCGAGTACATCTGTGCATACGACGCTTCACTAGGTAAGCTCTAATTACTGTTAATAATAGTTATTTTCATGCGTCTGGTAAACGGTTTATTTGGCTAAAAACACATATCAATAGATGATAATAATTATAACTTTTTTTATAACCGAGCGCTTTTATATCAACTTTGTTTTTTTATATTGACTGTGTTTAGGTGAAAAGCGCCATTACACTTTTTTATGTAAATTTAGGCCTTTTTCATTTTTATTTTTTATTTATTAACTTTTTGTTTCTTACATTATTTTTTTTAAATTACCTACCTCACTAGGTCATAAGAACCTGTTCTGAGGTAAGTGACAGTGAGTACAAGTAGAATAATTTTAAAAAATGATGATATTTGTTACACAATGTTCTAGTTTGTAATGGTGAAGAATTTCAAGTGCTATTTTAGGAGGTCTTCAATTTCCTTGCGGTCCTTACTCATTAGCCATTTAGTAATGTTTTGATTGAAGGAATACATATTGGTGATGGCTACAGTCTGTGGTGGGAGTTTTTTGTAAGTGTGAGGCGCGATGTACATATGGTGTACTTATACTTTGCTTGACACCTGATCATAATTTGATCAAATGCTGAAACGGGCTGAGAAACGGTGGTTAAAGGGGGCGATTATTTGAAGTGGTAACAGGAAAAAAAACATAATGGCGCTAGTCTCTGATTTTCCACAGTGTAAAATATGACAGTGGACCAAACCACTAGACCTAAGTTTGCTTGCAAATGAATATAATGCCTTTGACCTAAACACAGTCGATATGTATGATGCAGTAAAAGTCTCAAATGCTCGAAGCCAGTGAGACTATGGCACTCCCGATCGGAGAATGTTTTGAAGCTCAAGGGGTGGGAAGGGGTAAGAGATGAGAAGGGGAAGGTTGAAAGGTATCTGGCTCTTCAGATCTAGTCACTAAGCATGGCTGAAACCATCTCACGCAACGTTTCGATTTTGAACGGGAGTTTTTCACCAGTGCGATACTGGAAGTATCAGTCACTCTGGAACGTGCCTTAAGTATACTACATATTTTGTTCATTTTCACGTGACTTCTGTATTCGTAGCCGAGAATCTTACCCTCTCGGTCGCGGACGGCGTAAGGGTGCTTTAAAACTAGAAATTATACTGAAATTACGTTTTAGAATTACTTAATTACTTTTAAGTGTTTTGCTTATCTACTCGTACTTAGATAAAACCGTAATTTGTGAAATAAATCAAAATTGGCACTCGCCTATTGAACCATTTTCAGATTCCAAGAGCCGTGAAAAAGGTTCAGACTAGTGGAATAAACTTTAAAGAATGAACAATGAAAAATATCAAAAGATTTAAATATGTAGGCTAGTGCAAAATAAAAATATGATGGGTTCTTTCAAATCCATGTGCCTAAATTAAGCTCAGAAATAAAATATTCAACTCAACTGTATTATTTTTTTATGGGTACGTTTCGTTCTGGATTCTGTTCTGTGAGAGGTTTTTTGAATTTTGAATTGTATTCATGTGGTATTGTAAAAGCTTTCACATCAAAAGCACGATCTCTGAATTGAGTATTTGGTGTGCACTTTCGTTCCTTCAATGTTCAGAAAGCCAATGATTTTGCTGATCTAAGGGTTGATTTTCACGAATTATTTTTTTCGGGAATGCACAGTACTAATAAGTAAGGTAAAGAAGAAAACCAAATCAAAACTGAGGACCCCTCTTTATTTACTTTCATCCACAACCTAGTATATGCATGTAAATATATTCTTAAAATAGAAATTAGACTTTTTGTTTAATGGTAAATAATTCTTTTAATCACCTTTTTACATTATAATAGCTCTGGGCAATGTTTACAATTCACTGTCCATGTCTATTTATCCAGCACAAACAGGTAGAGTCCTTACTTGGAATTCCCTCGCTAAAATAATTCATCTCCGAGCTGGGCAACCTCTGGAAAAGCTGCCAAACGTGTAATTTGAACTCTGGCCTTTAAATTAGGATATTGGAGTATTCTCCTTTGGCAGGCTTAATTAAACAATAGACGAAGACAATCTACGTTTTGTTTTCTCGAAGGTCAAAAACCACTTTAACTTCATCGATGTTTTAGTCTTTGAGTTTCGTGTTTTCAAAATTCGTCTTGTTCAAAGGTTACTTTAATTGTTAAAAGTTTTGAAGTTTTTGAAGTGTTGTATTTTCAGACGAACGATGTTTTATCTTTTGCAAACAACGACTGAAATATTGTGTTTGAGGGTAAGCACCTAAAAATACAAACTTTTTGGTTTTCTAGTACAAGCAAAACTACAAATTCTTTATTTTCAATTTTTTTACGGGTGGTTAGAAAAATGTCTAAGGTTGCTAATGAATACAATCCTTAAACAGTAATCATTTAAATTCTTTGTAAAATGCACACTGAAATTTCAAGTAAGACGTTCAAAAATACTTTTGCTGGTTTTAGAACTGTACGTTTTACTGATATTTCAGTATGTTTTTCATTGAATTTGAAGAATTACAATTTAAAAAATGTATTCACTGAAAACCTCAGACATTTTTCTAACTACCCATTGAAAATTTGTAGATAAATCATTTATTATATTGCTTGTATTAGAATACTACAATTAACTTTACCCAAAAACTTGGAATAATTAAATCAATTGCAACAAACAATGGATTTGACCATACCCTAATTGATAGAATCCTTGCTAAAAAAATTACGACTTATATCTACAAAAAAAATCCTTTATAACAGTGTACCTAGATTCAACACATTCAAAATAACCAAAACAATGGCTGGCGTAGAATTTTAAATGTTAATAACTTTTCTTCTTTGAGTGTGTCTAAATTTCCATCAGAAATTAAAGCCGCTTTTATACTAATAACAATTTGGGTAAACTCTTAATTAAACTCTAAGGATACAGAAGATAACCTAAGCCATTCAGGTATTTATAATCTTCGATGTAATGATTGTCCAGCATTCTATGTAGGTAAAACTGTAAGAAATGTCAACACAAGCGGTGACTGAACATCTGAAGTGCCTGAATGGAGTGGGTTACTCTGAATTCGCTTTACACCTAATTGATACGGATCACTCTTTTCTCAAATATTCTGGAATAGATGTACTCCATAGAAATGGGATAGGTCTACGCCTTAATAATTATGAAGCTCTCGAAATGAAAAAATCCCTAAAAATAAATAAAAGCAACCTACTTAATAAGCAACTAGATTTATCCAGCAGCCCGATTTTAAATTTGTTCCCCTTCCACCCCCCTACCCCATGCCCATTTTACGTTTTCCCCAAGCATTATAATTCTGTTTTGATTTAACACATATTTGTTCAGCCCTGAAGAAGGTTCAGGTAGAGCCGAAACCGGTTGGTATATGTATCTAATAAAGTGGTGTCAAAACAAAGTTACTTTTATTTAAAATTTAGTTAAATTTATTGTATATTTTGATAATTTTCTTAATGCATACGTGAGTTCGAATTTTCAAAATGCCACCCTCGTATGTACGTACGCCCAAGGAAGTTGTATGGTTAAATCTTTTAAAAACATTCTGATCGTGAAAGAGTTAAAACGTATTTTCTTTACTTTACAAATGAATTCATTTGTTAATATTGTAAGCTTTAGAATTTTAAATTTGAACAAGTAAAAGTGAATAACATTACCAAGGGATTCCAGTTAATTTTACATATTTTACGACAAAGGGTATTTTTTCTTATTTAATTTTCTCTTTCGCATTCCAATCCTGTCCGGAACAAGAATCGTCCTTAATAAGAAGAATTTTTTTCATGAGCCGTATTATTTGCTTAAAAGATTCGAATAAACCGTCTGAGTGGATAAAAAAAATCATCTTCCAGCATATTATTATGAATTGCTTGGGCCTTCAAAAATAAAATTATATGATGCAAACAGAGTTTCAAAACTTTTTCGCGATATTTCATACGACCTTCAAAAGGAGTTAAGCTTTTTTCGCACGATTCGTTTTATGAATACACGTAAATAAAATAAAAATATAGGGTTTATAGTCAAAATATATTTCGTCAAGCGAATGATGTATTTTTTAAATTACATGAATATATTAATCTGTGAGAAATAGTTGTGAGGTTTTTTTTTTTTAAATATAGTGAATACCACACAAGAGTCCCAACTGCTTCCAACCGTCTAAAGCCAGTGAGACTATAGCATTCCCCGATCGGGGTATGTTGTGAGGTTGAAGGTAGTGAGAAGGAGGAAAAGATGGGGAATAGGAAGGTTGGGAATTACCTGGCTATTGAGATCTGGTCACCAAACACGGACAAAGCCAATTCAAGCAACGTTTCGATTTTGAAATTAATTAAATAAAATTTGTTTTCTTACGCCGGAATTTTAACCCGCGACCTCTGGATTCGTAGTCTTTCGTCTTACCACTCGACCACGCAGGCCGTCAAAATGCGACTTAGGTAATGTACTTTATATTTTATGTTTTTTTCATCTGTGTTTTCTCCTCAATAAAAATAAATAAATAAATTAAAACTGCTCAAAAATGTCAACTGCCCAGAGCCAGTGAGACTATGTAATCCCGATTGGGGTATGTTGTGAGGCTTAATGATTGGGAAAGGGAAAAGAGATGGAAAAAGGAAAGTCAGAAAGTACCTGCCTATTTAGATCTGGTCACCAAGCACAGCTTAATCCATTTAAAGCAATGTTTCAATCCCGAATGAAGATCTTACGCCAGGACTTTTGGCAGTTAAAAAATTGTCACCAATTTAGCGAATATTGCAAAAAGAGTTGGTTTTAAGAATATGTTAATAAGACCGTGTTAAAAATGATGATATCCGGAAAAACTGCAAGGCTGATGTAAGCGCAATGAATAGAATCAAGAAAGGGACGCTTAGATGGTTTGGGCACGACTTGTCTTGACAGAAAAAAAACCTTGTGGTAATAAATATAATAAAAATATCCAAGTTGGTTTTTGTTTTCATTTGTAATTGTAGGTACATGCGCACTAGATAATAAAAATAAATCCCTTAGTTTTGGTTCCACCAAAAAAATAAAGCCTCCGAGAACTCAATCGCGCACAGTTCTTTATTTCAGATACATGTAAAGGCTCTTCCTTCAAATATAAGCATATTTATTTGCGTGAACATCCACCGAACCAATTTCTGCGTGTAAATTGAAAAACTATTTCCCAAATCGAAGCTTTCTCAACAGGGCTGGTATTTGAATAAGAAAAATGTGGAAAAAGCCTCCGGCTTGTGGGAGCGTTCTTTATCGGGCGACAAGACTTTCCTTTCGGCTGAAATGTTTCAGGAATATGTAAAAGTAGTTTCAGCGCATGGGGAAACCTGAATAATCGTACTTTTACGAAAAGTTCACCACTTTTTTCGAATAATATATGGAGATTCGCGCTTTCAGCATTTAAAATAATGGGTATTTAATTTTATAATGCTTAAGTTAACTAACTAACAATCATGCAGTTTCTCCGCAGGGCACAGCAGAGAGGACGGATTGCCATCAAACCTGTCTCTTGGTAAACACTCTTTGCTTAATTCACATTCATACATCTTCTCATACACACTCTTCCGTTATTCAGACTCTTGACATGGCGCGACTCAAGTATTTGATTCACTTGATCATGCTATGTCTTGCTCGGGCGTACTCGACTTCTTCTTCCATTCACTTTCGCGTAATATATTCTTTTCACACTCCTTTCTTCGTTCCTTTGCTCTACATGCCCACACCATCTAAGCAGCCTTTTCTTAATCCTATTCATTAAGCTTACATCTGCCTTGTATTCTTTCCGGATATCCACATTTTTAAAACGGTCATACATAGTTTTACTAATTTCTACAGCAATCAGTATACTTTCATCCTTCCTCTGCCAGTTTCATTTATCACTGCCATACATCAGGGTTGGTATCAGAACTCCATTGTGGAGCGCTAGCTTTGCTTATCTAGGCATTTTTTTTATTTATTTGCATTAACAGCGCTCAGTCCTCACTTAATGGAGTTTCCTGCAGTCACCCTTTTTTCAATATCCTTATTAGCCTTTCCATCTTTCGTAAACACACTTCCCAAATACAGAGAAGAAGAATAGAAGTAAGAGGTTAAACCTATAGATGCAAAAGTACTCGAGTTAAAGTGTTTGCACAAATACATTCATGAACTACCGACCTCAAAATATTGTTTGACATTTTGAAGCCTGTCACCCGCAGACTTTATCGAGGAAAACGGTAAACTAAGTTCGGTCGAAGTTTGCCAAACTGTCCAAGATATTATTTTGAATTCGCTTCAAACTGATACAATCTTCGATGCCAAGGATTAACCACAAATTATAAACAGATGGTAAATAGTAGTGGTATGAAGTTTGAGACGTGAATCGATTCATTGAATCAAACAAATTAACTTAGGGTAGAATCAATTAATGAATTTGGAAAAAATAATTTGATGTTGAATCGGTTCATTAATTTGAACGAATTACCTTAATATTGGAAAGACTTTAAAAAATGATTTGATTCATTAATTTGAACGAATCAATCTAAAATTGAGTAATGATATCATTTTGAACGAATTAACTTATTGTTAAATCGATTCATCATTTTGAACGAATTAACTTATTGTTGAATCGATTCATCATTTTGAAAGAATTAACTTATTATTGAGGCGATTCATTAATTTGAACGAAATGTCTCAATGTTGGATGTATTCATTTTTTTGTGTTCGCTCGCCACCTGACGCCATAACACACCTACAATGACGAATAATATGAAAAAATTAACATAGTGTTGAATCAATTAATGGATTTGGACTAATTAACTTGATATTGAATCGGTTCATTAATTTGAACGAATTATCTTAATATTGAACAGATTTAATAATCTTAACGAAAAAAATATAAATTGAAATTTTATTGAATCGATTCATAATTCTGAATGAATTGACTTAACATTGAGTTATGACACCATCTTGAACGAATTAACTAAATGTTGAAGCGATTCATCATTTTTAACGAACTAACTTATTGTGAAGCGATTCATTAGTTTGAACGAAATATCTCAATGTTGAATGTATTTACTTTTTATGTTTGCTCACCAACTGACGCCATGCCATGGAAAGGCAAAAGGGCTTAAGCGACACATTGGTCAAAAATTAGTTAAATATGTTAATTAATTATTTAACAATGTTTTTGCTTTATCGTTCACTGTTTTTAAATTTATGTTATACACTATATTTAAATACTTACTTTCACAAGTAAGGCTTCGTTTGGCATTCATATATAATACACAAATAAATCGGTAAACTTTTTTATGGTTTTCGTGTTAAATTTGTAGAACTTCATTTCAATTTTTCATACTTTAATTTAACAGTTTTGTAAATTAATTATAATTAATAAAAAATAAAAATAAAATTGTACGCAAAAGCAATCATCAAATGAATGTAAACAGTTCTTAAAAAAAAATGGCTAACAGAGTTTTTACAGAAAATAATAATTAAACAGCGCACTAAAATCACATAAATAAGTCGTTTCAATGTGGCCTAATAACAATTTGATAGTGGCCTTGAACTCTGAAACAGCTGACTCTAAAAATAAAATATTAATTGGCAGAATTTAATAAATGTAATAATAAATTTGATTGAATCAAATAATAAAATAATGTAAGCACATAAAAATTTATCATTATTCTTTATCACCTTCTCAGTTGACGTTTTGTCTTTTTGTTTAATTCATATTTACTGTCTATTTCGTTGTTATAATTTAAAATTGTTTCTTACTCTATGTTTTGTTATTTTATTTTATATTTTTTTCTCCCTCTGTATGTATACTATAACCGTACACTTTGCAGTTTTTGTTTAGTTTAATTTTGTACCCTGGTGATGCTTGGACTAAGCGAAACCGGTCGGTCTTAAAAAGTAAAATAAAATTTGTAGTCTTTTACAAAGTTATTTTTAATTTCTTTAAATAAAAAAACAAATAAAAAACAGTTTATATCATAGACATAAAATACACGACACGTCATATTCATACAAATCTTTAAAAAAATGTAGCATTACTAGTAACGTTTTGTATTTCGTTTCACCCGCGTATGAAAAGGAGAGCCATTCAAATGATATGTGTGTACGGATGAGATAGCTATATTAAACGTTCCGCGCTATTGTTATAATCGGGAATTGCGCCACTAGCCGCGGTTGTCTTTCACACACTTATGTATTTCTGCAATCGCTATCTCACTCTGTTTTCAAGTGAAAAAACCTTGCGAATAATTGTATTTATTGAATTGAAATAATAAGTGATTTTTTAGTAATTATGAATAAAAAGAAACTCCACGAGATATGTTTTTTGCTCCCGAATGATTTTTACACCTCTCAAGGCGTTTTTTTCTCAGAATGGAGCCTACAGCGACGCGTTTGTGACAACTGGTGACAGTTTGTCTGTCGAACGAATGTTTGTGTGATACTAAACGCACTAAATCTCAGGTATATCTCGTGGACTCGGCTTAGTACATTCACGCGCGTTGTCTCAGTAACGTATCTACATTATTTAATTCATCTAAGGTTTATATTTAAAAAAAAAACTAACGTTGTGCGTAGGTAGTAACTATTTATGTGATACTCAAATCCTCAAAGAACTATAATTGCAGCTGTCAAAGCGAGATTCACAATCACTATTTCAAAATATGATTACTTTTTAAGGGTGGTAATTAATTCGCCACAAATTAACAGTTTCGAAATTCGAAATAATGATTTTGACTATTTTACTATCTTACTACATCGTAAATTTATTAATCTAAGATTAAAGGGGTTTATTCATGCTGACAGCCTTTGGTAAGCTACCACTCCCAAAGTTTAGGGGTTGCATTATATATTAGTTCTGATAAAGTCTCAATTACTGGTCTCAGTAATTATTTATATCGATTTTAGTTACTCGGTGGCAATTTTAATGTTTTCTGCTGATACATATTGAAAGCAAGGTTTTCGAAATATTGATGGAAAATCGTGTATTAGAAGAGATTAGAGGTTAGGGTTGAGGTGTTTTAAGCTTTCGGCATTTGACGTCGAAACAATTCAACGATTAGCGCCATTTTTCCTTTTGCGACAGTTAAGCGTTATATTTAAGTCTATACCACAAAAGAGTCTCAACTGCTTCCAACCATTTGGAGCTCAGAGCAATAATATACAAGAAGGAGCGCTGCTGTAGTCCGTTTTAATGAGTTTTGCCAGACTCCGCTAGACCTGGGCGTGGCTAGGACTAGGGCTAGAATATTTATACATCCATTTATAGCACATGTCGACATAATGTTTTTTTTAATTCGTAAAACCACTTTTTCACAGTATTGTTATAGACAAAAATATACCATATAACTTAAAAAACCGTTTAGTTGTGTCCAGTTTAGTATCATATCAAAACTTGTGGACGGAGTCCCCGGAGACGCGGGAGACCAAGATCATCCTTACAGTAGATAAAAGCGGTGTGTTATTTTTGCTGTCTCTTTCTCTCTCATGGTGTACGACGTAAAAACCCGGCGAAAGTGATTTATCGCAAGTTTGTATAGGTTGGGTAAAAAAAAAATAGCTTTCTCTCCATACTTCTGTTACTCCAAGAGAAGTGCCTACCAAATTCAACAGAAGATCGTAAGTAACATTCTTGCGATCTGTATCTGCGGGCCCATTGCGGTACGCCCAGCTTCTGGGAGACTACCTTAACTCTGGCTTCAGTGGAGTTATCGAGTCTGTGCTGGTCACTTAAGATTAGACCGAGTATGTCGATAGAAAGCTTTTTGGGAAGATTACTTCCGTTGAGAGAGATTCGATTTTCGTTTCGACCTATTTTGGTCGACATCAAACACGATTGGGTCCATAGACAATAAATTCTACGAGGCTATCTCCCGAGAGAAAACTCTTTAGGGGTAACCTTAAATTGTCTGCTTCAAAGCCTTTCGAGTAATTGGAGCGTCTTTAAAGGATTAATTTAAGGAAACTGCCTTTTATAGGACTATGATAATATTTTATCAAGACCTCAAAAAAATTGTTGTCGGCCAATTTGTGAAATATTCAATAGAAGCTTTTGGGTGGTAGGTAACAAACACAAAAATGTACGTGTTTTTAATTTTCCCGCTAAAGATAAAATTCATTTATTTATTGACGGATTAATGTCCAATTTTCAACATAAGTAACTTCGAAGAATAATGAAATATATTTATTTATTTTATTGCAAACGCCCAAGTAGGCTTTTACATACAAAGTTAGGTACGAATATATGATGCGAAAGCGAACGGTAGAAGAAGTCGGAGACGCCCAAGGAAGACATGGCACGATCAAGTGAATTAAATACTTGAATCGGGCCACGTGAAAAGTCAGAATACAAGAAGAGTATGTATGAGACGATGTATAAATGTGAACGAAGCAAGGAGTGAGTGCCAAGACAGAGTTTTATGGCGGTTCATCTTTTCTGCCTACCCCTGCGGGGAAACGGTGTGTTAGTTAGGTAGTTAGGTACATAAAACAGTGAATAAATGAAAATTATTTGCTTAAACAAAATAAAGAAGTGTTTGATTATATTAAATTTAAATTGATTGAAAATACATGATATTATGGTATTCTTGTATCTACATTCCGTGCAGTTAAATACATCAGCCACCTTTGCGTATGTATTACAAACTACATGCAATCTAGGTACAAGCGAGTATCTGAAAGACTTAGTCTTGAGATTAGTGTTACAACTAAATAGAATTTTGGTTCGAGAAATTCTCGTTAGTATGTGAAAAGAAATAAAGTTCATTAAATCAAAAATAAGTCTTCAGCACCTGTTGAATTTTGAAAAGTAAAGTTATCTCAAGTAACTCAATGCTCTCAAGCAAAATTGTGTCGCTTGAGTCAAGCCTTCTCTCAAATGGTAAATATATTTTAATTGGCAGAAGCGCTACAAAAGTCTGACATATTTAACTCATTTTTGGCCAAAGTGTCCCTTAAGCCTTTTTACTTTTCCAGCGATGATATGTCTATTGAAATTGCGAGAACGCTCAGTCAAAGATGATAGTGAAATGGAATTGAGAACCTGATCCTCTTTTTAGTCTTTTCCACTTGTGGCATTTTATTGACTTTTAGCATACGGTCAGTTTTGATTTGTGAAAGCGTCCAAACGTCTTGATCAAATATCGAATCAATCAAACAATCTGTGAGAATACTTGGTGAACTCAAGCACTGTTATAAACTAATAAGAAATAAAATAAATTATTAATATTATAATTGCGGTGCTCGTATTCTTCATAAAAAATGGTCATGGCAACAGATTAAATAATTTAGAAGCACTAGAAATAAAGAAATCCGTTACAATTAATAGTCATATTCTTGATAATCAGTTAAATTTGTTATTTCCAGTAGTTTAATTTTAGGTATATTTCCCGTAGGCTCATAAAATTTCAAAAATAAATAAATATACCATATATACATGGCCTGTTCAAAAGAAAAGGTGGATTTTTAATTTTCGCGGGCTGTGTACATTCGATTATCGACTTTTTTTGTTCTGTTATGTTGGTACACATATGTTTATCTTATGTCAGTATTATCAGTCATTTTGGATTAGTGGTTTGTTTTTGACAACTGGAAAGGCTGGTCACGTTTTTGTGTGTTCTTTAATTTTTTACTTTTGAAAAAAAATGGATCAATGAATATGCATTAAATTTTGCGTTAAAAATAAAATAAAGTGCTCCAACGCACTTAAAATGTTGACTGTGGCATTCGGCGAGTCTACTTTGTCTCAAAAAAGTGTTTATAAGTGGTACAAGCGCTTTACAGAAGGCCGAGAAGATGTTTATGACCATGAGCGTCCTGGAGTTGTGGAAAAATAAATCATGGATTTTATTCTTTGATCCATTTTTCAAAAAATCGATAATCGAATGTACACAGCCCGCGAAAATTCAAAATTCACCTTTTCTTTTGAACAAACCTCGTATATATATATATATATACGAGTATATATATATTTTTTAATGCGGGTAAGATGCTTAATAGATATTGTAAAGATTAAAGTGTGGACTGTTTGTGAAAAAAACCTGTGACAAAATAGAATTATAATTATTTATTCGTAGGAAGCAATCACTTTGTGGTTGGACATATTTAAAGAAATGAAAATGTAACTTTGTATAAGACCAAGGATATTATTTTTATTTTTATGGCTGACTGGTTTCGCTTAACCTAACATCACCAGGGTACAAAATTATACTAAACTAAATGTGTAAATTTGTCCAGTAGTCCAATATTAGGTGTATATATAAACGCACAGTTTGTATTTTTGTTTAGTTTTCATTTTGTACCCTGATGATGCTGAGGCTAAGCGAAACCAGGTGGTTATAATTTTTTTTATTATATCCGTGGTCTTTTACAAAGTAATTTTTTCAGTTCTTTAAAGTGTTATAATTGATGAATTCCTGGGTGTAATGTGTTATTTGCATATAAAATCACTGTTTTCCCCAATTACAGAACCAGGGTACAAAATTAAACTTATCTTAATTTGTGAATTTGTCCAGTAGTCCAATATTAGGTATAATAATAATATTTGGATAATTTGTATAGCGCCGTTTTTGTGAAAAGTATATTTCCCGTACACTGGTAAAATTTCTCATTATTCTTTTATCACGTTCTCAGTTGACGTTTTGCCTCTTTCATTACATATTATCTGTATTTTTTTCCCTGCTCCTTTATCATAATTTAAATATTATTATTTTGTTTTCTTACTGTTCTCTTATTTTATTTTAAATTGTGTTCTCCCTCTGAATCTATGAGTATGTTTTTGTTGTTTATTTTAATTTGATACCCTGATGATTTGTAGGCTAAGTGAAGCCGGTCGGTCATAAAAAAAATGGTTAAGTTATATTTCATTTTCATAAAATAATTAGAACCTTGCCTACAACATTTCGTGATACAATAAACTGCACTGACATTGTCTGAGACCAAGTTCTCCAGTAGATGTCAGTCCTGCAGCAGACACGTGAGTCCAGGACAAAAGCCTATTGTTCCAGGGGTTAGGCGGGACTTGGGTTGACACACAGTGTTTGCAAATGCTAGTTTTTGTCTCAATAATCTAAAAATTCTTTTCTTAACTGACAAATAAAAAACAAAAATATATGTAAGAATCAGCTAATTTTTAAGTTATTATGATATGGTGATTGTGTCCTGTCAGAAGTGACCTACCAGGTAAGTATGT
Source organism: Drusus annulatus (assembly GCA_022651775.1). Lineage (NCBI taxonomy): Eukaryota > Metazoa > Arthropoda > Insecta > Trichoptera > Limnephilidae > Drusus > Drusus annulatus. The sequence continues at coordinate 179,009 of JAGWCC010000509.1, read as the reverse complement.
TGCTGTATATTTATATAAACTAAGAATTAATATCAAGTAGAAATTAAGATTTTGTACAGCGCCCTTGAGGTGATTTTTCACAAAAACGGCGCCATACAAATTATCCAAATATTATTATTAACTAAGCATCACGCCATTTCCCCGGCGATATTAATTGAATAAAAGTTATTAGCACACGCCGGGTTTGAACCCGCGACCTTCGGATTCGTAGTCGAGCGCCTTACCACTCGACCATGCAGGCCAAATAATTCGGCCGTAACAACATCAATAACGTCGTATTTTCCCCGCCGCCCCTGCTAGCTATTATACTTAACCATAAAAAATGGTTATTTACTTATAATTGCTGTTCCTCAATCATCACAATACTAACTGTGGGTATAATTCTCCAATGTTCAGAATGTCAAGACTTGTTAACACAAGCCATGGTGTTGAAACTTTTGGTAGCAGTCTAAACGATTTTTGTCATTCTTTACGACTCTACCAAAACTTTGACTAGAGCATGGCTTGAATGTTCTCTCTTATGTTTATGTTGTCCTATTTTTGTCATTGCTTCATTTATTATTATGTATGTGCTATTCCTTCTCTGTTGCTCTTTTTTTCCATATCGTGTTTTATATGTCTTTTTCGTAATTGACTTTAGTCCGTTAATTTATAAATAAAAAATCTCGTACAGGTAGTTTTAACAAAAGTCAATATTTTACAACAATTTTTTTAGTGTGATTCTCAGCTGGGCAGAAAGATTCTCATTGCAGAAAGGTTTAATGTTTGATTTTTTAAATGTTCATGTTGACATAACTTATATGGGAGTCCCGTGTTTACAGTGATACGGAAAATAATACGCCAATGACAGAACATGCCAAACCAAGGTAAAATATTCACCAACACGAGATAAACATTGAATAAAGTCTGAAAACGAAGCACATTGTGGATTCCAGGAATATAAATATTGAAAATATCGTGTTATTGTAAAGTTGAGGATAAAAATATGCGATCGGAAAATACAATAAATATATAAGTTTTGACATGAAGCACTTACTTTGTGGTAAGACATAATTACATTTTAAACAAAGGTAACTTTGTTTTGACACCACTTTATTAGATACATATACTGACCGGTTTCGGCTCTACCCGAACCTTCTTCAGGGTTGAACAGGGATCAGGGTTCAATACATATTTGTTCAACCCTATAAAAGGTTCAGGTAGAGCCGAAACCGGCTGGTATATGTATCGAATAAAGTGGTGTCAAAACTAAGATACTTTTATTTAAAATTCATAGATCTGAGTGTTTAACTCTATGAACAAATATCTATGTGTAAGTTTCGATCATTCCACAATAATTTATTTTATTTTTAATTAATGACAATACCAGAACAATTTTTAAAAATAATATTATTATTATTAATATAACAAAATAATTTAAAAAATAAAAATTCTTTACAACAAAACGAGTGAAAAATAATATGTAATAGTATTTTTGATTTAATTTTGAAGTTATGCATCATAAATCAATAGTATTCGATGACCTCCGTGGTCGAGTGAGAAAGACGCTCGACTACAAATCCAAAAGTCGTTCAAATCCCGACATGCGCTAAAAAAAATGTTTGAATAATATATGTTATTTCACATCAAATTCTTATAAAAAAATACATAGTATATATGCGGCACGTTCCAGAGCGGTAGATACGTTGAGTATCACCCTGGTGAAAGAGCACCATTCAGAATCGAAACATTGCTTGAAATGGCTTTAGCCGTGTTTGGTGACCAGATCTGAATACCCAGGTACTTTCCAACCTTCCTCTTCCCAATCTCCTTCCTCTCCCCACTACCTTCAACCTCTCAACATACTCTATTTGAGGATGCCACAGTCTCACTGGCTCTAGACGGTTGGGAGCAGATGAGACTCTTGTGCGGTATTCATAAAAAAAAATCATCAAAAGCAGAAATGATATTATTATAAAGTGACAATCGTTTTAGACTATCGTTAAAATTTTCGGTTCCAGAGAGTATCTACCACTCTGGAACGTGCCAAATATTCTTTTTATTTTTTTTTATATGAATTAAATGTGTTATGACACATATTAATGAAATAAAAGTTATTGGCGCACGCCGGGTTCGAACCCGCGACCTTTGGATTCGTAGTCGAGCATCTTACCACTCGACCACGGAGGCCGTCAGATGATTGTAGAAGGTTTTTAAAACAATGTTTTCAATTCATGCTTGGAAATGTTAACAATTAACAGATATTGATGATAAAACTTGTATCGATATGCTTGTGCTAGGGGCCCTGCAGGCCTCGCAATGATCTGTTTTCTCAAAAATAATTAAAACGTGATTAGAACTTTTTCATTGTTGGCTCGTAAATAATAATTATTGGTCATGGTGGTATTGAAAAATGAAGTCTAATAAAGGTTTATGAAAAGCCTTAGATGAATTAAATAATGTAGATACGTTACTGAGACAACGCGCGTGACTGCGCGAAACTAAGCCAACGTGGCATACCTGAGATTTACTGCGTTTAGTCTCGCACAAACATTCGTTTGACAAAAAAGCTGTCACCAGCTGCCATAAACGCATCGCTGTAAGCTCTCTTCTGAGATAAAATGCCCTGTGCTTTTGACAAGTGTAAAAATCATTCAAGGAACAAAACACAAATCTCATGGAGTTTCTTTTCATGCAAAGTACACACAAATCACTTATTATTTCAATTAATACAATTATTCACAAACCAAATGGTATAAGTGAGATAGCGAATGCAGAAATACATAAGTGTGTGGAAGACAACCTAGCGACAGTACACGAGTACGTCGCATGCTACTTCGCTCGTAAGTTCGTTAGGGAAGAGAGGGCTTGTGACGCGGAGAATGTAACGCGGGACGTTCATATAGCTATCTCATTCATACACACATATTCTGCTTGGTATGGCTATCTTTTTCATGCGTTATGAGATATCAGAACTTGCCAAATGTATCGTTCAATTTGTATGAATATGACGTGTCTTGTATTTTATGTCTATGTGAAAAGCCCGTGTATTATAGCGCTGACAGGCGGTGACGCGATTTTTTAAATCAACACGATCTAAGCGAAACGTAACAAAATATAAGCTGTATTAAGTAGCTAAATACTTCCCTACCGTCCTTCTCAAATTATGTTTGTCCGAGCGTATTAAAGTTTGTTTCACTTCGTTAATAACAAACCACAAAATTTATTCCTCAGACCGAGTGTCACATAGCCTCTAAAAAAATATGAAATTTTTCTTTTATTAAAAACCACGTGCACACAAATAATATTAATGAACCTCGAATTTCGGAAGAAAAGAAAAATTATATTTGTGAAGAGGTTCGTATTTTTTTCAAGTATGCTTCAATGTCCATTGATTGATAATATATCAGTTGCCCCGATGGCACCGTTGGGGCAACGAAAAATGTCCATATTTACATTGGAATTCTAATTTGGGAAACCTTGTCAGGCTGAAGTGGGTGGGGAGGGGAAGTAGATTGGGAAAGTTTGGCTATTAAAACTCCTGAACATAGTTGTAACAAATGGCATTACACACTAATAGACACGTTGTAGAGCTCTTAAAGTGGCAAGCAAAAGATACGGCAATTGTCGTACTTTCGATTTAGCGGATTAGGATCAATTTGTCAAGCGTCGCTTGAGGTCGTATACCACGTCTAAACAAAATACATAAATAAGTGCCAAAATGTTTTCGTGTGTGATGAGAAAGTTTTTCCATTGTACTACAAACACTAGAAAAAGCCAAAGAATAACAGTTAATTCGTAACTACACGCAAATTACTTGTCGTTTTAAATAATACTATGTTTTCCGAAGATTTTAATCGCCATTAGAGAGAGTGAGATGGGAACGTAGCAACACATAAGTATAAGAGGGACAATCTACTGACAGTAGGTCGTTTTATACGGCGTTCCCTATTCGTTAGGATGTAGTATTCGACGCAGCTTTTAAATACGAAACGCCGCGTGGTCCTTTATCTATTTCATGCGCACACACATTTATTATTTTAATGTCTACCTTTGTCATACACGAGCAATGTTTAAATGAAGAATTTACTGGGAACGTGTTTGTTACTAATCACACACTTTGTAAACATTCTAAGACAATAACGTGTCCATATGTTTGTAATGTCATTGGCTGTAACCATTTCAAGCTCAGAGCAAGAATATATATTGAGAGAGAGCTAAAATTTTTACCCAACCTATACAAAGTTCCGATAAATCACTATCTCCGGTTTTTACGCCGTAAACCGTGAGAGAGAAAGAGATAAGACAAGTTCTCACACAATATAGCTCCGCTTTTAGATATGTAAGCATGTTCTCCGTCTCCCGCGTCTCCGGAGATTTCGCTCACTACGTTTTGTTATGCGATATTACAGGACAGAACTCAACGGTTTTTAGGTTATATCCTACATTTTTGTTTGTAACAATACTGTGAAAAAGTGGTTATACAAATAAACAAAAACATTATGTCGACATGTGCTATGAATAGATGTATAAATACCCTAGCTCTAGTCCTAGCCACGCCCCAGTCAGGCGAAAATCAACAATACTGACTACACTAGAGCTCCCTCCTGGTATATTATTGCTCTGAGATTTCAAGCAACATTTCGATTCCGAAAGAGGTTCTCACGCCAGTGGGATGCAATTGAGGGGCTTAGAAGCAAAGGCAGCAATCTCCTTCATTTTAAATTATTTCTTGGAAAGTTGATTTAAAGTTTAATGCACTTTTCTTTTGTGAATATGTTGATAAATTTAGGGATAATTGTTTCAAATTGTTCCTAGTTTAATGTGCACTAACATTTTTGTACACTTCATTCTCCATTTCTTTATAATAATCATTCAAAAGTTGACAATGCTACAGAACCGTTTTTGGAGATTGCTGCCTTTACTCCTAAGCCCCTCAATTAGTATCTTTTTGCCAACGCTAAAAATTAAACCTAATAAATAAATTTGCTAATATATAATATTTTGTCATTCTTTCAAGCTGCAGTTTGTTGTAAGGTCTTATGAGCTCATTCCACAATCTCACTGACTCATACATATTAAATTTACTACTGCAGCAAAAAGCCCATCTAGCAAATGCAAAACCAATGTATTAACACTGTCTCTCAATAAAAAGGGACTGCTCCCAATTATATTCGGTATCCACACTTCACTCGAGACTTGCGCCTCTTTTGATTTCGCTCCACCAGATTAAAGCTGACCGTTTCATTATTATATGGAGGACCCTCGATATTTGATTGGGAAACAAAAGCCCTCTCGTTCGGTTCGATTCTTCCTCTCCTTCATTCTACTGCCTCACTGTACCTTTCGAGATCAAGAGGCAGTCACGAGATTCGACACGAAGTCAATACTACGTACATTTTTGAAGGGTCGAGGGAGGTGTTGAAGTGAAAAGGGCAGAGTCGATTTTTCTTTGAATTGTTTATTTTAATTAATCGTGACAACCTGCGCACCTTTTTTTAAATCGAACCCGCAACCTTTCAACTCGGAGTCAAACGCGTACACCACTACGCCACGGAGGCCATGAGCGCCCCCCATATATTTATAACAATAACAGCAACTATTTAAATTCGGATCTGTGAAACGTGATGCTAAAATAATATACGTGGACAAAACTGTGCAGAAAATTCCAAAGATATGCCTATATAGGCAGGCACGCTGGTGTTACCGAAATAATTATAATTTTGACAACCTCCGTACTCGAGCGGCTAAGATCCTCGATGGCGAGTCCAGAGGTCGCGGGTTCAAATCCTGAAGTGCGCAAATAAATTTGGTTCAAATAACTGGTGCTATTTTGCATTTAACTAACATAATGTATTATTTATTTTTAAATAAGCGGACCACTTCTCAATCACGAAATGAGAAAAAAAAACAGCACATACATAACTTTCGAATGAGGCAATGACAAAAATAGGACAAAATATACATTTGATAGAACATTCAAGTCAAAGCCTGAACAAGGTTTTGGTAGAGTCCATTATATTACATTTTCGTGGTAGATACTCTCAGTATCGCTCTGGTGAAATACCACCATAGAGAGTCGAAATTTTACTTGAAATGGCAATAGGTGTGTTCAGTGACCAGATCTGAATAGCCAAATACTTCCCAACCTTCATCTTACCAATCTCCTTCGTATCTCTAGGCCCTTTAGCCTCACATGATACACCAATTGGGGACACTATAGCCTTACTGGCTGCGGAAAATTGGGACTCATGTCCGGTATTCACATAGGTTATTGAGTTACATTTTAACATAGCAATTACTCAGTTCTGATTGGCAAAAAGCTACCTGACACACTACCAGCAAATCATTGATGTTATTAAGAAGCGTGGTGAACATTCTAATCCATAATAAGCTGCGATGAAACACCAAATACGTTTCCAGCTTCAGATGAATTTGGAAAATAGTGGACTGTAAACGATATACTATACTACTTGATGGAAGTGTCTAATTGTAGGTTGTGGAAAGATTATGGAATGAAGGGAAATCAGGAAACCATTCACTCACCGATGTAGTTGAAGTTTTTGATTTTTCTTACATAATTGTATTATTAACCAAACGAATCACAAAAAAAAACACCATATTTATTTTATATTATTAGGAGATCAAAACAACAAATCGACGAACAAGCGAAAACGAACGGGCCAACGCGTTTTTACGCACCAAACTCTTCCGTTTGATTGTCGATTATTTCGAACACGGTGCTGTTGAATAAGGAATTCGATATGGCGAAATGGCTGGATAGGTAGGAACTTGGATGAAGAACATGAAAGTAAGAACCTAACAAATTATTACTTTGAAATTCAACACCATAAAAGAGTATTTTTAAATACAAAAGTTCAGGTGATTGTCATTCAAACGGTGCTTTTTGTTTATATGCCGAATCCGACCGTGGGAAATCAAATTGCCCCATCTCGAACAGAGTTTATTTTAGTATTACCAAGCTACTTTACACACAAAAAGGCTTTTCTAACGTCACACCATCGATAACATCGACATGCATAATACATAGATTCCCGTTAAAAGAGCGATAATTTTTTTTTCTCAAACGAAACGTAATAAAATACTTCCTGTTTTTTCAAGGATTAAATGAAGCATATTGAAATATTCAATTTATGTACAGCTCCACCCATTCTACTTTGTGAAAAATTTCAAAGGTATTTTTTAGCTCTGAGAGAGTTTTGTATTTTCACGTCTCGCGATAATGACACGGGTCAGGTGTTTTTTCAAATCTCTTTTTGTGAATTTTGCGCGTTGGAATTTTTAAGTGGCATTTTATTGCCGGTCCGGTACGGTCGTGAGTAGGTACTAAAACACACAATTCTCTTGATTGACGTTAACGTACCTTAATACTTCGTAATGTTTAGTCGACCATATATTTTATGTACCTACCTACATGGATCAGATTCAAAAATATTAAATATCAACCAAATGGTGTGTATCATTGGGTACATGTCAGATTCAAAATTATTCCGCGAAAATAAGTAAGTGATCATTTATGTCAAATAAAATATTATATATATTCTCGTCAATCACTTTTTGATTTGACATATTTAAAAAATAATAAAAAAACTTTCTAAAAAACTACGGATATTTTTTTTTGTTCATGGCTGACCCGTTAAGGCTGATTCACACCAACTTTTTTTTTTCGCAGATTTTTTTTTTTATTAAAAACCATTTTTTTATCACTAAATAATATTTTTATTAATTATTAATTATTAAAAATATTATTTAGTGATAAAAAAATGGTTTAAAAAAAAAATCTGCCTTGTAAGTATTTTTACACTTCAAAATAATTATTTAACTAAATAAGTAGTTAAATATCACAAGGGTGGGCAGAAGGATATACTGCCACACAACTTTGTCTTTTTTTATTTATTATTTTTTTTTATTTATTAATGAAGAAAATACAGATACAGACAGTAAATTAATAACAAGTATATAAATACATACACTGGAGAATTAGCCTGTATCACAAACATTTCTTACTGATTTACATATTGTAGCTGATAAATGCATCTCTACCGAATATTTGTTTACAAATTTAAAGGGAAATAAAAGTAAATCGATTAATTAAGGGTTACAGAGAGAGAAGAAAAATAAAGAAAAAATAAAGAAAATGCAGTGTCTAAGAAAGAATTAAATTAAAAATAATAAGTACACTAAGTTGTTTTTTTTTTTTTTTCTAAGCGAACACAGCCTTCAATTTTCTACCAAATGTACCACTTGTATCAAAGAATATGTCGGAATTCATTGAAGTTTGATGTTGATTATATAAATCGCACATTCTTCTAATTGGATCCCTGACACCAGCATTTGTGCGTGCCCGGCTAATGTGAAATAAGTCCTTAAGTCTAGTTGTTCTGGGTGGTATTTTGAGGTTGATTAGGTTTACTAAGGTAGGACAGTCAATTATGTTATTGCAAACTTTAAACAGGGTCGTGAGATCAAGGTGTATTCGCCGGTTATACAGAGTGGAGACGTTATAGTTGGATAGCATATCGTATATCACAACGTTTCAATTCAATTCTTGGCACATACTCCTTGATCGATATTCATACCATATCAATAAGCTCTCTTGCGGAACAATATCGGTACTGAGCGGAACCGGACGTTGGTGTGAATCAGCCTTTAAGCTTAACCTAAGCATCATCAGGGTACAAAATTAAACTAATTGTACACTTTGTATTTTTTGTTTAGTTTAATGTTGTACCCTGGTGATGCTTAGGCTAAGCGAAACCGCTCGTTATGTAAACTAAAATAATATCCATGGTCTTATACAAACTATTTTTTTCATTTCTTTATTATACTTATATCCTATATTTATATATATATATATATATATATTTTTTGAATACCTAATACCGCGCAAAAGTCTCAACTGCTCCCCCAACGGCATCCCCAATTGGGGTATGTTGTGAGGCTTAAGGTAGTGAGGAGGGGAGGGAGATGGAGAAAGAAGAAGGACGGAAAGTAGTTGGATATTCAGATCTGGTCACTAAACACGGCTAAAGCTATTCCAAGCAACGTTTCAATCCTGAATGTTGGTCTATCACCAGGGTGATACTAAGAGTATCTACCACTCTGATGCGTGGCGCAATAATATACTACATATTATTTTTTGTATTAATTGAATGTGAAATGACACATGTTAATTAAATAAAAAATATTGAAAGTATGAAGACGTTACATAAAAATAAACAATTTACGGTCCACAATTCTTTTCACGAATATAATAAATCTATCTACATTTTTTGACACCAATTATTTTCCAAAATCTTTGTCGCTGGTTTATTACCCTCATTTTTAAAACACGTTGCTCTACCAGGCAACCTTATTTTAACCCCTCTGTACCTCTAGAGTTTCACCCACCCTATTTTCACTTTCCAGCTTTCCCTACAACCCACAATAATCTACATGTTGTTCAGTTCGCTTCTAAACATATATTTCATATAAATATAATTGTTACTTGCGAAAAGTCGCGGTATGTAGCTTGACTTGCCAAGAAAAGTTTGCCTTAATCCACCCATTTCAAATATAGAATAATGTCTCCTGAAATACATTAGGGGTAGGTAGTTTATTAGGTGGAAAGGAATTTGAAAAAAAAAAAAAATTTTAGATCAGTTCCATTTCAAATAGTACGTACGTACTCACGATTTAAATTTTGTTAAGAACTCGGAGCAATAATATACAATAGAGAGCGCTGCTGTAGTCAGTTTTGATGAGTTTTGCCGGACTCGGCTAGACCTGGGGGTGGTTTAGGGTATTTATACATCCATTCATAGCACATGTCGACATGATGTTTTTGTTTATTCGTAGGTGTTAAAATTGTTAGCTTAACTTTGTATAAATTCATTGCCACCAGTGGTGTTCCTCAAGGGTCACATTTATTACCAATTTTGTTTCTACTATTTGTAAACGAAGTTTTATTTATTTTCAGCGATGATGTAGTGTTAATGTTTGCCGATGATCTGAAAATTTACAAAACTATAAGAAATGTTAATGACTGTCACACATTGTTAAATAATTTGTTCAAACTCTTTGTATGTTGCCTAAATAATGATTTGCAACTCAATATAAGTAAATGTCTAATTATGAGATTTTATAGAATAAAAAACCCATTAATTTATGATTATAAATTATACCATAAACGATACTTCGCTAACAAATGTAACCGAGGTAAATGGTTTGGGAGTATACTTTGATCAAAAACTAAACTTCAATAATCATACTGAAATGGCATCAAATAAAGCTTTAAAAATGTTAGGTTTTATATTAAGAATGTGTAATCAATTTAAAAAAATTTATACCTTCAAAAAATGTACATGTCATTAGTTAGGATACAAATTGAATACAACTCAACAGTGTGGGCACCAAGTTATGCTATTCATTCCCTTACAATAGAAAGAGTTCAAAATAAATTCTTAAGATTTATTAACTTTAGAATAGGCATACTAAGGGAATCTATCAATTACGATTATCTTCTTTGTCACCTTAATTTATTGAGATTGTCTGAACGGAGAATAATTACCGACTTGATTTGCTTATACAAAATTATAAATTCAATGATTGACAGCTCTGAACTATTAAACTTAATTTCATTTCATGTTCCTAGCAAGACGGTTACAAGGCAGTTCCTACCGTACTATTGTGGCAATTCTGCTTCAACCTCGCAATTCAACACGCCTATGCGACGAATGTAACAGCTGGAAAACACATACTCCGATGTCACTGATATATTTAACACGTCAATATCAAACTATAAGTCTTATTTAGTACAGTTGTTGTCATCTGGCAGAGCTAAACTAATAGTTGGACCTGTTATTTAATATTATTTTTTTTCATTTCTTTTACAATATTTTTGAACCTGTTATTTTTTGAATATTATTAGTTATTTTCTTGTACAATATTTTTTATCTGCTAGTCAATGCTTTTTTATTTTTATTTTACAATATTATCTTGCACTAATGAGGGTAATTGTTTAAGAAAAATGTTAACATTTGTATAAAATCCTTTAACGAGCGTAAATAAATAAATAAATTAATAAATAAATAAATGAACACTTATTCAAAGTATTGTCATATTCAAAAGATAAAGCATATAACCTAAAAAACCCTTGACTTATGTCTATTTATGTCGCATATCAAAACGTGTGGGCGGAGTCAACGCAGACACGGGACACGAAGAGTAATACAATAGTTCAAAGCGGTGTGATAATTTGGGAAATTTTGCTGTTTCTTTCTTTTTTTTCATGATGTACGACGTAAAAACCCGGAGAAAGTGATTTATCCCACATGTGCTTAGGTTGGGTAAAAATAATCAGCTCTCTCTTCATATATTTTTACTCCAAGGTTAAGAAGAATAATAAGCGCCATTATTGAGGTGAAATTTAACAAACATTACGCTATGAACATTACCATAAGTGTTCCAGTCAAAATTATGTGTTTATCTATAGCGTAACTAAATCATATAAAAATAATAACTAATTCTTTATTTGATATGACTTATTTTGCGAGCACAAAATACATTGTAACGATAAAATTAATTTAGGATTATGTACAATCATTTGAAAGTGTGTTGCCTATTGTATGCTGATAATGCGGTGCTGATTTCTGACAGTATGGAAGATCTACAGTTTCTAGTGTCTAGGATGAATCAAGTATGTTTGCAGAATGAGTTGATGATGAATGTTAGTCCAAATTCATGGTGTTTGAAAGAGAGAGTACAAAACAGCGTCTAATATAGTTATGAATGATGAATATTTGGAGCAAGTGGATGAGTTTGTGTATTTAGGAAGTATGTTTATGAGATGTGGAAAGGCTGACAAGGATATTGAAAGACAGACGAATGCAGGAAACTCCATTAATGGAGAACTGAACGCTGTTGGCGCAAAAGAATGTCCAAAAAAGGGAAGCTAGCAGTCCACAATGGAGTGCTCATACCAACCCTGATGTACGGCAACGAGGCATGGAACTGACAGAGGAAGGATGAAAGTAGACTGAATGCTGTAATTCCTGAGGCGTATGTGCGCTGAAACCATGGACGACCGTGTTAAAAATTTGATATCTGGAAAGAATGCAAGGCTGATGTAAGCATAACGAATAGGATTAAGAAAAGGACGCTTAGATGGTTTAGGCAAGTAGAACAAATTAGCGCAGAAAGGAGTGTGAAAATAATATATGACGCAAAAGTGAATGGAAGAAGAAGTCGGGGACGCCCGTGGAAGATTTCACATTTTTGTAATGTTATCCTTTGTCCAAAAGCGTTGTTCGCTATGCTCGTTCAGATCATTCTGATATTAATAGCCTTTGGTTCCAAGTCAAATGGCTCAACACGCGCCGCGAAAGCTATTTTTGAAACTCTGCCGCAAACGTCACATGCACGACACGACAAAACCTTTCAATGCCGTAATTATTTTCATACATGTCGTTATCACAAATTCAGTAAAAACGAAATAACTCCACTAAGACGTTTGTGTTTTTTTTTAAATCTTTCTGTTGTAAAACACTTTTTTTAAATCAGTCCCAATTAGGAATTTAAAAAATATAATGACGTCAGCTGATGTAAAATCCCTTGGCGGCACATAACACTCTCTAACCCATAAGAGACAGATTATAGTGAAAAGATTCCGCTAACATTATTCATAGGTCGGCAGACTACTCGTAATTTAAAAAATCCTGCTCAGCTTAGTGTAAATAAATTCTGCTCAATATTGTACTCTAGTTTCAGTTTATAATATGTTACAAAGCGTCCTCGAGGTGATATTTCTGTCACGAAAACGGCGCTATATAAATCCGCCAATTATTATTATTATTATTATTATTACATCCTTTAATCTCAAGGACAAACTTTTGAAGATGTTGGACTGCTACTTTCTTTTATCTCATGGACAGTTGTAAGTTGCATTAGAGATAGTTGATATCAGAATTGGGTTTACCTGCGGTTCCAGTTACCTGTAACCGACGAGGAACCGGTTCTTTATCCAGTTATTTTTGGAACCAGGTCTTGGTGCCAGAAAAGTTCCACGAAGGTGATTTTTTCGAAAAGTTCTATGAAATCGACAAAAGTTCCAAAAAGTACTAGTCGGTAGAGATTTGAAAACGAAAAGAACTGGAACTGGTTGGATCTCGCCCAAAAAAAACGCGAAAAAGAACGGACAAAGGATATCGATATTTTTATTTGCGAAAATTTGGAACCGGTCCCTCGGAGAAATAATATCGACGGTTCCAGTGACCGGCTAAGAACCGTTTAACCGGGACAGGAATATCGACCATCTCTACGTTGCATGTTCCAGAGTACAGTAGATTTTTAAAATAATAACAGCTGTGATATTTATGTTTTGGTAGAAAAAAAAGCTTTTCATAATTTGTCAATCATCTTATTGAAAAGATCATACCTTCAATAAAAGCACCGGCGCTCAAATTCTCCACAAAAATGGTCATGGTAACAGATTAAACAATTTAGAAGCACTAGAAATAAAGAAAGTCATTAAAATAAATATTCATATTTTTAATAATCAGTTGAATTTGTCTAGTAGTCCAATATTGAGTATTTTTTAACTCGTAAAATTTCTCATTATACTTGGCTTTATGCTTTATTTCGATATTAAACAGAAAAATACACAAAAAAAGATCAGTTTGCATGTAGATCGGAAGATAAACTTTTTTTTGTGTCTTCTTCGGTTTCATATTTTGCGAAAAATTATTTTTATGGTTTCAATAATTAGATAGTTTATTATTAAATTTAATTACCTTCTCAGTTGACGTTCTGCCTCTTTCATTGCATATTATCTGTCTCTTTCTCTCTGTTCCTTTGTTATAATTTAAAAGTTATTGTATTGCTTTCTCGTTGTTCTTTTATTTTATTGTATATTGTGTTCTTTCTCCGTATGTATGTATAACCGTACACTTTGTATTTTTTGTTTTGTTTAATTTTAAACCCTAACGATGCTTAGGTTAAGGGAAATAATAATAATTAATTAAAATCTTTGGTCTTTTATAAAGTTGTTGTTGTTTTATTTCATTGTTTATTTATGTTTTACTATTTTTTTTACTTTTAACTATTTTTTGTATTAGCATAATATTATTACAAATTAGGTTTAAATATTGTAATGTGTATTTTTTCGTTTAAATTACGTGAATACAATTTTATTTTGATTACCAAGAAGAATAAAATATGCTTCACGTTTAAATGGATGAAAGACATTTTTATTGTGGTGAAGAGTTACTCTAATGAGATGAATGATAATAATAAAAATTTCACAATGGTCGGAGGTATTAATAAAACATGTTAACATTGTTAGTCCCATAAAGGGCGAAGCCCTGAAAATGATCACCCACGATTAAAATGGGCGTACCTCAACGAAAAGCCGCCCGCAGGGCCTAGCACTAGCTGTCCAAAAGCTAGTTGAAAATGTTTACAACAGATGGCGTAATTTCTGTCTGCCGCACGCGCACTGATAAATTCAGCTTGTACACAAATAGTATGGATTTCTTATCATCGGTAGGACTGTACTTCACAGGATCATTTCTGTAGTACTTCCTCCCTCGTAACGTGTACACTCTACCAGAGTTACACCCCGTGATGAAGAGAAGTGGCGCGGTTCCTTGAGCGTGAGGCAGGTCTTGAATTAGCCTTTGGGCAGATTCTTGACCATCGATGATCGTTCGCCGTCTGAGTTTTCTCAGGTGGTTAGGGAACTGTCGCTTTCTGAGCGGTCCTTAAGATATTTAGTTTCTGACAGAAACTAAATATCTTAATTATTATTAATTGTTAGTTCTTTAAAATGAACACTTCAGTTTAAGTCGAACTCGCAAAAAAGAGATAGTATCTGTTCAGTTCTTTTTGGAACTTGGAACCGGTTCCTCCAGTCCTCAGTTCCTCGCCGAAAAAGCACGTACTAGTCAGTACCGTCAGTAGAGAATTAAAGATTTGAAATTGAAAACGAAAAGAACTGGAACCTGGAACCGGTTTCTCGCCAAAATAAAGTTCACCTTCGCAACTGTGAATGAACAAAATGAACTAATATTAATGTTAGGCAATGTGGAAAGTCGATTCGATATCAAAATTGGGTGTAACTGCGATTCCAGTTACCGGCGAGGAACCGGTTAGTTATCCAGTTCTTTTTTTTTGGAACCGGTTTCTGGTGTCAGAAAATTTTCTTCATGAAAATTGTTTTAGTGGAAAAATAATTCTCACCGCAAAAAATAAAATATTTTCTTGGAGGGGGGGGTCGTTGTGGAAATTCTGAATACGAAAAAGAACTGGAACTGGTTCCTCGGAGAAATAATTTCGACGGTGGTTTGGAACTTGGAACCGGTTCCTTTTAACCGGGGCAGGAATATCTCTAATATAAAAATGCCAAAAAAGAAACCGATCCCTCGGACTAATGATGTCGATTTTTATTTACTCGGAACCGTCGCCACTGCTGGGGACGTGGGGACTTTAGACTTAGACTTAGATATTCTTTATATACAGAGTTCCTAAACAATAAGTTTACCGACTCTAACATATTCATATGGGATTATCAAAAAGATACATTACTTTGAGTTTCATTTTATAAGGGGTAAGGGATTATCAAAAAGATACTTTACTTTGAATAGATATAGAGTTGGTAGAGTAGTATCTATCCAAGGCAGTGAAGTTAGTTTTGAACTTGTTTTTGATGATTTTAACATGACTTTTTCAAAGTATTTTTATCAACAAAAATATAGCATATAACCTAAAAAACCGTTTTAGTTGTGTCAAGTTTAGTGGCATAATAAAAAAATGTGGGCGGAGTCCCGCCGTGAACCAGCACCTTAAGATTATCCTTACGATACGTTCAAGTGGTCCAAAAAAATTGTTGTCTTTTTTTCTCTCATGGTGTGCGACGTAAAAACTCGGAGAAAGTAATTTATTACAATTTCGGATGGGTTGGGTAAAAGAAATTAGCTATCCCTCCATTAGATTCATACTCCGAGGTTGGACCACTGACTCCGAGCAGCTAGGAATCAAATTCGTTTAAATTATTTATACGGAAGACCCTCTCAATGTGCTGTCGACTAACTTTACAATATTCGATAATCAATGTTTGAAAGACATTCAAATTTCCCAATAAGCGTGTGCGAATCGAAACCGCTCAACTTCTGAGAATGGAACTTCACAGTTAATGAGTAGGTATTTGAAATAAATGGCTTTTCATGGCATTTCAAGCACGTTGCTTAGGTATCCTTTCAAATTGTAATCACTGGTTTACTTTGAGTGGTTCTTTGAAATAAGGCGCGGTAGTTAAATACTGGTGGGTAATTCTCAACACGAGACTGAATTTTAAATTTGAATTAAGATTCAGCTATTCTTTATTGAAAATTCAGTTCTACTGTAATTTATGCAAATCGAATAATTGATATGCAACCGTTGTACCGTATTTTTTTACAGCATAGTCATTTAAGTTGACTACCAATGAATGGACGATTTTTAAATAAATGTTTTCTTTTTTTTATTCCATTTGAACAGATACATAATCTCAAACAGCGGGTGAGCTCTTCTTAGTGTTAATAAAGCTGTTTTTGTGTGTTTTTGTGAGTTATGTTTATTTAACTAGTGTAATTAAAAAAATCCGCACGGGGCCCATAGTTAATTAAAATCAATGTAGAATAATTACAAATATTTAAATAAAATATTTTCGTAGAAAGCAATCACTTTGTGGTTTGACATATTTAATTAAAATGAAATAATGGCTTTGTAAAAGACCACAAATCTATTAAAAAAATTGTGTTCCTTTGTTATAATTTAAATGTTAGTATTCTCTTTTCTTACTGTTATTTTATCTTTATTTTTATATTGTGTTCTCCCTCTAGAGGGAGAACACAAAATAAAATATAAGAACAGAAAGAAAAGAAAATAGTAACATTTAAATTTTAACAAAGGAACACAATTTTTTAAATAAATTTGTAGTCTTATACAAAGTTATTATTTAATTTTCATTAAATACGTCAAACAATGTATGTACGAGTATATATAACTACACACTATGTAATTTTTGTTTGGTTTAATTTTGTACCCTGATAATGCTTAGGCTAAGCGAAAACGATCGGTCATAAAAATTAAAATTAAATCTGTGATCTTTTACAAAGTTATAAATACATTTTCAATAAAAAAATAATTATTAACATTTTTAAGAAGTTTAGATAATTTTATAAGTTAAAGAGCATCAAATATGTATAATATGTGGAGAGAATAATTTGGATTTCAAATGTTATCGGTTTAAAAAATAATATTTAGTCAAAAAACTTTTGTACTTTGTTTCACTTACATATTTAATTATATCATTAGTCTTACAGTGCATAGAAGGTTTCATCGTTATTTAAAAAAAAATAATGGATTTAAGCATACAACCTTCTGAATCGAAAGTTAGACGCCTTAAATTTTTTTTGACTCAGAGCGTAGATAAGTGGCGCTATGAACTATCGGATGGTTGAAGGAACTAAACCACGGTTTAGATTAAAAGTTTGGAAATCAAGCTTTCAAAGTAGCACACCCTAATGTTTGCAATTAACTTCACCCAGAAGTAAGACGCATTAAAAACTCGACAGAATTCAAAGCGATACTTAGAACTCATCTTTCATGAAAATCGTAGCTGTAAAATGTATCGCGAAAAAGTTTTCGTTTTAAAAAGTCATCACGTTGGAAAATGTGTGCTTGAAATTTAAAAAATCAAGCGCCTAATTATAAAATTAACTTCAATTTATTTTAGGTTTCACGAATTCGTTGCTGCTTTGATCAATTTATATCCCTTTTATATTTGTTAATAATTTGCTGGAAAAAATACACGGCGCAATCAAATCAATCCAGAGTGGTAGATACTTTGTGTATCGCCCTGGTGAAAGACCACCATTCAGAATCGAAACGTTGCTCGAAATGGCTTTAGCCGTGTTTGGTGACAAGATCTGAATAACCAGGTACTTCCTAACCTTCCTCTTCCCAATCTCCCCCCCCCTCTTTACATCCTTCAACCTCACAACATACCCCAATTGGAGATGCCATGGTTTCATTGGCTCTAAGACGGTTGAAACTCTTGTGCGGTATTCGTCATATATATAGACATGAATATTATTAATATTCTTTCAATAATTAATGTCACGATGAAGCTTAAAGCTACAATGAGTTAATTTATATTTCAAAAATAATTATTTGCAATCCTAAACAAATTATGCAAATCATTTTTATTATAGAATTGAAATGAGATAATACATTTCTATTCACATGCGTTTTAAAATATTTAAATTCATTGAGAATATTGCGTGATCTTACAACTAACCTTATAAAATTACAACTGACGACTAAAAATACAAACATGTCAAAATTTGTTCAATCTAAATAAATAAAATATGTTTCTGTAAAATATTTTGAATGAATTAGTTCTCTCTCAAAAAATTCTCATATTCATTACTTGGAGTTTCGTTAAAAGCTCGTCTCCCTCGGGCGAAGGCAATTCCAAAAGCTTGAGGATGTCGACGAGGTACCAAGTTGAAATTTAGTATATTTCTGTAAAATATTACGTCGTCGCTGAAAAAGGCAAAAAGGCGTAAGCGACACTTTGGTCAAAAATTAGTTAAACATGCAGTTTTGATCAGTTTTTTTTTTCTGCATCCAATGCTCTGACTCTCGTTTGATTCTAAATACTTTTATGATCCTTCAGTCATCTAAAATATATTTATCATTTGGGAGAAGGCTTGACTCAATCGAAACAAGTTAAGGACTTTTTTAGCTATTTATTTCTTCAGGTAATTTGGTGAGAGCATTGAGTTACCTGAGTTAACTTTTTTTTTAAATCCAACCAGGTACTGAAGACTTAAAAGTGCTCTGCTGTACAATTCCCAAAATGGTGCTTCAGCCGTTTTGCCTTTCCGGCCACGATATACACCCCGTGATCAGCAAAGGCTAAGGAATGAGGTGCCGTAATATTTCCTCCCCATCCCTTAATACCCTGAAACCTATACCGGCTAGACTTCAGACGGGTAGTTTTCACTCTGAAAAGAGATACCTACAGCAAGGGCAATGCACTTTATACTGCCTGAAAGTGCTTTCCCTTTTATACAGCTAAGGAATAGTGTTTTTAGATGTGTTTTCACACGATTTTAGAGTGAAATCATCTTTTACGATGTCTCGCATCTTAAACACAGTTGAAATTCTATTGTAGAACGAAATAGTGTTTTACAATCAAGACCACCATTCAGAATTGAAACGTTGCTTGAAATGGTTTTAACCGGTTTCGGTGACCAGATCTGAATAGCCAGGCAATTTTCAACCATCTCCTTCCTCATGCCCTTCTCCTCTTCACTACCTTCTGTCTTACAATATACCCCTATTGGGGATGCCATTGTCTCACTGGCTCTAGACGGTTGGGAGCAGTTGAGACCTTCGTGCGGTAATCACGTGAAAAATAAAGACTCGTAACATAACCCAATTAGAGATGCCATAGTCCCACTGGCTCCAGACGGTGGGAGTAGTTGGGATTCTTATGCGATATTCCCATTATTTTTTTTGATTTTTTCAAAATGATTATTTTAAATAAAATACTTCCTACTTCTTAAGAAAACATCCAAACAAAATAAAGTATTGACCACCAACCTTTATTTCTGTCGTAGGTCTACCTTCAATATCAGAAACATACACTTACCCTACTCCACTAAACAAACCTTGGAGTCTACAAAGAATACCATATTATGGGAAAGGTCATGGAGAATTTATGGGATCTCATTCCAGTGAAAGGATTTGTCTTTGATAAATTTTCTACATAGATTCATTAGAAACACTTTACTCATTTTTTTTGGGAATTCTTATCCTAAAAGATGAATGTTCGTTAAGTGCCTAATCGCCGCATCCACTAATCAAAGCATAATAAACGTAAACGTATTCATAATAAACGTATAATAATTAAGTAAAAAAATGTGTATTTGAAAACTTTATTTGAGTTTTAAAGCATAATTGTTCCATTATAATATTGATTATTAAAACATAATTGATAGTAATCAAATAATATGAATTATAAAATCATTTATCTATATTTATGTCTGTAAGCAAAGATTCAATATAAAAAAATAGTGTTAAATCAGTTGTTCTCGTTCTCCGAATTTCGCTAGCAATCCCCCCTCATGAAATAATCTTTTGGCGAGGAACCAGTTCCAGTTATTTTAGTTTTCTAGTACTTTTTTTTGGCGAGGAAATCTTGTCGATTCGCTAGTACTTTTCGAAAAAAATTCCTTCGTGGAACTTTTCTGGCACCAGGAACCAGTTCCTCGCCGGTCACCGGTAACTGGAACCGCAGGTACACGTAGAAATTAAGATCTGTACAGCGCCCTTGTAGTGATCTTTCACAAAAACGGCGCTATGCAAATCATCCAAATATTATTATTATTATTACCCGATTCTGATATCGACCCTCTCTTATTTAAAATACAATGGTAATATCTAGTACTATGTAAGTTAAAATATTATTATTAAGTCAAAAACAATATGAAATAATTAGATACTTTGGAAACTATGTAGTACAAGTAAGTCCTACATTTTTTTTGTTAATATCCATACTAACGATATCATTATGATATCAAATTAAATTGGTTTTATTTCGAAAATCCTTTGTTCGTTGTGAAAAAAACAATGTTTTTTTCTTCGAAACGTTAAAAAAAGTTACTTGTAAAATAATAAAATTTGGATAATTTGTATAGCGCCGTTTTGTGAAAAATCATGTCAAGGGCGCAAATCTTGATTAATATTCAATATTAATTCCTAGTTTATTATGTACAGAGATAATATACAGAAACATACTAACCTGGAAGGTCACTTCAGATAAACACAATTACTTTGTTTACTTTGGCAAAAATATAGTTTTTTTTATTGTTCGATTTTAGAACATGAAATCAAATTTAATTAGTAAAGAGATTTTGTTAAAAGTTATACATCTAAGAATGATTCGTTGATCGATTAGAAACCAATTATAGTGAAAATATTATACTGACATTACCCACAGTCGGACTATTCGTACCTTAAATTTCACACAAAAACAGTCGATTGATCTCGCCCCCGAAAAATACAAATCGTTCACCAATTAAACCCGAACATATGTAATTTTTATTTCAATTCCATATTTCAATAGAATCATTATAAACTGTTTTAAAATTAATTTTTGTACAACTTTGATAAATTTATTTTTAATTATTTTCTTTTTTCCAACATTTTTTTATAAGGTTTCATTTTTATTAGTATGAATTTATTTATAGTATAAACCGGGATCAACCTTATTTTGGGTAATAAAATAAGTAGTAGTAGTAAGGTTAGTTTTTGTGTAGAGCGAATGAACGAAGAAAGGAGTGTGAAAAGAATATATGATGCGAAAGTGAATGGAGGAAGAAGTTGAGGACGCCCGAGAAATACATGGCACGATCAAGTAAATCAAATACTTGAATCGGGTCATGTGAAGAGTCAGAATAACAGAAGAGTATGTATGAGACGATGTATGAATGTGAATGAAGTAAGTAGTGTGTGCCAAGACAGAGTTTATTGAATTTATTTATTATTTCACTTAAAAATACATTTTTTTCGTTGGTTGGTATAATTGCCCATCCCACTAGGCATAAGCCTGTGTTGGGATGGCAATTTGCAAAAGTGGTTTTTTAGCTACATAGTAACATGTTAACATCGAAAATATAGTACATACAAAATAAAAATAATATAAGTAAATGACAAATTTGAAGAATCTACATATTAAGAACTAAAATAAACTTGATTTTTAAGGTGAGTAATGATATTGCTTTTAAAAGAGCTTTTGGTTTGTATGTTTCTGATGGTGCTGGGCAGAGAATTGAATTGCTTAGTGGCGTTTTACTTAAAACTTTTTTGTCCGTGATCGGTTTTATAGGCTGGGATATTAAAGAGTTTTATGTGTGACTGCCTTAAAGTTCTAGATATTATCCTTTCTTGAAACATATGGACATTATTAAATTGGTGCAATAGGATATTTTTAGAGTATAGTTGTATTAATTTTTTTATAAGAGTTGTATGGCGGTCCGTCCTCTTTGCCTACCCCTGCAGGGAAACGGCGTGATGGTTAGTTAGTTAGTTAGTTAGTTAAGGTAGGTTTTTGTTAGTTTTACTTAATCCTCATTCTTATTTAACAACATTATCCCGCTTATCCCGCAGACCGTATAAAATAAATGTTATTTTGGAGTTACGACAAATTGGGTTTCAGAAGTCTCAAATTGCCGCCATTTCTCATGGGGGGCCACCGGCTTAGGGGTTGACATTCTACAACATACCTATTTATATTCAGGGTCATCTTATTTTTAGCTTGTCACATTATTGCAAGCTCACACAATAGTAATATAGTAGGCTTTAACGGCCTCATACAAATATGCAAAACAGAATCGATTCGATGGCTACCAATATGATTGATTCATTTCGGCTACTGAATTTTGGGTGTGATAAGTTTTTTCATTTGAACATTTGGAATTTAGGGGGTAAAGTGAACACCTATATTATTGCTGGAATTTAAAAAATGATTTTTTTTAAATTTACGTTCATACCGCACAAGAGTATCAACTGCTCCCAACCGTCTAGGTCCAGTGAGACTACGGCATCCCCAATAAGGACATGTTGTGCAGCTGAAGGTAGAGGAAGGGGAATGAGATGAGTAAGGGTGAAGGTTGGGAAGTACCTGACTATTCAGATATGATCACCAAACACGGCTAAAGCCATTTCAAGCAACGTTTCAATTCTGAATGGTGGTCTTTCACCGGGGCGATACTTAGAGTATCTACTTCCCTCTGAAACGTGCCGCAAATATATTTTATTTTATTTTTATATCAAGGCAATGTGTTTTATTTTTATATCGAACCCGCGACCTCTGGATTTGTAGTCGAGCATCTCACCACTTGACCATGCACGCCGTCGTAATTTTTAAATTATAATCTGTGACAATATGATTTTTTTTTTAATTTTCGTAAAATGATAATCGAGCGTACAGCTTCAAAATGTGATTTGATTGAGAAATTTACTTTTAAATAAAATATCGACATATCGTCGCTGGAAAGGTCTTAATTGACACTTTCGTTTAAACTTAGTTAAATATGCAATTTAAAACAGTTGTTTTTGTCTGCATTTGAATGCTCTGACTCTCGTTTGTTCTGAAAATTCTCTAGTGACGCTTCAGCTTTCTAAAATATATTTACCGTTTGAGAGAAAGGCTTGACTTCCAAGCGACACAAGTTTGGGTAAATTTTTTTAGCTATTTTTCGCTTCAGGAAACTCAATGTGAGCATTCAGTTACCTGAAAACATATGAATTTTATTGTAAAAATACCGTTTTAAGTGCTCTGGTGTAAACTTCCCAAAATGGCGCTACAGCCCTTTTGCCTTTCTTACGTTGATATGCATTTATATTTCATGATTCAGAAAATGCAGTTTCCCACAGGCGTCATTCGGCTTATGGATAAAGCTCCTTGAAAGACTTCCTTTTTTAGTTGGTCAGCATAAAATACGATGGTCCTATTTGTAGTAATCTCATATTTCTTGTTTTTTTCTCTACTACTTTATGTTACCAGTCTCTCCATTAATATGTATCAAAAAATAAGTAAGGTCAGTAAGGATAAATGCGTCCTCAAGGGCAATTCAAAATATTTTCGTACAACCTTTATAATTGTAAAAATGGCACCTTCCGTGTATTAGATGGGGTGTGTCAAACTCAGAGAATTGTTTCTAATTTTGAAACTGTTAATTCGTGGTGGAATTCCATTTTAATGATTTAATAAAATAAATTTATAACTTTATTCCACTTTTATTTTATGACTGGACCGGTTTCGGCCTATGACGGCCATCTTACTGTGCAATACTGATGAATACAATTAAAGTAAAATCATTGTTTACTACCCTTGACATCCCCAAAAATAGTATATAAGCCGTAGGTTAACAACAACTTGTACTAGTCCGAAGATGGCCGTCATAGGCTGAAACCGGTCCAGTCATAAAATAAAAGTAGAATAAAGTTATAAATTTGTTTTATTAAATCATCAGAGAATTGGTTTCACCACTTAGAGTTTGATTACATTTCTCTGAGGAGGGGAGAGGGGTTTAAACCGAATCTCTGAGTATTGGTTAACAACTTAAGTCTCTGGCCTTTTCTCTCATATCCTGGGAGTTTGTTTTTAATTCGAGATGGGTGCAATCCAATTCTAGTTTTTTTCAAGCCTGTCTTAAGTGTTAGTTCAATCTGCAGTAAGCGCAGGTCACTGGAACATACAAAATTGACCATCTCTAGCGATATTGAAATGTTGAAGTCAATTTGTTTGTCATCACATTAGCATCTTTTTCAGCTTAAAAAAAAGCCTTTTTTATTTGAGGTCGCAGGCCGCCTGTGGCCTTCGGAGTGAATCTTTTATATTACTAAACCAAATGGAACTATCGGATTCAAGGATGCGATAAAACACCGAATGAGTTTTCAGCTTCAGGTGAATTTGGATAATAGTAGACTGTAAACGATAAACTATACTATTTGGTGGAAGTGTTTAATTGTAGTTGGTGAACACATTCTGGAATGAAGGAAAAATAGGAAACCATTCACTCACCGATGAAGTTGAAGTTGAAAGTTCTTGAAGTATTCTTACATAATTGTGTTATTAACAAAATGAATACACCACACTGATTTAAGTCTTCTTATTCATAAAACACCACAGTTATTTTATATTATTTGGAGAACGAAACAAAAAACCGACGAACGAGCCAACACGTTTCTTTCCACTCCAGAACTATTCTTTTTGATATTTAATTGTTTCGAACACGGTGTTGTTGAATACGATATAATGAAATGGTTGAATAGGTAGGAACTTGGATGAGAAAACATGAAGGTAAGAACAAATAAAATAATCACTCTGAAATCCAACAGGAACTTTTAACATTTTTTTAATGAAATTTTATTTATTTAAGAACTTGGATGGACGCAATATACCTATTGAGCTCATTCACCTTAACTGGCCTAAATATTTTTTTTCGTGATGTTTGTTATTCTGAATAACATGGCATTTTTAGTTTTTTTTTTTAGAAAACAGCAAACAATTCCGTGTTTGTTATTTCCAAATGATATCTCAGAGTATTATTCGTCAGTGTGCAAGATTAGTAAGTATGTTATTAGCTAATGTAAAGATCATTTTACTACGCCGTTAATCTGCACGAGAGAGAAGTAATAAAATTTCCCTAGGGGAATATTTTATTATTTGCATTTATTTCGATTTGCTCGAAAGCTCTGAAAGCTCGCCATAAACCGTTTATAAATCATCAGGCGACATTAAAATGATAACAGCTTTTGGGTAATAAAGCCGGATTTCATAGGTTAATTACGAGAAATATTATTCTACTTGTTAAATACGCATATCGATATAATAATAATTATCATTAATTCTGTCCCCATTGCTGAATTAATGTACCAGAGTCGTAGATACTCTTAGTATCGCCCTGGTGATATGCCACTATTCAGAATCTAAACTTAGCTTGAAACGGCTTTAACCGTGTTTGGTGACTAGATCTGAATACCCTAGTACTTTTTAACCTTCCTCTTCTTCGTCTTCTTCCCCTCTGCATTACTTTGACTTCTTCATTACTGACACCACGCGTCGCGCGTTGACAGACATATGACCGGTATGCGCACAGCGCACCACGCGCGTTATGCCGCATTTTCACTTTGAACCGATCTAATTGGGTGTACCTGCGATTCCGGTTATTTATCCAGTTCTTTTTGGAACCGGTTCCTGGTATCAGAAAAGTTCCTCCAAGAAGATTTTTATATTACGAAAAAAAATCTCGCCGCAATTTTTTCATTCTTTTATGGTTGGGGTTTGTCAGCGATGTTCAAGAAACGAAAAGAACTGCAACTATAGAACCAGTTTCTCGTCAAAAGGGTCTTACCGCCAAAAACCTAGTGTGCCCAAAAGAGGAACCGATTGAAGAATAACCTCGGACAAAGAATATCGATTTTCATTTGCCAAAAAAAAAGAACCGGACGGTTCCAGTGACCGGCTTGGAACCGGTTCCTTTTAACCGGGACAGGAATATCAACCATCTCTAGCAGCCGTGTGGTTTTGAATCGTTTCAAAAGGCACAGGGAAACCTGTCACTGTTCGTCAGTTTGAATTAATCCGTCATTAATACGGAATTAATATATGCGAATTTTAGTTTCTTACAACATAACCTAAATGGGGATGCCATAGTTCCACTGGCTCCAGACATTTAAGTGCAATTAGGACTTTTATGGGGTATTCACTTTTTTTTTAAGTACCAAATCTACGATAGGTGCAGATGGAACGTGTTACCAACCATGACGGAGTTTTGTAAATGGCGCCAGGAGTGGCTCATCACTTTTCATATGTACGGAAACTCTCTGTTTATTATTGTCATCTATCAACGCAAAGCTGGCATGCTTTGGGCATCCATTATAATTATATTGCCATCTCACGGCCATTACCATAAACTGCTGAAACATTTTATGTGCACTCTATTTTAAAAAAATCTTAATACTCATATTTATTCATAAAGACATATTGGCAAATCACAATTTTAAATCATCAAAACAAGAGTAATTTTCGCCTTTTTTACTTTATATAAAAGCTTATTTTTAGAAGATGTTTTGGAATAGATTGTGAGTTTTGAATATGTAAGTTTTGAAATAGACTACTTTAATTATTAGTAGGCACTAATACGATCCAAAATAATGTTAAATTTATTCTTGAAATCTCGTAAATGTTAGCTACCTTCGTAAAAGCGTATTTTAAAGTTTTTATCTCTTGGCTTATACAAATTCTATTTTTATATTTACCATTAACTGGATTATAAAACATCCAAAACATTAAAAAAGCAACCTAACCTCTATGCACCTACACAATATATTAAAATTTAACCTCCAAATAATAGCTTTGTTCTAAATTAATTTTATTTTACCCTTTTCTTTCTCCGTTTTTATTACTTTATATTTTTAGTTAAATTTGCATTTACTTGCTTTATTTCTTGTTTAAGTATTCTTAAATATTCACCACTGTATTGTTTCACCCTATTATATGATTTATATACCCTGCGTTTATATTGACACAGGAATTTCTTAGTGAGACAGACATAGAGCAAACACTTATATTTTGTATTTACTAAGATAAATAACAGAAAAATAAAACAACAAGTGAAAAAATGCAGCAGCGTTTCCACATTTAATCTGATAATATTAATACGCTTAACCGTCTTCTGTATATAATTCGTTTAGGGGCGCTAACGTCTGCTAAAACCATACTGGTAATTTTCGCTCATACGTTAAAAAGTCTGAAATTTTGTTCCGACAACGCTACTTCGCGATTCACTCGCTATTTCCTTTTCGACGTGTGTGTCAATACGGAACTAGTCTGATAGTATTAATACCGTAAGCCGTCTTCTGCCAATGGGATACACTGAAAAATACGAAAGACTGAAAAAAACGCTCATGCATACAAAAGTTTGAAATTTTATACCGATTACGGTCCTTCATGATTTAATCACTATGTTATTTTTGACGTCTGGGTTATGACTACAGCAGTAACTAGTTTTATAATAATTAAAATAATAACAGTGAATTTATAAAATATAGCTCAGTTTTGTGAAAGTTCTCCCCCAGGTCGATACACACTAAGTTATCTAACCTAATAATATATCTACATAAGTACTTTTGTCATTCTTTACGACTCTACCAAAACTTCGACTTAACCTTGGCTTGGATTGTTATGTTCTTTCTAATGTACATTTTGTTCTATTTTTGTCATTGCTTCATTTAATATAATGTATGTGCTGTTCTTTCTCTGTTGCTCTTTTTTCCCATTTCGTGTTATTTTTTTTGAAATTGGATAACAGTCCGTTAGTTAACTGTGACAACGAAAAAATCATATATAACAGAAATGAGCTCAAATTAAAATCATGATTGTTACTATAAATCAGTGATTCCCAAAGTGCTCTTTATTGACCCCCTGGGGTCGATTCCGACCTGCGAGGGGTCCACGTTAATGTAAAAAAAATTGGGGGTGCATGAGACGTAAATGGGGGTCCACGAGAGTGGATTCCATTTAGGCAGGCCGTCACCAAAATTTTGGCTTCCCGCAAATGTAATAATCCACTTCACAGATAGTACCTATGCAGGTACTTACGTAATATTCTCTTATAATAGACATTAATTTCCTAATTATTTTAATTATAATATTTTTTTGTCGATTTGCTAGTACTTTTCGATTTCAAATCTCTACCGACTAGTGCTTTTTTTTCGGAGAGGAATTTTCGTTGATTTGCCAGCACTTTTCGATTTAAGATCTCTACCGACTAGTACTATTTTTTGGCTAGTTCGACTTCAATTGAAGTGTTCATCGCGAAGGGTTTATTTCAAAGAACTAGCAGTTCTTGAAGCGTTCACAAAACTTTGAAGTTTTTCCCAACGCTAAAAGAGAACAATATTAGGAAAGCAGGGGGTCTACACAAAACATAAAAAATCGGCAAGTGGTCTACGGGACAAAAAAACTTTGGGAACCTCTGCAGAATCATGAAAAATTGTAAACAAAAATCTAATAAAAAAAAATAATGAAAAATTGGAGATAATGGTTTCTCTCGCGTTCAATTCTTTAGGTCTCTGAAATCATTAAATATTTTTTCTTTCCAGATGAAGAGTACGGACAAAAGAACGTGTCAGTGCTGCTGGATGGACACGAAACTGAGCTGGAGATCATCGACCACCCAGCCTCCGAGATGTCCGTAAGTACAATAAAAACTTATATTAATTAATCATCAAAAATTGAGGTCATCGAATAATGAACATCTGTCAAAGGTTTTTTTAATAGGTGTTTAATACATGAATGAAATCATTTTTTAGCTACGTTAACTCCCTTTCTTTATCTTGTTCGTTACGCTTTCATCGGCTCTGCAATCTTTGTTGGATACCCTCATTCGTAATATGGTACTACATTAATATGTGTCATAACCTTGGAGTAACAATATATGGAGAGAGAGCAAAATTTTTTTACCCAACCTGTAAAAACTTGGGATAAATCACTTTCTCCGGGTTTTTACGTCGTACACCATGAGAAAGAAAGAGACAACAAAAATTCCCAAATTATCACACCGCTTTAAAGTATTGAAAGAGTGTTCTTCATGTACCGCGTCTCCGTTGACTCCGCCCACACGTTTTGATATTCGACATAAATTGGCATTACTCAACGGTTATTTAGGTTATATGCTATATTTTTGTTTAAAAAAATAATGTGAAAAAGTGGTTGTACGAATAAACAAAAACATTATGTCGACATGTGTTATGAATAAATGTGTAAATACCCTAGCCCTAGTCCTAGCCTTGTCCAGGTCTTGCCGAGTCCGGCAAAGCTCATCAAAACTGACTACAGCAGCGCTCTCTCTTGTATATTATTGCTCTGGGGTCATAACGCATTTAATTTACGTTAGACAATACGTATATAGTTTCTTTGCGATACGTTCCAGAGTGGTAGTATCGCCCTGGTGAAAACCATAATTCAGAATCGAAATGTTGCTTGAAATGGATTTCTCCGTGTTTGGTGACCAGATCTAAACTTTTAACCTTCTTCTTCCCCATCTCCTTCCCTTCCTAACTACCTTCAACCTCACAACATACCCCGATTGGAGATGCCACTGTTTCACTGGCTCTAAACGGCTGTTTAGTTGGGATTAAATTAAAACATTTGAATTCTACCTACCTTTGTGAAAGACATTCCCAGGTTACAAATAACCAGACAATCATTGAAAAACTCCTACTGCCATCAAAATGAACAATGTTACCCGTTCGGTGATGGAAGACTTGGCTAGCAAAGGAATTAAATTTACGACGCGTGGGTGGGTACGAAAGTGGTACCCGACGCATTTATCAACTAAGCTACCAACCGGCCAGAAACCTTAAACCTCAACACTAAAAATGGCACTAAAGGTCACTTTTTAATCTTTTAAATTCTATGCAATACATACTAAAATGTCAGTAAAAGGTAACTAAATAACTAATTAACCATCACGCCGTTTCCCCGCAGAGGTAGGCAAAGAGGACGGACCGCCATATAACTCTGTCTTAGCACACACTCCTTGCTTCATTCACATTCATACATCGTCTCATCTATACTCTTCTGTTATTCTGACTTTTCAGATGACCCGATTCAAGCAATCAATTTACTTGATCGTGCCATGTCTTTCTCGGGCGTCCTCGACTTCTTTTTCCATTCACTTTCGCATCAAATATTCTTTTCGCACTGCTTTCCTCGTTCATTCGCTCTACATGCCCAAACCATCTAAGCGTCCCTTGCTTGATCCTATTCACTACGCTTACATCAGCCTTGCATTCTTTCCGGATATCCTCATTTTTAACACGGTCATACATTGTTTTACCGCACATACGTCTCAGGGATCTCATTTCCACAGGATTCAGTCTACTTTCATCCTTCCCTCTGCCAGTTTCATGCCTCACTACCATACATCAGGGTTGGTTTAAAAGCGCTCTATTGTGGACTGCTAGCATTCACTTTCGCATCATATATTCTTTAGACACTACTTTCTTCGTTCATTCGCTCTACATGCCCAAACCATCTAAGCGTCCCTTTCTTGATCCTATTCATTACGCTCACATCAGCCTTGTATTCTTTCCTTTTGGTATTTCATTCTTCACTTTGTAATCTTTTTAATTCTTTGCAATACATACTACAAATGTCGGTAAAAGGTGCAGTTTTAAAATCAGCGAAGGAATTTTCGAATGTTTTACCTAAAACTCCAGTATGTATTTCGTATAGAATTTAAAACAGTGCAGTTAAAATAAATAATTCACTGAAAACCATAGACATTTTCTCAACTACTTATACATAAAATTGACAAATAAATCGTTTGTAGTATTGCTAGTATTCGAATCCTATAAAGTGTGTATTTTTACGATTGCATCATTATCGAAAAAAAATTTTCCCAGTAATGAATCAGGTATTTTATTTCTTCTGTATTCATTTTACTTATAGTAAAAATTATTTTGCTAACCCCAACTATTCGTCTAGAGCCAGTGAGACTACGACGTCCCCAATCGGGGTATGTTGTGAGACTGAAGATAGTAGGGAGGGGAATGAGATAAGAAGAGGAAGATTGGGAAGCACCTGGCTATTCTAATCTGGTCACCAAACACGCCTAAGTCAATTTCAAACAATGTTCCGATTCTGAATGGTAATCCTCTTTCACCGGGGCGACGTTTAGAGTATCTACCACTCTGAATCTAATCCACAATAGACCTGTGCATTCTCCTCCCTTCCATGACGCGTCCATCTCTAGTCGTTGGGTGTGGGTGGGTGGGGAGGAGAGTTGCAGCAAGGAATGGGATCTTTGGGGGAGAAAATAAATGGTGGAGTGCATTGTACAGCAAAATTCTAGTTCGTTATACTCCACTGCGACCAGGAACCTCGCACGGTTAGCTAAAAGGTCAGGCTATTTATTTAGTAGGATTAAAGGCTTTATCGATTACGGTTGATTTGAATCATATACTCGTATAATACATCTATGTCTTAAAACAATATCTCAGCAATAAGATGGTACCTGTTAGGATATGAAAAATTTGACTGTCGTTCTTATTATTTATGTGTTGTTTTGTAAACATTTTAATTTTATGTTTTCAATCTCATAACTCGTTGAAAATTATTGATATTGTTTCAATTATTTAAATAAATCATAATTCTTTAATAAATTAACTATAATTTAAATAAATAATAAAATTGTTAAAATTAAGTTTATTTGCTTGTTTATCATTTAAAAACATATGGCCCTAGCATTATCATGTTTTTCCATAAGTAGAAAAACAAAACGAAAATCACAAAAAATGAGCTTATTACGTCCGACTTGTCCCGGAAAATATTTCAAGGTGACTTATTTTTAATCGTTTTTTTTGCCCCGCTTTTAAACATTATCTTGCCAAGCTTAAGGACTCGCTTTTTTAATTACCCCTGTCACGTTGACATAATAATTATACATTTTCAAATATTACAAAAGCCTTATGTAATTTTCTGGCGGTTTTCAAACGATCGAAAAAATAAGCCCACAGACCGACATTTCAAAAGTTTCTCCTTTCCGTCGTAAAATGGAAGCTTTTGAAATATCAATATTAATTTAGTTTTTATGAATACTTTTTGCTTTTTAATTCAGAAAACTAAGAGCAGTTTGACGGTTTTTTTATACTTGGAATGTTCCGCACTTCGGGACCATGGAAAATTGCCATGTGAAATTGCCTCGCTATAAAACCACCTTTGGTTTTACGTCTTTATAGAAAGCAAAATGAAAACGTATTATATTTTCTCGGAAGAATTTTTATCTCTTTTTATATTTTTCCAACGTTCTTGGCCGAGGCGGTAAAATCTTCGTTTTAAAGGCTGTACGCCTTTCTGCATTTTCTAATAACGGGATATGATAAGGAAAACACGCCCTACAACCTCTTGATGTAGGCATACCTCATTTCAAAACCAGATTGCATTTTTACCTGTGAGTGTATTCTGAAATGGTAGTTTTGTTTTAACATATAGCTGTGTCATTTTGCGAAACGTCTCTTAACGTATTTTAATAAAACTGGTTACTTTAATTTGTATTTAAGTTAATTAAAACAGTAGCAATTAGCGGCGGCTCGTGACTTTTAATGTGTTTGAATGTTAATATTGAAAAAAAAAACATTATTGATGTCAGTAAAAATATTTTTCTGAAAAAAATATTTACGATGTGGATATTCACAGACATAATACAAAGACATGCAAAAAAAAAACAGACTACAAAAAAAAGAATAAATTCAATCCGCAAAACAGTTTACTTTATAAAGGGATGAAATGTTATAATGCGCTGCCGGAAACCATCAAAATTACACCGATTAATAAATTTAAAATAGTTATGTAAGAACCATATAAAATACCGGATATCCGGAAAGAATGCAAGGCTGATGTGAGCGTAATGAATAGGATCAAAAAAGGGACGCTTAGATGGTTTGGGCATGTAGAGCGAATGAACGAAGAAAGGAGTGTGAAAAGAATATATGATGCGAAAGTGAATGGAAGAAGAAGTCGAAGACGCCCAAGAAAGACGTGGCACGATCAAGTAAATCAAATACTTGAATTGGATCATTTGAAGAGTCAGAATAACAAAAGAGTATGAATGAGACGATGTATGAATGTGAATGAAGGCTCGGAAACTCGGCCTGAAACCAAACTGATTTATTTAGGTTGATAAAATTAAGTTAAGATACTCGTAGTACAGATTGAGTTTGGATGAATTACTACCGAAGCAACCACCCTCCACCCCTCCCCGAGGGACAGTGTCCCGTTTTATTTTTGGCAAAAAATATATGGTCACGTTCAGAGGCGTGCACTCTTTAAAGGCACAAAAGCACTGCCTATCCTGCAATGCTCGCATAAAAATATGAAATATATTGGATCAAATAATATGAAATTATTGCAAAAAATAAATCTACACCTTAAACACAGGCAAAGTTCAGCTGATCGCACCACCGCGAGCGCCCCCCCGACCGTCTTACTATAACGTGTCAAAAGCAGTTACTACATACGCCCAAACGTGGCCAACGTCAGATATTGATAATAATAAATAATCTTCAATAATTTATCAATTTATCCGCTGTTTTCCTACTGCCTTTTTGATCAAAAACTCTGTGCGAGCTAATGTTCACGTTAGATCTGATAAATAAATTCACCAACGGTTTTCAAATCAGAATCACCGTAAACATTTGGTTATTTTTTTTATTTAGTCAAGTGGGTCGTACGAAATGGGTCCGCGGATTTGATTGGCACTCGAGCGTTGAAATGAAAAAGATGGTGTGAGCATATTTTCGTAAGGGACAGTAAAAATCAATGTTATCCAAGAGGTAGTTTATTAACAATTTTTTTGAATTTTTTTCTCAATAATAATAATAATAATAATTGGCTGATTTATATAGTTTTTCGTGACAGAGATATCACCTCAAGGGCGCTTTACATCATAATTAACATAATATTACTAAGGTTTAATATTAACTTATGCCTAATTCTTATAACGTGTTTTTGACTTTTTAACTAACATTTTTTAAAATTAGCACATATTTATAAAGGCTACGGTTGTTGCCCGCATTCGTCGGACCTAGGATAGAAAAAATGTGAAGTAGGTAAGTAATATTTAGCTATATATATAAACTATGTATAGCACTCGGACTTAAGTGATCAAAAACTCTAGTTAAGAAATTTATCGTTTGTGGGTATGATAATTTAAAAAAAAGATGAGTCTTTAGTTTGCTCTGAACTCAATTGAGCTGTCAATCTTTTGCAATTGTGAAGGGAGGTTATTCCAAGCTGTGGGGCCTGCTACGGCGTAAAAAGCTCGCTCTCGAAATTGGTGTTGGGATTGCGTTTAGGTACAGTGAGTCTACCTATGGCCGTTGAAGATGCTGATTCAAAGGTAACTTGTCTCGTGTTAGTATCGCTTGGAATGCACAGTTCCGACAAGTAAGGTGGCAATTCTTGAACTTAAAAATCATCCAGCATAGTTTGAATTGGATCCGCTCGGGACATTTAAGCCAATGAAGGTTCTTAAGATGTTGCGATATATGGGAATTTCGGAAACGCCAGTTATCAGCCTTGCTGCAGCATTGAAAACTGACTGAAGTCTGTCAGTGTGTATTTTGGGGAGATTTGCATATATGCCATTGCAATAGTCGAGTCGTGACACAACGTAAGAATTTACCAACATCTTTGTGGCATTAGACGTAATATTTGTTCTTATCGATTTAATTTGACGCACTGCACTCACTCTTTTATTTATTTGAGATTTGAGTGAGAGATTGGCGTCTAGATGGACACCTAAGAGTTTTACGCCATTTTTAGGGATGATGCTACAACCAGAAGTTATGAGAGGAGATTTATCTATTATTGACTGGCGTTTTCTTGTTGCTGTCCAGAGAACTTCTGCTTTGGATGGATTTAGTCTTAGTTTATTCGAAGACATCCAGTCTGTGATGGCGGAGATACATTTGATAGTGGTATCTTTTAGTTTGTCTATCTCATTCCGGTGAACAATAGAAATAGATTTGCTAGCAGTGGGAAAGAAGTTCAAATGATTCAATAATGTCTTCTCTTGTGTTCTAAAGATGGTGTTGGATTTCAAATAGACAAATTGTTAGGTTCTCACCTTTTTTTATCATCCTGTTTTTATTCATCCAGTCCAGTCCTATCCCGCCAATTTGCCATTCGGCTTATTTTTGAACAACCTTGCAAAAAAAATATGTAGAAGACTTTGTTGGTGATCGTCGTGTCGCGGGTTGCTGCTTACTTCTGGTTTCATCGTCGGTCGTGGGAGGTTGTGTTGTTGATTGCAACATGGTGTTCAAAAGAATTCAATATTTCAAGCAGTCCAAAACATCTAATTTATCGGTGAGTGAATTGGCTTAAATCCTCATTTTATCCACAATATACAATCGAAACTTCCATCAAGTAGTTTTCGTTTTACAGTCCATTATAATTTCAAAGTTCATCCGAAACTGAAACTCATTCGGTGTTTATCGCAGTGTTTGGATCTAACAGATGGAATTATTAAAAAAAAATATATTATAAATATTTTGCTTGTTTTGACATTTAAACGCCAATTTTAGGCCCGTTCCAGCATTGTGTTAAATTGTGATCCGCTAACTAGCGGAACAGTATGACTATCTTACTCGTACCCACTCGAGAATATTTAGAAATAACCGATATTGTCACATTCCCAAGAACCACTTCAGATCGCCAAGGAATAGACAACAGTACGCGTAGACTAATTCTGTTTAATTTAGTCAACGTTTACTGTTGTTTGTTCGTGCTCGGTAATATTGACAAATTACCGATATTGTCACGTTATATTCCCAAGCACAACTGCAAAACGTTACAAAAACAATACTACAAGTCGACTAAATTAAGCAGTTTTAATCCGATATTGATTTTTTATCACTGTGCTTGTGCTAGAAACCCCAGGGCTTTATATTGAGAGAAAATCGTTCACTCCAGGTGCAAATAAGTTTGTAAATTTCTGAAAATACATAAAATTTAAAGAAATGAAAAAATAACTTTGTATAAGACCACAAATATGATTTTAATTTTTATAACCGGCCTGTTTTATTTAGCCTAAGCATCATCAAGGTACAAAATTAAACCAAACAAAAAATACAAAGTGGGCGGTTATATATAAATACAGACAGAGAACAAATTATAAAATAACAAAACAATGAGAAAATAATAGAATCATATTTAAATTATAACAAAGGAGCGGGATAAAAAGAAGACAGAAAATATGAATTGAAAGAGATAAAACGTCAACTGAGAAGATAATTAAAGATTTTTATTTTATTTATTATATAAGTACCCACGCCTGGTCACCTAGTAACTTTAAGGTTCATAGCCAAAGAGCTTTCCGCTCTACCGCTGGGGTAGCCTTACCCCTAATTATACACTGTTTGACTGTTATTATATTATAGGCAGCCGTAGAAGAAAATTGTTTTACCGCAGGGTAGTCGTATCTTAGACTTTGCCTGATTTTGAAATTTATCAAATAACAATTTTGAACGATATTTTCCTAAAATTTCAGCGCCTGAAAGTTATTTCAATAATAATAATAATATTCGCCTCGTGACTTCTATTTTTGGGAAAAATCAACAGCCTTCGACAAAGTTTCGTAATGTCTTCCTTCTTCCCTTGCGTGTGATGTTTTTCGAAATTACTGAAAGAATTTTCCTGAAAGTTGAAAATTCTTAATAATGTTGACATTTACCTAACATACCATGTCAGGTTTACAAGAGAAATATTTTTACGATAGGAAAAAATTGTTTGTGATACCATGTCATTTAGGCGTGGAAATAAACATGTAAATATGTTTTTGAAAGTGGTGTTAAAATTATGAATGAAAACGCTATTTACATATGCATACGAGTATACCGGTCGGTAGCTGAGTGGAAAAACACGTCCGCGTACAAGTGCACTTTTTTCATTTTTTCTGTGTTACCCAATATTTAATTATTTTTTTTCCCTCTAACCCTTCGCACTCGAAAATGGCTCTAAACATCACTTTTTGGCTTTCTAATACAAGCAATACTACAAATGATTTATTTGTTAATTTGAAAAGGGTAAATGCAGATAAAATGATGGTGAGGTTAGGTTAATTACTGTCTGTCTCTGCGTTTTCTCCTAAAATAAAAATAAAACAGAGATCGTATCTTAGTTCTTATGTACGAATTTATTACAAGGCATATTTTTTTTACGTGGATACCGCCCACGAGTCTCAACTGCTCCAAACCGTCTAGAGCCAGTGAGACTATGTCATCCCCAATAGGGGTATGTTGTGAGGCTGAGTGTAGTGGAGAGGGGAAGGAGATGAGAAAGGGGAAGTTTAAGAAGTACCTGGCTATTCAGATCTGGTCACCAAACACGTTTAAAGCCATTTTAAGCAACGTTTCAATTCTGAATGGTGGTCTTTCACCAGGGTATCTACTACTCTGGAACGTGCCCCGCAAATCTACAATATTTTATTTTATTTCAATTAAATGTGTTATGACACATATTATTTACATTAAATTCATTTGCGCACGCCGGGTTCGAACCCGCGACCTCTGAATTCGTAGTCGAGCGTCTTACCACTCGACCATACAGGCCGTCATCTATAAGTGGCTTTACCACGGTTAAATGGTTTTGTAAACCAAAATAAAATTACTGTACATAGCCAAACTTTTTGTCAATCAAATGAAAATGTATACATAAAACATACAGAAATAGACCTCTGCCGAGCTATCATTATATAAAGCTTTTTAAATTCGTTTTCACGAAAATAAAAGTCAATTAATTTTTTTTTCCAGCAAAATGTTTGTATTTTTATCCGGTGTGCTGCATCTGATTGACACAATACGTTTCAATTTTGTCGCCGTAAAAAGTGTGTTGAAAATACTTCACGATAAAAATAACTGAGACGTAAACCATTTCAATGACAGCCTGAAAATATGCCCGGTTATGAAGATTGCTGAATATAATCAATGGAAATAAATCATAATAAAGCCATGCGCTTCTAAAAAAGTATTTTTACAGCCCAAAGCCGGTAGAACGAAATAACCTTTTTTATAAAAATTATATGAATACCGCACAAGAGTCTCAACTGCTCCCAATCCTTAATACTATTTTAAATCAGCCACTGAATTAAAAACCCCAAGAAAAGATGGTACTGGGTGAAATTCCTATCCACTTTCCCAAGTCTCGAACTGAGTCGAAATGAATTACGTCATAAAAGTGGTCCAGCAAACTTCAGCAAATTATATACTGTAAAAGAAACCTTCATATCAATTTAAAAAGGGTGTAGTTTTCTTCAGTCACATAAGGGTTAATACTGCACAAGAGTCTCAAACTGCTCCCAACTGTCCAGAGCCAGTGACACTATGGCATCCCCAAATAGGGTATGTTGTGAGACTGAAGGTATTGGGGAGGGAAATGAGATTGGAAAGAAGGAGGTTGGGAAGTACCTGGCTATTTAGATCTGTTCACCAAACACGGATAAAAGCTGTTTCAAGCAACGTTTCGATTCTGAATGGTGGTCTTTCACCAGGGCGATACTTAGAGTATCTACCACTCTGGTGGTATATATATATATATATATATATATATATATACAGTGGTGCCTCGCATAACGAACGCCTCGCACAGCGAACGCTGCACGTTTCACGATTCATACAACGAACTTCGCTTCACACAACAAACTTCGCTTCACACAACGAAGTCGCCCACTTCACACGATCACTGCCGATTTATTGCATCCTTCCGCGCAGGCAGATGCCGATGAAACGGGTCTTTTCTGGAAAAGAATGCCGAACCTTCATTACAAAAAGAAGAGAAGAAATTGCCAGGACACAAAGCCATGAAGGACAGACTTACCCTTATGATTTCGTCTAATGCCAGCGGAGACCTCAAGATCAAACCTCTATTGGTTTATCACTCTGAAAATCAAGAATTTTTTAAGAAAAATAACGTTAGGTCCAAATTGCCCGTCCATTGGAAGTCCAATCAAAAGCCTGGGTGACCCAAGTTATCTTCAACGAATGGATTCTGGAAACCTTTGCTCCTGCCGTGAAAAAATTCTTGTTGGAAAAAGAACTGCCGCTCAAAGCCCTTCTGATACTTGACAATGCCCCTTCTCACCCAAAAGACCTAGAAGAAATATTGCAGGAAAATTATCCTTTATCAAGGTGCAGTATTTGCCACCAAACACCACATCCATTCTCCAGCCAATGGATCAGCAAGTTATTGAACTTTAAAAACTCTACACTAGAGCCCTCTTTAATAAGGTGTTTGAAGAATGCGAGTTTGGTGGAGACAATATGACTATCCGAATGTTTTGAAGGAGAAATTTGATATCCTTTTGGCAATACGACTTATACAGAAGGCCTGGGGAAGAAGTGTCACAAAGTCTCTTGTCCGTTATTTCCGGCAGATGTTGAAGAAAAGAGAGAAACAAACGACTTTGGACAGGTTTTTTCACTGCACCATCGGCCAAAAGCGGAAAAATGGATGAAGATGCAAGATTCGATTATTTCTTAAAAATGTGTGTTTTTTTCATTATGTTTTTAGATGTATCTAAATAAAAATAATAACAAAAATTTATCTTTTTTTATGTCATCTTACCATATTTTATGCTACAGAACGAATTATTTTTTTTTACATGTATTGTTATGGGAAAACGCGTTTCACATAACGAACTTTTCGCATAACGAACTTGCTCCTGGAACGAATTAAGTTCGTTGTGTGAGGCACCACTGTATATATTTATATATAAATATATCCTTATCCCTAATTGAAGTATGTTATGAGTGTGCATGTAATATATAACTTGGTGTAGTTTTCATGGTTTCCGGCAAAGCATTATAAAATTTCATCTCTTTATAAAGTATCTTATCTTATATTTTAACCAAATCCTATACTTGAAAACAAATTTCAGAACGTCTATTTTTTAATTTCGCTATCATGCCCTAAATCGGAAAAAATAAATAAAATTAAAATTAATAAATAAAAAATAATTAAGTTAATAAGTGTGTCCATATGATGGGACTTGCCAGGTAAGTATGTTTTCTTATTTAAACTAGGAATTAATGTCTAATAATAGAAAATAAAACCTGAATAGCGCCCTTGGGGTAAATTTCCACAAAAACAGCGACATGCAAATAATCTAAATGTTATTATTATTATTATTATTTTTAAACTGTTTTCTTAATGGATTTATTCTTTATGGTAGTCTGATTTCTTTGCATTTCTTTGTATTATGTCTGTGAATATCCACATTGTAAATAATTTGGTAACAAGATTTTATTTTTTATTTTATGTGTAAATATTATGTGTTTGATGTCAGCATCTGTTTCACTTTTAGCCAATTTAATTCGTTTGACATTTTTGCTACTTTTGAATATCTATTTTGCCTAGGAGAATTATTCATTGCTCTATTTCGGAGAATTCGTAACTCGTTTTGTTCTTTGTCGTTACACAAGAAAAGAATCGTCGAACAGTAATAAAAATGTGGAGCAATAATGAAGAGGTAGTGAAGTAAAAATAATGAATTCTTAGATGTAAGTCACTAGTTATAATTTATTCTCAGTAGTTAGTTACTGGCTATTAAGTCACTAGTTGAAAATATTAGTTGTAAACCATTAGTAATAAATCGTAACTGCAAGTTATTAATTGTAAGTGTAAGTGATAAATTAAAGGTTAGATAAATTATTTTGTAAAGCGCCCTTGGGGTGATTTTCTCACGAAAACGACGCTATAAAAGTTATTCATTTATTACTATCCTTAATATGAGGCTGGAAGAATGAGGAGTAGAATATTATGAGAAAGATGATTGTTGGGAAAAACTTGGCTTTTCAGATCTGAGCACTAATAATAATAATAATAATAAAAAATTAAATAATTTCTTATACATAACAAACTTTTAATAGTTCATAAGAAATTAGAGATATTTGCAAATAACTACAAATTAAGAAATAATTAAAGGATAAAAATAAGAATAATTTACAAAGACTGTAAATATTAAAAAAAATCGTAAAATAAATAAATTTAAAAAAGCATACAGGCTATGGTGACAATTACATCATTGGGGAGAAATCCTTTCAAAATCAATAGGATTTCACTTCTGAATCTCTCTTCACTGGCGTAGAATATGTCGATATCGGAAGAGATTTTGTTCAGGACCAATATAGTCCTTCTCATCGGCAGGACCATTGGCAAGTTAGTCCTACAGACAGAAAGACAGAATAATCTATGATGACGCTGTCTATGTCTACTAAACAGTCCAAGTATGGCTAAAGCCATTTCAAGTAACGAGGTGCATGTTTCGATTTGAATTATTGCTTTTTCACCAGGGTGATATGTATGCTTAGAGGATATAGAGTGGAATCTGTCCAAGGCAGTGTAGTCAGTTTTTGATGATTTTTACCGGACTCGACGGACCTGGGCGTGGCTAAGACTAAGGCTACGGTATTTATACATCCATTCATAGCACATATCGACATAAGGTTTTTGTTTATTCGTATAACCACCTTTTCACAGTATTGTTATCAACAAAAATATACCATGTAATCTAAAAAAACGTTTAGTTGTGTCAAGTTTAGTGGCATAATAAAAAATGTGGGCTGAGTCCCGCGGTGACCCAGGAGCCCAAGATCATCGCGACAGTACATAAAAGCAGTGTATTATATTTGTTGTCTCTTTCTCTCTCATGGCGTACGACGTAAAAACCCGGAGAAAGTGTTTTATCGCAAGTTTGTATGGGTTGGGTAAAAATAATTAGTTCTCTCTCCATACATTGTTACTCCAAGTATGTATGCGAGTAGGTACTCCTCTAGAACGTGTGGCAAGTGTACTTACTATGATTTTATTTTATTTTTCTATTCGATCGTCCCCGGAAGTTGTCAAAATCAAGGTTCCTAATTTTAAGGGTTCGATAATTTATCTAAATATTTGTTTGAATTGAACAAAAAAGATAAAATAATCAATTAAAATATTCAATTCACCTGCGTTGTTTGCGATCAATTTTTGATCCCACGCCCGAAGAAATCTGGTGGTTTGAAGGTAGTTCTCGAACGAGATTCTGCTGAGATTGTCTGAAAGGAGAAGAAGCGATTTTAATCTCGGAATCTGACGGAGCGAGATCAGAGAAATAAGTTAGATGTAGATTAAGCTTCAAATTGAACTTTTAATTGCCCTCTTTGTAATGTTCAAAGTCCAATAGTGTGTTACATTCAAACGGTATCCTGATAATTCAACACTCTCTTTCTAACCAAAGTAAAAGAAATCTCAAAAGTACTGATCGATTTTGCTAGGACGTAATAAATTCTTATCAAAATATAGCACACGACAGGAATGGAATTGCAGCTAAATGAAAATCATTGCTTTTCGAGCTGGGACTCGTATCTAGTTCAAGCAAGATAAAGCGCCAGCTTTGCCATGAATGAGGAAAATTCATGAAAATTCCAACAAAGAACGAATTTCAGGTAAATGGGTCAAAGAAAATCTTTATTAAATATTTGAAATGTGAATAGTTTTGGTGTTGTTAATTCCTTTATTTCCACGAATCAATTCAACGGCCAGAAGTCGTTAAATGAATAATTTGGATTTTAGTCAATTTATAAACATAAATAAAATACATACTAAACTTTTTGTTTATGGCAACTATATTATTTAATATTACGTCTACCGGTTTCGAAAGTACATTTCCATCATCAGGACAATATTGAAATGAACCTAAAATACAAAATGCTGACATACATAGCCTGTTCAAAAAAAAAGTGAATTTTGAATTTTCGCGGGCTGTGAACATTCGATTATCGTTTTTTTGTTTTTGTTATGTTGGTACACATATGTTTATCATATGTTAGCATTATCAGCCATTTTGGATTGGTGGTTTGTTTTTGACAAATGGAAAGGTTAGTCACGTTTTTGTGTGTTCTTCGATTTTTTACTTTTGAAAAAAATGGATCAAAGAATATGTTTTAAATTTTGCGTTAAAAATGGAATAAAGTGCTCCAACGCACTTAAAATGTTGACTGTGGCATTCGGCGAGTCTACTTTGTCTCAAAAAAGTGTTTAGGTGGTACAAGCGCTTTACAGAAGGTCGAGAAGATGTTAATGACGATGAGCGTCCTAGAGTTGTGGAAAAACAAATCATGGATTTTATTCTTTGATTATTTTTTTGCAAAAGTATAAAATCGAAGAACACACAAAAACGTGACTAACCTTTCCAGTTGTCAAAAACAAACCAATAATCCAAAATGGCTGATAATGCTAACATATGATAAACATGCGTGTACCAACATAACAAAAAAATCGATAATCGAATGTACACAGCCCGCGAAAATTCAAAATTCGCCTTTTCTTTTGAACAGGCCTCGTATATATACATATTTAGGAGTTGAAATGGGTAATTGAGGGGATTATGGGAAGGCGTGATATTAAATAATAAAATGGTTATAAACAAAGATTATA
This sequence comes from Drusus annulatus, assembly GCA_022651775.1. NCBI lineage: Eukaryota > Metazoa > Arthropoda > Insecta > Trichoptera > Limnephilidae > Drusus > Drusus annulatus. Next base: position 135,433 of record JAGWCC010000509.1, on the reverse strand, counting down.
TGTTTTATTTATAAATATGGCAAGCTACAAATTAAATGCTTTTTACGAATAATTTATAAACAGTTTATACTGATTTTTGGTAAGCGACGTCTCAACACGAAGAAAAATATCTTCGGCCGGAAAGGCAAAAGGGCTGAAGCGCTATTTTGGGATGCTTACACCGGAGCACTTTAAGGTTTTTTTTTAATAAAATTCATAAATCTTCTTTACCTGGTTGGATTTTGAAAGAAAGGGTAATCCAATGCAATTACTGAGTTACCCAAAGTGAAAAAAAGCTTAAAAAGGCTTACTTGTGTCGCTTGAGTGTCCCAAATGGAAAATGTATTTAAGATGTCTGAAGGGCAACAAAAGTCTAAATAAAAGAATCAGACGAGAGTCAAAGCATTCGATGCAGAAAAAAAAACTGATCGAACTGCGTATTTAAATCGTATTCGAAGCAAAGTGTCGCTTAAGCCCTTTTGCCTTTCCAGCGACGATATTGTATTAAATTAAAACCGCGTTATAACTGCCATCTCTTGATGAAGTTAGTAACCAACAAATGTTTATTTTTATTTTTTACGGGAGTCTCAACTGCTCCCAACCATCTAGAGCCAGTGAGACTATAGCTTCCCAAATAGGGTTATGTTGTGAGGCAAAAGGTAGTGGGGAAGGGAAGGAGATGAGAAAGGGGAAGAAGAAGGTTGGGAAGTACCTGTCTATTCAGATCTGCTCAGAAAAAAATTGTCTCTCTATAAGCTTTTCAACAGTGAGTTCTAAATGGTGAAACTTGCACAGCTTTTACGTCTGGAATTTTTAAGGCAACGCAACTATTCTGCATCGTCACTTCCGCTATGAAATATTCATTTAACCGCAAAACAAAAGTCAAGACGCTTCCTTGCTTTTTGTCTATATATCACTTTTTTGTTCGATGTCAAAGAAAAGAACTCGTTTCTAACGAGTGTTGAAACTGGGGCACACCCAGGCAGTAAATAGCAACAAAACATTGAAACAATTGAAATGCAAATAGCGTAATTAATTAAAAAATAAAACAGGTAAACTTTGTTTATAAATTATTCAATATTATATCTGGACATAATATTGAATAATAAAGTGGTTATAAACAAAGTTTACCTGTTTTATTTTTAAATATGGCAAGCCACAAAGTAAATGCTTTTTACGAATATGTAATTAATTAATATTCAAATTAGAATTAACTTTAAGGCTTTATGCTTTTTCCTTTTAATTGATCAACTTCAACTGCGAATTCAATAAGTTCTGGAGTGTTTCTTTTTAATTTTGTATTGAATTCCAACCACCATAATATGGGCATACGTCTAGTTTGGGGGTCGTAATATTCAACTGACCGGTTAGTAGCCGAGTGGACAAACGCGTCGGATTCCCACCCGGGCGTCGTGAGTTCAATTTCTCTACTGACTAAGTTCACGTAGTAGGAGTTTTTTTCAAATATTGACAGGTTATTTGTAACCCAGGAATGTTTGTTTTTCATTTAAAAAAATAGTAAAAAACTTATGTGTTACCACTAAAAATTAATTTAGTATTAAATGATTTATTTTTTAATGTATAGATTCGCCAATGAGTATCTATAAACCACTTAAACAGAATCAATTACTAAAAACCTTAAAATAACTCGGTCTTTGCGGATTAAGTCGATCGAACGTAAGCTTTAAACTTTATTTTCACATTTCCCGAGAAAGCGTCGTTATGGTGAACAGCCGTAAACCGCAAATGGCTTTCTAACGGATCGTTGCGCCGTTTAACGACAGTGTTTCGTCATTACCTACTACCTATCAACCTACCGCTGAGATTTCCCTCTACTTCTGTACGCCCCACGCTCTAAAACCACGTGAAGGTGAGATTGAATTATTCTAAAACTTTCAGTCTATGTATAGAACTGTTGGAAATAGCGAAACTGACTGAAAGCAGTATAACGTATTTATTTGTTTTAAGTTGACGTTCTACCCTTTTAAAAACTAACAGTTTTTGGTGAGACGGGTAGCGTACACTTAAAAAACTAGAATAAAAAATGTCCAGGTTGACGGTACTGAAGTCAAATATTAATTACTTACAAGATTTGTTTTCGTAGAAAGGAATCACTTTGTTATGAGGCTGAATTTAATAGGGAGGGGAAATATATGGGGAAGATAAATGTTTGGGAAGTACCTGGCTCTTCAGATCTGGTCACCAAACACGGCTAAAGCCATTTCAAGTAACGTTTTGATTCTGAATGATGGTCTTTTACCAAAGCGATAGTGAGATCTTCCGGAACGTGAAGCAAATATACTGTAATATATTATTTTATATTAATTAAATGTGTAATAACACATATTATATTAATATAAATTGATTTGCGCACGCTGGGATCTAAGCCCACGACCTCTAAATTCGTAGTCGAGGATCTTGATCACTCAACCACTGGAGTATCCACCACTCTGGAACGTGCTGAAATATATATTTTAAATTATTTTTTATAAATTAAATGTGTTATAGCCCATATCAATTAAATTAAATTAATTTGCGTACGCTGGCTTTGAACCTACGACTTCTGGATTCGTAGTTGAGCATCTTACTACTCGACCACGGAGGCCGTCAGGTATCAAAATAGAAATAATTAAAATATGTCAGGTCTTTCATTTAAAAGAAAGAGACCTTCGTGTTGTTTGTTTCAGTGAACGATTTAATGAAGTCCATTTCAAAATAATAATATTCCAGACACGACTACGAGATCGGGGGTTCGCGCAGAGGAAAATAATATAATCTACCGCTTCCTGAAACCCTTTCGTATTTCAAATTCTCATTTAAAAATAATAATTAAATGCTAACATAGTTAATGTTATGTTCATAATTAGATAATGTTTCCGTCTAGACGTTCTACTGTGAGGCCATATTTACAGTGAAAACAAATATTCATTGAGCATAGGTAGGTTCTCAGAAAACAATTTATAAATAGGATGGTTTTGCTCATTTCTAGTCAATTGAGGTAAAATTAGCTCGTGCGTGAAGTTTTGGTATTGTTTTTAAGTTATTTTCAGTAATATGCGTGTAACTGCCTAAGTTTTGGGTTGCTCTCATACAGCTTTAATAACCTCGTGTTTCCTGTATTTTGATCAATAACCAAATTGATAAGGAAGCTTAGCACTTATAAATATATTAGCTGTACAACTTTGCTTCAATGAATAGATCATAGACTTCATGCAATAAACTAAGGCATCTGTCAACAAAACTCCCTAGAAACATTAGTCGATTTGTATCTGCATCATAAAGGTTTTTCTCGAGTGAAAATGTCAGTTTACGAGCCAAATTTTTGACATTTGCGAGAGGTGCAGCATGACAATGCTCGACCTCATGTTGCGAAAGTGGTCAAGACATACTTGGAAACGTTGAAATAGGAAGTCCTACCCCACCGCCTTATTCTCCAGACGTTGCTCCCTCTGACTATCACTTGTTTCGATCAATGGCACACGACCTGGCTGGCCAGCACTTCCGGTCTTATGAAGAATTTAAAGAATTGGATCGATTCGAGGATCGCTTCAAAAGATTACCAGTTTTTTTGATTGCCAGAAAGATGGGAAAAATAGCTTCCAGCAATGGACAATATTTTGAATCATAAATGTATAACCAGTTTTTTACAATAAAGAAATGTCCCAACTGCTCGGAGCCAGTGAGACTGTGTCTTCCCCAATATGAGGTATGCTGTGAGGGTAAATGGAATGGAGAGAGAAAGGAAGATGAGAAAAAGGAAAGTTGGGATGTTCCTGGCTATTCAGATCCAAATCACTAAACACGGTTATAGCAATGTCAAGCAACATGTCGATTCTCAATGGTGGTATTAGATTTCGTAGAACTTTTACAAGAATTGCAGGTATATCGGGATTTCAGCTTTTTTTAAAAGCTTTTAGTTACATTTTTAGGCAGCTCGGAATAAATAGTACGTAATTAACCTACGAACGAAAAATATCTAGCATTATACCCCAATTAATTACGGTTACAGTTTAACTTGGTAAAAAAATCAATGAATCAAACCAAATTCAACGCAGATTACACTTCGACCCTATCTCTCTTTTATTTCAGTTTTTCCTGTTTTTCCACATTTCAAAAACATTATTTATTCAAACGCCATTTGCTGTTAATTACAGAAAGGTAATTGAATATTCTGGTTTTTATCAAAAAAAGAAAATGAATTAATTTTTTGATTAGTTTCTCGTTTAAGTTTAGTACCACCACTGTAGCTTATATCAAATACGTAATACGAATGTTTTTTTTTTACTCTCAACAGCTTAACATTCTAGAAATCACAATTAAAAGGCGAAATTGGTACCATACGACAATAATGTTATAAACACATAGAAATCGCTGCTTGAAAATATATATAGTTTTAATAATTCGATAAATTTATTGAAACAATAAATACAAACAAAAAACTAGCAGAACACGTTATTAACATTATGAAATTTTATCAAACATAAATAAATTTAAAAAAAGAAACAAATCAAAACTAACAAATAAATTATTTTAAAAAAAATACTAACAAATAAATTAAGTTTTTACAATATCGCAAACGTTCACATAGTCCATATTATTACTAAAATCCTTTGTCCGAGATTTTCGTAATTTTTTTGGCGTGGAACCAGTTCAAGTTCCAGCTCTTTTCGATTTCAAATCTCTACCGACTAGTACCTAGTAAGTGGCGAGAAACTTTTGTCGATTTGCTAGTACTTTTCGAAAAAATCTCCTCCGTGAAACATTTCTGGCACCAGGAACCGGTTCCAAAAAGAACTCGATAAATAACCGGTTCCTTGCAGGTCACCGGTAACTGGAACCGCAGGTATACCCAATTCTGATATTGACCATCTCTATTTGAAATCCTACTCCATCTCCGAAATTCTGCTAGGTCTATTTATTTATTATCACGTGCGACAGCTATTTTGCCTTTCAAGGACGTTGTTGAACTGTGGTAAAGCCAACATACGAAGTGGTCAATTAGAATTAAAATAAAAACAGAATAAAAAAATGGAAAAAATGATTTTTATTTTGTTATAGTGACTACCGCACAAGATTTCCAACTGCTCTCAAGCATCTAGAGCCATGACACTATGGCATCCCCAATAGGGGTATGTTGGGAGGCTGAAAGTAGTAGTAAAAGGAAGGAGATGGGGAAGAGGAAGGTTGGGAAGTACATGGCTATTCATATCTGGTCACAAAACACGGCTAAAACCATTTCAAGCGATGTTTCGATTCTGAATGGTGATCTTTCAACAGGGTGATACTATACACTGGAACGTGCTGCAAATATACTATATTTTATTTTTATTTTAATTAAAATGTGCCATGACATATATAAATCAAATATTTTTTTTTTACGAACGCCGGGTTTAAAGCCGCGGCCTCTGGATTAGTAGTCGAGAGTCTTACCACTCGACCACAGAGGCCGTAAAAATGAATAAGTATAACACATCGAATGATTATTACGTCTTCTCGTCAGAATTGTGGTAATTTCTCTTAATTAACTTGCTCAATACGTAACTGTCTTATTTAGATATCATAAAACAATATTCTGAAATAAAAAACTTTATATAAATATTTTTAAAGAATTAACTGTTTTAATAAAAGCTTCTGCCTTTTTAGCCAACGAAATGTAATTGTTTTTGGGTTCCACAACCAACTCTAAGCCGAGTGTTTTAAGGCCACATTGAGTTGAGTGTGCCCGTACCTCACAGTATATAGAGTGGTATCAATCCAAGGCAGTGTAGTCAGTTTTTGATGATTTTACCTGACTCGGCGGACCTGGGCGTGGCTAAGACCAAGGCTAAGGTATTTATGCATCCATTCATATCACATATCGACATAATGTTTTTGTTTATTCGTACAACCACTTTTTCACAGTATTGATATCAACAAAAATATAGCATCTAACCTAAAAACCGTTTAGTTCTGTCAAGTTTAGTGGCATAATAAAAAATGTGGGCGGAGTCCCGCAGTGACCCAGGAGCCCAAGATCATTGTGACAGTGCGTAGAAGCGGAGTATTATATTTGTTGTCTCTTTCTCTCTCATGGTGTACTACGTAAAAACCCGGAGAAAATGATTTATCGCAAGTTTCTATCGGTTGGGTAAAAATAATTAGCTCTCTCTCCATACATTGTTTCTCCGAGGCCTCGTACGTCTGTATGTATGTAGACTTAATGGAAACGGAGTACCAAATATTGAAAGTGTCGACCCATCAACGTCACCGGCAGAGCAGATTCTGAAAGGGTAGATGATGTACGAAACGGCTACGGCCTGAAAAAAACAGTGTTGAATTTTGACCTAAACAAGCGTCGGATGATTTTTAAACAACAAATTACTATCCTGATAATCGAACAGTGTTAACCCCTTAAGCTGATAAGCTTTTTGATTAGTATTATTTTCGCACATCTTCTCTTTTTAATTTCTTAAGGCTGGGTGGCCTAGAGAAGCCTTATTAGAGTGGTAAACGAAAAATTGCGTTAAATGTCTTAAACCAGGCTTAGTGAACATATCCAGGTACTTTACAAGCATATTTATCCTCATCTTCTTCACCTCCTTACGTCATTCAACCTCACAGCGTAGCTCAATTGCAGATGCCATAGTCCCACTGGCTCTACGTAATAAAGATTCTTGTGCGGTATTTACATTTTTTATAGTGAATACTGCACGAGAGTCTCAACTGCTCCCCACCGTCTGGAGCCAGTGAGACTATGGCATACCCAAATGGGGTATGTTGTGAGGCTGAAAGTAGTGAGGAGAGGAAGGTGATTTTATTTATTTACGCCCGTTACAGGCTTTTACATACATGTTAACATTTTTTTTTTAAACAATAACCTTATAAGTGCAAAAAATTATGTAAAATAAAATAAAAAAAGAGTATTGAATAGCAGATACAAAAATAATTAATAATATTCAATAAATAACAGCTTCAAAATATTGTAAAAGAAAGAAAAAAAATAATACTAAGTAACAGGTCTAACTATTAGTTCTTCCAGATGATAACAACTGTACTAAACTAAACTTGTAGTTTGATAGGTGTTAAATATATCAGCGACATCGGAATTGGAGATGGGGAAGATGGAGGTTGGGAATTACCTGGCTATTCAAATCTGGTCACCGAACACAGCTAAAGTCAATTTAAACAACGTTTCGATTCTGAATGGTGGTATTTCACCAGGGCGATACAGAGGCGTATCTACCACTCTAGAACATATAATATTAATTTAATAAAATTTGTTTGAACCCATGTCCTTTAGATTAGTACTCAAGCGTCTTACCACTCGACCATGGAGGCCGTCGATTGATAACAATAGATTTCTCGCTCATGAAATCAAATTCACAATTTAACAATAAATTGAAATCATTATTTCAGAGTCAGTGGGTACCTAAAATCTGAAATAAAATATTTAATTTTTGCACTGTTGTGCAATTATGAATCTTTTTTCACAGTTTATTCCAAATATCTGTATCATCTCACAGCCCCCAACGTCTTAAAATACAAATGTTAGTTTAAATCTCGTTTTAAAGCCTCAGTATTTTTAACGTTAGCTAAAGATTATTTCAGGCTTTTTGGGTGATCCTTCCCTTAAGGTGATATTTCACAAAAATGGAGCAATAATTATTATCCAATTGTTGTCATTTTTTATTAATTGATTTTTGAAATTTGTAGGGTCAACGCGTCGTTTCCATTTTCCGTCAGCTGTCATCCGGCCAGAGTGCGAATTTATGTACGTTTTTATAAAGCCCCTAGCGTACACCGCTAGATGATGGCAGTGGGCGAAAGCTGGCAAAAGCTCCTAGTGAAGTCTGTTAAAGGGTCTCCATTAAAAACCTTATTTCGTGTCCAAACGAATTCCGAAGTGGTTGCCTTTTAATAATGCCTGTCATACTTCATGAATTTCAATCTGGAAATGTGTTATAAACTGGTAGTGGAAGAAACAATATTAAAAATAATGATGTTGTTGGAACGATGCTAAACTGTTTTCCTCTCCTTAAGTTTTAAACGTAGATTGATTTCAGAAGATTCTATTTGAAATTGTAGCCAGAATAATACTTACTATTAAGGATTTCTTGAGCTTGTGGATTAGACAATATTTGTTTTAATTGTCGTTGTTGCTAATTATATAAAATAATTATTTGCAAAAAATAAATAAAATTGAACTTGTAAGCGGTTGTCTTATAATTAGGTATATACTTAGAGTATATAGAGTGGTATCTATCCAAGGCAATGAAGTCGGTTTTTGATGATTTTTACCGACTCGGCGGACCTGGGCGTGGCTAAGACCAAGGTTAGGGTATTTATACATCCGTTCATAACACATGTCGACATAATGTTTTTGTTTATTCGTATAACCACTTTTTCACAGTATTGATATCAACAAAACTATAGCATCTAACCTAAAAAAACCGTTTAGTTGTGTCAAGTATTACCGTTTAGGAGTCCCGCGGTGACCCAGGAGCCCAAGATCATTGTGACAGTACATAGAAGCGGAGTATTATATTTGTTGTCTCTTTCTCTCTCATGGTGTACGACGTAAAAACCCGGATAAAGTGGTTTAACGCAAGTTTGTATCGGTTGGGTAAAAATAATAACCTCTCTCTCCATACATTGTTTCTCCAAGGGTATGTATATATTTAAAACTAAAAAAAATTAGATAAGCTAAGTCTAAAAAAAGTCTTTTATTAAACTAAGTCTCTCGGGAATTGATAAATTGGATTGTAGTGATTGTTCTGCATTCTATATTGGTAAAAATACCCACAATGTCAATGGTCGAATCAAAGAACATTTTATATGTTTAAATAACCATGGTTTTTTCAGAATTCGCCAATCATCTTATTGAAAAAGATCATACCTTCAATAAAAGCACCGGCGCTCAAATTCTTTAAAAATATATTTATGACAACAGATTAAATAATTTAGAAGCACTAGAAATAAAGAAAGGCATTAAAATTATTAGTAATATTCTTAATAATCAGTTAAATTTTGTCCAATAGTCCAATATTAGGTACATTTCCCGTAAACTCATAAAATTTCTAATTAAATTTTAATCACCTTCTCAGATGACGTTTGGCCTCTTTCATTTGATTTCATATTATCTGTCTCTTTCTCTTTGTTCCTTTGTTATAATTTAAGTGTTATTCTATTGTTTTCTCACTGTTCTTTTATTTTATTTTATATTTCTTTCTCTCTCTGTATGCATATATAACCGCACACTTTGTAATTTTTGTTTAGTTTAATTTTGTACTCTGATGATGCTTAGGCTAAGGGAAACCGGTCCGTCATTTATATTATTATACTAGTTTCAATATATTATTTTTAGATTGACACAGAAATCAAACCGTAGCCCATAACAATGAGAACCTGAATCAAAACCTTCAAGCTATCTCATGTAGCGGAAAGAAAAGGCGTGGAAGGAAGGAAAAAATAGTATACAATTTTTTTTTTGAGTGCCTATGTTTCATCCGTCGAATATAACAACAAGATTTATAAAGGTCCTAGAATACGATATTGCTTGCACTCTCGCGATACATGTTTTTTGGAATAAATATCATGAATATTCGAAGATTAATTTACAAAAGAAATTTCTTTCCTTTTTAATAAGCCATTATGGAGAAATGGTTCGTACCCATATCCATTTAAATTGCCCTCATTTTGTAAAAAAAAAACATATTTTATACAACTACAAAGCAGGAATATTTATGTTAATATATTATTAGATAATGTCCGAGTGAATTGTTACGTCATAAATACGACAATTATTTTACATTCTTTCAAGGTTAATAAAACTACTTTTGACATGCCTCTGCCTCTTCACTTACATAATAGGCCGTAGAAATTTGTAAAATCTTTTTTAAAAAAAATTAGGAAAGTCGCCAAATGGTGTGTTTATTTTTTCTTCATTAATTGAATTAATCAATGCATGCAAGCGGTGCTCTAAACGGTTGCATATATATTTTTAAATAAAGTCATTCGGTTAGCCCTGAGAGCCATACTATGGATGAGTAGCGTCCATATACGTATAGCCTCGTCCTGTATGAAAAAATTGTCCTAACAAAATGTAAATAGGCCCATTGTGTCATTCTCGAATACAATCCATAAAAATTAGCTATTTTAAAAAGGCCTAAAGTTGATAACATCCAAAATTAGTTCTTTTTTTATGGATTTCCATAAAAATAAAAATAAATTGCTTATGTGAGTTTTTATCGTGTCCTTTAATAAAACTATTTTTGAAGTCCACACACTTTTTTATAAAACAAAAGTTGATAAATACCGGCATCTTGTGCTGAATCTAAAAGCAAGAATATTTTAAAACAATAAAATCTATAAATAAACCTCCGGAAAGGTTATTTCGTCGTGTTTATGTGGAAGGGCGAATTATTAGGGCGGTTTTTAACGGATGTTGAATAAAAACAACAAGACCATTAGTTGAATGACACGTTTAAAAATCATTAAGTCCATCTCCTTCCTTTCCCCACTACCTTAAGCCTCTTTAAAAATACCCCCATTGAATATGCCATGGTCTCCCTGGCTTTACACTGTTGGGACTCTTGTGCGGTATTTACTGTAAAAAAAACTATTTATTAAATTCTGTGTGCGAAAGGAAAAGAGGTGAGCTAATAAACGCAAATGTTCAGGAGAGTTAAAACAAAACTAAGGATTTTTGTTTTTTAATTAAATATTTTAAATTGAAAATAAATTTTCCTGAGGAATACCAAACATGGCCTGTTCAAAATAAAAGGTGATTTTGAATATCCGCTGGCTGTGTATATTCGATTATCGATTTTTTTTGTTATGTTGGTACACATATGTTTATCATATGTTGGCATTATCAGCGATTTTGGATTAGTGGTTTGTTTTTGACAACTGGAAAGGTTAGTCACGTTTTTGTATGTTCTTCGATTTTATGCTTTCGAAAAAAATGGATCAAAGAATAAAATCCATGATTTGTTTTTCCACAACTCCAAGACGCTCATCGTCATTAACATCTTCTCGGCCTTCTGTAAAGCGCTTGTACCACTTATAAACACTTTTTTGAAACAAAGTAGACTCGCCGAATGCCAGAGTCAACATTTTAAGTGCGTTGGAGTACTTTATTCCATTTTTAACGCAAAATTTAATACATATTCTTTGATCCATATTTTCAAAAGTAAAAAATTGAAGAACACACAAAAACGTAAATAACCTTTCCAGTTGTCAAAAACAAACCACTTATCCAAAATAGCTGATAATTTTAACATATGATAAACATATGTGTACCAACATAACAAAAAAAAACCGATAATCGAATTTACACAGCCCGCGAAAATTCGAAATTCACCATTTCTTTTGAACAGGCCTCGTATATCTGTGTGCGCAAGGAAGAATGGAATTAGTTAATAAACTCAGATGTTTAGGAGAGCTAAAACAAAATTTGAAAATTTCGTTTTTTTATGTAATCATGTCAATTGTCTTTTAAAAAAAATAATGGCACATTATTTTATGTTCTGACTCATCTCATTTTTCCTTGATAGATAATATGTATCTCAATATCAATAATTCTGCATAATTAACTCAAACCTTGATTTCTTAAACCCATTCCGTTCTTCCTTTCGCACACAAATACTTATATTTATATTCGCCAGCATTTTCAATATATATATATATTGAAAATGAAAAAAAAAAACAGGATAGTAAAAATTATTCCGGTCAAAGAAAAAGATGCAAAAGCAAACACGAAGAAATGCAAAGGAAAAAAAAGAAGGGAGCACACAGGTTGGCGTGATTTTAAATTATTTGACTTTATGTTTAATTATAATTATATTTGGATGATTTTTATAGCGCCGTTTTTGTGAAAAATCACTCAAAGGCGCTGTACAGATCTTATTTTATATTATAACATATTAATTCCTAGTTTAAATAAGAAAATATCCAGGAACATACTTACCTGGCAGGTCCTATCAGATAGACACACTTATTGATTTAAAATTATAATTATGATTTTTTTTTTCTTTCCGATTTAGGGCATGAGAGCGAAATTAAATAATGGACTTTCTGAATTTGTCGTACAGTACAGGATTTGGTTGAAATTTGTATTTCTAAAGGTGATTCGTCGAGAGACAGATTATGTTGGTTTTTTAATGAATTTAAGGATATGAGAGTCTGAAAAGGAAAGTTTTCAGTTTGGACCGAAATTCTGTTGGGCTCGTCTTACATCTTTAAAATCAAAGTGACCAAATTATTAATCAAAATTACATTTTTCGGCATTCTTCGTTAGAAAATAAACACAAATTTATTTATTAACGACTGCGCAACAACTCCCTTGGCATAAATAATATTCCTCGCCAGGCCATTTATACTTCAGGCATAACGGCATTATCTCCGTTATCTTAAAATAAACATCCGATATAATAATCTACGGGATTTAGGCTTCGCCGGTTTACGTAAAGCCTCCCAGACTGGGCTCCATCCACCGAAGCAGTGAGTAATTGCGATAAACTTGTTGACTGGGATCATTGAAACGGAATGCATTAGGTATTTCACTAAATCTTTCACCAACGAAAACTGAGCGAAAAGAACTTTTTTTTTTTCAAAGTGTATCCTTCCTACGTAGTTATATATAAATAACACGATATTTTTCAGCTTTCCATAATCAACAACGAAGGAAATTTAAATCGTATGTCCGTAGCATAATACTTTCCCAAGTCTAACAAGGAAATCTAAACTCAACATCAAGAGAACTTTTTATCTAGAATAACTAACTAACTAACCATCACGCCGTTTCCCCTCAGAGTTAGGCAGAGAGAATGGGCCGCCACACAATTCTGTCTTGACACACACTACTTGCGTTATTCTCATACTGTTTTTCAGACCCTTGAAATGATTCAATTCCGAGTACTTTATTTATTTGATCGTGCCATGTTTTCCTCGGATGTCCCCGACTTCTTCTTTCATTCACTTTCGTGTCACATATTCTTTGCACACTACTTTCTTTGTTTATTCACTGTTCATGCCCAAACCCTCTAAGAATCCCTTTCTTAATCTTTTCATTACGCCTACATTCTTTGCCTTAATGCCTTGCATTCTTTCCGGAAAATCACATTTTTAACACGGTTATACGTGGTTTATATGGTTTATATTGATACATACGCCTCAGGCATCTCATTTCTACAGCATTCAGCGTACTTTCATCATCACGTTCTTTACAAACCTTCTTATCATGAATATATCGACTGTATCGGCCTTAGTGATAGCATACGGTAATGATGTTATGCTTGACACCTACTACCTACCTACCTATCTATTGACGCACCTACCTATTGATGCTTGATCATAATTTTATCAAATGCTGAAACGAGCCGAGAATTGGTGGTTAACGGGGGCGATTATTTGAAGTGGTAACGGTGAAAAATTAACTATGGAGCTAATCATCGATCTGCGACAGTTTAAAATGTGTAGTTCAAACCACTAAGTTTACTTGCCAACAAAATGTGGAAATGCGCCTTTGACCTAAGCACAGTCGATGTGTTTTATTTTGATATATATATATAAACCAATATCAAATTTAATCTGCGCCTGGCGCCGTTTATCTGATTTCATCTATTCAATGTCCATCCGGCGTCGCTTTGTACAGCATCAGAACGTGTCCATAAAACTGGCGAAGTCATCAACCAAGTATATCTTTGGGCGACGGGTGAGGTAGCTACTCTTCAACAATGAATAAACATTCCCGGGTTACGAATAACCGGAAAATATTTGAAAAACTCCTACTGCTATCATAATAAGCGGAAAATTTTGCTTGTGCAATGATAGAGGACTTTGTTATAGGAATTGAATGAACTATCATGTGTGTCCAGTAGCTTCTATATCTACTCTATTAGTTCATAGTTGAAAACAACACATTTGATCATTAGTTCCTTTGAATAACGTAACGTAATTACCTTGTTTTTTTCAGTGGATGAAACCCTAATGCACTGTATTTACATTCTGGTTCATACTAATCATGTCTCTATATTCCACCCTCTGTTCCCGGTTGCATATTCTTTATCTTATAATACAAATACAGTTCTACACTTGTTTCTAAGCTCTTCGTCTTAGTTCGCTTTTAAAAGGTACAGACGTACCTATCATTATTTGTACATCTGTTGGGTGTTAATATGTACTTTTTACAACATCATGTGGTTAATTTAATAATTTACACTCAACTATATACAACGGACGGTATTCTGCAACAGCAGAATACGGAAAAATACACCGTGCAAAGATAAGGCAATCAAAATATATTCTCTTAAAGGATCAAAACACCTGACGGTTGCCCCCTTTGGTTGGTGTAACGTGACAGTGACCATCATAAAAAAGGTACCTCTAGGATCAAGCCTCTGGGATTCGGCATCTTCGATGGAATCTCTGACCAGCTTTGAAATGGCCCCAGCAGACCCCTAACAGCACAATGCCCGGGTGGGAATCTGACGCGTTTGTCCACTCAGCTATCGACCGAAATAATGACCGTTTTTGCTTTAGAGTATCCTGTAAAATCTTTGTGCAACCATTTTGCTACCAGTAAGGCCAATCTCATATTGATAATTAGGATGACGTAAATGATGTTGTTGCCGTAATCAAGAACTGTAATCGTAACCACTGTATCTGTTGTGGAGTGTTTACTGAGATTAGGCAGCGTAACATAAATCAACTTTGCCTAGCACTCGCATCTTTATCCCAAAAAGCCAATTATTCAAAATCTGTTTTCATAAAAGCTGAAAACATTGTTTTATATTACAACTCGTAGACAATATATTTGTATAATATCATGTTTAACAAAACAATCATTTTTGCGTCTCAGATTTTATGCTAATTTTGAATTGAAAGCATTTTTGCTTCTGCATAGAAGAGGAGCGTACATTGAATGCAATTAAACGATAGAATTTCCATTTATAAATAAAACAGATAAACTTTGTTTATAACCACTTTATTTTTCAATATTATGTCTACCGGTTTTGGAAGTACCCTTCCATCATCAGGACAATATTAAAATCCATCATCAGGACAATCTTAATATTATCCTGATGATGGAAGGGTACTTCTAAAACCGGTAGACATAATATTGAATAATAAAGTGGTTATAAACAAAGTTTATCTGTTTTATTTATAAATATGGTAAGCCACAAAGCAAATGCTTTCTTACGAATATGAATTTCTTTTGTTTACATACTTCATACTTACACTTTTAAAATTATTGATTTTATGAAAGAATCTTTTCAAATCTAGACAAGCGATAAAGTATCCACCAAAAATATAGTTTAACAAACGATCATTTTTATTCCATATTTGAAATATGTGTCCATTAAATATTAAAATTTCATAAAATGAAGTTAAGAAAATAGTTTGTGGATTTGTGCCAAAGGAAAATTTAAAAATATTTTTGGCTATATACGTATGTACCTAATTTTAAATATATATTTTTAGTACATATAACAGGCATGATGCCCAAAACATATATATACATGAGTGGTTATTTAATTAAAATATTTTACAACAGTAGGTAATTAAGTAAAAGTGTATGAAAAATGCAAAAGCAAATGAATAACGAACAAAAGCAAATTAATAATATTAAACAAGGTAGAACATACATAAATGGTTTATTGGCACCTGCACTGAAAAGATGCCTATTAACCGTTTGGCACTTCATATAACCAGCTTATAACTAAATGGCAATATTACAATAACATCTTGATATGTTTGTCAATTTTTTTTTAAATTGATTTATCGTGTCATTAAAAATGTCTACTCCATTGTTTGTGCAGTAAATTGTGTTGTAATTTCTTAATGTCCGCGGCAAGGGAGAGAAAGATATTCCGCATTCGGTGGTAGGCTTTATTATTGAAAATATCTTTTATCCTTCATGTTGATTTTCTTAGTGGTATGTTGATGTTAATTTGGGATAAAATGTTTGGTGCATCAATTGATGAATGCATAATTTTGTGTCAAATCAATACTTCAGAAACTTTACGTCTGGTAGACAATACCAAGATCTGGCAAAGAGTGTAGTTTATAGTGAAAAATTCGTTCATTGTACGTTCCAAATTGATCAGATAAGCCTTCGCGACATGTCATTTTACGAATAATAATAGTTAAATAACATGATATATCTTTACGATAGACGGAAAGGCTAATAAGGACATTAAAAGAAGGGTGAATGCAGGAAACTCTATTAATGTAGGACTAAACGCTGTTGGCGCAAATAAATAAAAATATTCGAAGAAGCGAAACTAGCAGTCAACAATGGAGTGCTTATACCAACCCTGATGTATGACAGTGAGGCAAGAAAGTGGCAGAGGAAGGATGAAAATAGACTGAATGCTGTTTAAATGATATCTTATAGAAAAGAAAATACTTGAGTAGAGCCATGTGAAGAGTCAGAATAACAAAAGAGTATGTATGTTAAAGCTAGGAGTGTGTCCCAAGACAGAGTTGCATAGCAGTTTGTCCTCTCTACCTACCCCTGCGAAGAAGCGGCGTGATGGTCAGTTAATTAGTTAGTTATATGTACTTATATTTCCTAGCGTGGAGGACAATGTATATAAAATATTCGTTAATAAACATGAAGTTAAGTGAATAAAAAAAATTATAAAAAAAACTAATTTACTAAAAATTCAGCATTAAATTACTGAATTATTTAATAATATTGTAAAGATTATTTGTATCACATCATACTTACTGTCAATTAATACATACGTCTATTTTCCACCGACGCACAAAAAAAATGTCAACATTATTTTGTTAATCGCGCTTTTTTAATCGACTCGCCAAAAACGCCCTGGCGAAACTTTAGCAGTTAATTGATTATTAATGATATCATTTTGAAACAGTTCGCTGAGCGAAAATTGCGTACAACCGTACTAATAATATCGAGATTGTGCGATTGAGTAAAGCTTCAACTTAGCGGTCACTTGGGTTGGTGAAAGCCACCGTCAATGTTTTTATCGCGAAGTCAAAAGAATGTTTAACATCACTCCCATTTATTTCTACCTCCATCTGGCTCCACTTTGTAACAAAAATCCTAGCCAAGGTTTTAGGGAAATCTATATCAAGTGCTTTGTAGTCTAAAAGTAAGGATTTATGTATATTTGATTTGTTTTAAATATTCAACACGTCAGTGTTTCAGCTCACGACAAAGTGAAAATCCTTCCAAAAAACCCTTAACAAGTAAATAATACTGTGCCTATTCTTGAGACAAATAATTCTGCAAGCAAAAAATCTAGTCTAGGACTCCCAGCGAAACAAAATAAAAAAAATCATTCGACTAAATGAAAATTAGTAGCTTTTTATTTATTTATAAACTAACAAACTATTGTCCAATAACAAACAAAAAAAAACATAACACGAAATGGGAAAAAAAGCAACAGAGAAAGAGCAGCAAATACATCATATTAAATAAAGCAATGACAAAAATAGGACAAAATATGCGTAAACTATATGGTATACTTATATTATGATATTGACATAATAATAATAACAGTAAACTTATATAGCACAGTTTTGTGATATTTCACCTCAAGTGCGCTTCAAAATACTACGACGTACTAAATATATCAACAATATCGGAGTATTTGTTTCCCAGATGTTGAATTCGTCGCATAGGAGTACTCCCATCTTTCACAAAAATGCATTCCTGCCACCGTTGTATAGTATAATCTAACTGTTTATTGTTCTTCTTAACGTCTTCATATATTTCCGTTTTAATTTCCAGGTGGAGAGTTTCTGCGCCACGTACAACGCGGACGTCTTCGTGGTCGTCTACTCCGTGGAGGACAGGCAGAGCCTGAAGCTGGCTGAAGAGATCTTGCTGTACCTCCTCAAGGGGGAATACATGTGCACTAGGGGCGTCATCCTGGTGGCCAACAAGGCGGACCTGGAGAGGAAAAGAGAAGTGCCTATGGTCGGTTAGTATTATTTCAACATTTTTGCTGAGACAACCGCTTTTGGGCGAACTGAAGTGAAACCTTTCACAGAAAGTTGGTCCTTCGAGACGGATATTTAAAATATATCTGTCAACATTTCATACTAGTAGGTATATATAAATACATTAGTAAAACACATTATATTATTTTTATAAGGGATTTATCGTCACGTTTAGAAATTTCTTCTTACCAACCTAGATTGTGTGGGAAATAAAAAAAATCATATTATAGAGTTTTCCGCAAGGTTTGAAGTCAATGAATTAATAATTTAATTCTTTAGATGCAGGTATCGTGTCTTTATAAAGAAACTTCATTTTATTCCAATCTAATATTTCAGACAGGCTTTGATCAAATTTTGGTAAACGTCGTTCAGGCGACTAATTAGATGTATACTGATTTTGCTTTCTTAAGACTGTTTTCACATCTGTTTCGGTTAGCTGTATGATCCAAAGTAAGTATAATAAGTAAGAACTATCCAAAACAAGTTGATATTATTAATGAACTATAAATAATTTCCTTTGTGAGTACGTACGAGAGTACGAGTGTGAATTTTTCAGTGAATTTAATTGAAATTATCAAATTTAAAATAAAATCTTTTCAAATTCCTACTAATTAAAGCAACTAATGTTTTTAAGTTATAATTTTTCTCTGGTGGTAACATACTTTCAGTCTAGAAGCGTCGTAATTTCAAGCCTTGTGTCACAAGTACTCCATGTTATTTTTAGAGCAGATTGATAATAATTGATTTTTCAACAATCGTCGCTGGAAAGTCAAAAGAGCTTAAGCGAGACTTAAAGTCAAAAATGAGCTAAATATGCAGTTTTTTTCTGCTTTGAGTGCTCTGAATCTCGTTTGATTCTGACGACTTTTGTGGCCTTGACTCAAGCGACACAAGTTTGGGACTTTTTAAACTTTGTGTCGCTTCACGTAACTCAGTGAGAACTTCCCGAAATGGCCTGTCAGCTTTTTGCCTTTCCGGCGACGATATGTAGTCTTGAGTGAAAAACCTGATACTTACTTTTTACACATTTTCTTTTTCCAGTTGGAAGGCGCGTCGCCAACAACTGCGGCTGCAAATTCATCGAAGCCTCCAGCGGCATAGCGCACAACGTGGACGAGCTGCTCGTGGGCATCCTCGCGCAGGTGCAGCTGAATCCCAAGCGCCTGGGCAGGAGGCCTCCCCGGGGAACAGGGGCCCCGGGGGCGGAGCCCGGCTCCTGGCGAGGCTGCTGGGCCTGCGCAGGAGGGCGAGAAGCTGCGAGAATCTCTTCGTGATTTGAGGACAAACTACCCGCCGTAATTTTTTAATATGAATTTTTTGATAGCGCGAAACATCGATATGGATTTTATCGACAATGTCGGTAATTTGGAATCGTCCCGAGCCCTTTTGATGGCCTTCGTGATCTGGTGGTAAGACGCTCGACTACGACTTAAGAGGTCCCGAGTTCAAGCCCGGCGTGCGCAAATATTTTTTATTCAATTGATTTGTGTCAATACTTTTAAATATATAAAAAAAATATATATGTATATAAATGTATGTATGAATATAATATTTGCGGCACATTCCAGTATTTAAGTATCGCCCAGATAAAAGACCATCATTTAGAATCGAAACGTTGCTTGAAATGGCTTAACCGTGTTTGGCGACCAGATCTGAATAGCCAGGTACTTTCCAACCTTCCTCTTCCCATTTTCTTCTGCTTCCCACTACCTTAAGCCCCACAACATACCTTAATTGGGGATGCTATAGTCTCACTGGCTCTAGATATTTGTGAGCAGTTGTGACTCTTGTGCGGTATTCACTATAAAAAAAGCCTGACTGCAGATCGCCAACGAACAAACGACAGTCCACATCGAATAAATTAAGCATGTTTAGTCAACGTGAGTTGTCGTTTGCTCGTTAGCGATCTGCAGTCAGGCTCGGGGACGATTTCAAATTATCGACATTGTCGACAAAATCTATATCGATGTTTTGTGCTAAGGCCCTTGTGGTCAGTTAACCAATGTTTCATTTTCACATCAGGATTATTTTATGTTTTTCATTGTAATAATCGTATATTGGTTATTTCAGCTTCAGTTATTCTCGACGTGAGAGTTAAAATGGTACCACTCCGTTATGTCTTCAAATAGTACGACTGTTCAATATCATTGTAAAGACTATGTTTAGGCGGGTGAAGCGGAGCATGACGTAATAGCCAGAGTCTTAATTTCATTTTTGCATGAGCAAGTATTTTATTCATTGTCTGATTCTACAAATTTGTCTTCTTATATTCAGTATTCAAGTATCATTCGGATATCGGAAAACGTGGCAATAAATCTGAAATGCAATTCACTTTCAACTGAAATGAAATCCAGTATCTCCTGATATGGTGTGGCTTATACAAAAATATAGAGATGGTTAAACGGAACCGGTTTCTAGTCGGTCTAATTATTTCTCTAAGTAACCGGTTATTTTTGGAACAGGTTATTTTTGGAACCGGTTCCAAATTTTCGCAAATAAAAATAAAATCATCGATACCCTTTGTACGTTCTGTTCGTGGTTTTTGAGGAACCAGTTCTTTTCATTTTCAAATCTCTACCGACTAGTATTTTTTTTTGGGCGAGGATTTTTTGTCGATTTGCTAGTACTTTTAGAATTGGGTGTACCTGCGGTTCCAGTTACCGGTAACCAGCGATAAACCGGTTATTTATCCAGTTCTATTTGGAACCGGTTCCTAGTGCCAGAAAAGTTCCACGAAGGAGATTCTTTTCTAAATATCTAGCAAATCGACAAAAGTTCACTCGCCTAGCGAAATTCTGAGTACTAGAAGAACTGGAACCGGTTATTTTCGCCAAAGTGATTTTTCAGGGTGGGGGGGGGGGTGGCTAGTAATTTCCAAAACAAAAACCGGTTCCTCGTCCAAAAAAACACAAAAATAACGGACAAAGGACATCTATTAATGTATGAAATTTTGAACCGATTCATTGGAGAAATAATATCGACGGTTCCAGTGACCGGCTTGGAACCGGTTCCTTTTAACCAGGACAGGAATATCGACCGTCTTCAATCAAAAATATTATTTTTAAATATTTTTCTGAATTGAATAAAATGCCATCATCTCAACTATTCATTAAATGTGTATTTGATGGTACGTTCACTTAAATAATTCAATGATTCAGTTTATTTTGACGCAAAATATGGGAGATTTTTTTAGGTATAATTTGCATTGACATATTCGTAACAGTTTGTAGAGCGCACTTACCAATAAACAATGCTAACTATAGTACAGTAAAACAATTATCAATATTTTTATTTCATATTAATTAAAAAAACCTTTTTACATTCTTTAACTATCACATAATATTTCAAACACCCTACCCCCTACGAAAAAATCCCCAATTGTGAAAAAAAATTGACAACACCAATCTTTGAGTTGTTGAAATTAGACCCACAGTAAAAATGTAATATTAATGATATGTAATTTTTTAACGCCATGTTAGGCGCATGTTATTATATGATTATCTATAATTTTCCAATACCACAAAAGCATTATCAATATAATAGCAAAACGTGTTGTAAACCTTCAATCAGTTTTCAGAATTAGAAACATTCAGTTTGCATTATTCAAATCCAAAATGTTACAACTGTAAAAACAGTTCTCAAAACAAATATTCAACTCCTGTTTGAAATTTCGTTGAAATGCGATTCAAATTTACTAAAACACAAATAGTATCTTACTCTATTATATTCATACATTTTGCATACGTTTTGCATAATACTTTTAACTGGAATAATAAAATGAAATTTTACTTGAATATTTGATAAAATACTCTGTTAAAACAGTAAACCACGAATTCAAAATGTTTATATTCGTATTTCGCTCGCACTTGTGACCCTGTATTATTAATATTGCAAATATGCAAGCGCGGTTTCAGAAATCAAATAAATACTTTGTTTTGAACATATTTCAGATCGACTTATCAAACCGTATTTGAAACTGTCCACTTACTCATCCATAAAGCTGGAAAGGGACCACAAAGTTAGAAAAATAGGAAAACATAAACTTTTTAAAAAACCCTTTTACTTACCATAATTATTTTTTCTTTTTGTAAATGTATACGTCTAACACAAATCATAAAAACACACGTTATGACGCGACATTTTAACTCGTTAAAAAAAACACTAAATATCTTGTGCATTTTGTTAAGGAATATGCTACAACGATTGCGATTAGGTTAATACGATTTTTTTAAATGTTAGAAAATATATTTCACACAAACCTCTATCCATAAATTTAAGAAAACCTTTAAAAATTGAGGATTCTGATTCAAATTAACAAAATAAACACGGTTTGAAAATAATGCCCACGCATTTAAGTAAATAAAAATATTTCGAAAATTCGTCATTCTTTTAATTATTTGATCACATAGATACAAACCTTTTTTGTTTGTTAAATAATTGCTGTTATTTCTATCTAATATCTGTAAGCCTTATTGTGCCATTACTGTTTAAAAAATCGTAATCGCAATCATTCGACTATTGGTTTAGTGTTCAAAATCGTAATCTTTTATTGTTTTATTGAATAATCGTAATTGCAATGGTTCGATTATTGATTGAATATTCATAATCATCATGGTCAAAGTAAGGATCGTCATTAGTTTATGAACACACTCTCATCGTGCATAATCGTCATCAAATTCATCATTAATATCATCACGAGTGACACTTGTTGCCGTTTCGATCTATATAATATGTTTTATACCATTGTTTTTCATTAAGCATATTTATAACATATAAGCAAATAATTGTTTACGATACATACAATTGCAAATATCCTTTGAAAGCACATAAACTAACTCTTGTATTTAAAGGGTTAAATACATTTAAAGAGAATATTTAAAAGCACATTATGATGTACGTTAAAAAAATCTTTATATTATTGAACTAGAATTTTTATGAAGGGATACTTGTCAGAAAAAACAATATAATATAAATATTATAAAAATAATGTGTGTGATATGTTGTAATATTAAGGAGGTATTTCACGAATCTGTTTAAAGTGTCGAGTAACTCGTTAAGTAGCACTAATCGACAATTTACTCAGATGTGGTTAAATACCTCGCCAAGATAATACATTAAATTTTGTAGAAGCGTCCGAGCTTTGTACAAAGATAAAAAATTAAAACTATTATATTTTGGAATACTTTATAGTTAAATATTTATTTATTTGAATATATTCAAGTATCTTAAATCCCTTGGATGCCAAGGTTTTACGATGAACTATGCCAGAAATGTTAATCAAAACTAATGTGTATTGTTGAGTTTTCATTACCCCATTAATAAAGTATATTACCATATCCCAAAAAAACACATCGTTTGGGCCTTAATTTTTTTTTTTTATATATATGAGTTAACAAAACACCTCTTTGAAAGTTTAATTCAAGTAGATCTTTACTGGTTTAAATGTAATAGAATGATATTTTGCAAAAATAAGTCACAATAAAAAATTCCTGCTTGAGCAGATCAATAATATTGTAAATATATCATCGCCGGAAAGGCAAAAGAGCTGAAGCGCCATTTCAGAAAATTAACACCGGAGACACTTTTAAGTCTTCAGTACCTGGTTGGATTTTAAAAAAAAAGTTGAATCAAGGTAACTTCTCGGAGCCAAATACAAAAAAAAAGTCCTAAACTTGGTAAATAAATATATTTTAGATGGCTGAAGGGCCACAACGTTCTTCAGAAACAAACAAGAGTCAGAGTATTCGATGCCCAGTAAAAACTGATCAAAACTGCATTTTTTACCAATTTCTTACCAAAGTGTCGCTTAAACCCTTTTGCCTTTTCAGCGACGATATATCAATACTAAAGGAGATTATATGCTAGAACAATGATTTGCGGCAGTACATCCTCTCTTCCTACCTCAGTATTTTCAGAGTGTGTGTTTAACTTCTTAGAGCATGTTTTGACATTATGTAAAGATAATAAACAAAGGTTGCTGAAAATTTTTGAATATTTAAAAAAAAAACCTGTTTTTAAATAATTTTCCAAACAAAGTTGTTGTTAGCACTTCTCGCAAGCCACAAAGCACGATTTATCGTTTCTTGACATTAGTTAAAAATAAGCTGTATAAACGTATTTAAAAACCTATCAAAACCTATCTGTAATACTGTTAAAAAACTATATATCAAGTATTAATGAATTATCGTCTTGTACTGAAATCCACACCAAAAAAGTTTGATAAAAATGAATAGATTATTTTTAAAATATCTTTAATTGTACTGTAGCATATATACTGTACTAAATAATACAAAGTTTTCATTTTTATTATTTTTCGTTAGGAGTGGGCTGTGATGATTTTTGTATAAAAATAATATTGGAAGGTTAAACGATTGTAATAAGAGATTATTTATAATATTAGGTGTACTATATTATGTATAAGTAGAACTTCTACCAAACTTGCACCAAATATTATATTTATTGATTTGTATTAGAATATATTCGTGTGATCTGAATGTCTTGGAACGACTGAAAACCTATTAATAAATAAAAATTAAGCCACTGTACTTTATTATATATAATTATTAATACTTATGTAATGCGTGATATATAGAAAGAAAGCTTACTAATAATACCAACGCTAATAATGTGTGATTTTTAAAAACATATTTTATTTGAAAGAAGCTGCCAACGTAAAAATCTTATTTCGAAGTTTTCTTAAAATACTACCACATCACATAAATATTTTCATAAAATTTCCATTTTTTTGAAATGCGAGCACAAAACTTATTTTTTGTTGTTGTGCCTTTCAATGTAAATAATAATTGCGTGGCTCTAGGGCTTTATGTGTCGTGCTTTCCTTGTTTACTACCCCTAGTTGTACACAATGTACCCCGCTATATTGTGAGGGGTCACATTAAAAAAATCAAAAAAAAAAATTTTTAATTTTTGTGGCAAAGTATAATTTTACTAGACGAAACGATATATTTAGTAAATAAAAATTCCGAAGATCAATTCATCAAACTTATGTTTATGGCCATTTAAAGATTGAGAAAAACGTTTAAGCATTCAAATAAAGGAAATTAAATTAAGACCTTGTAAGTATTTATATATGAACTAAACATAAAATTTAAAAAAACACTTCATAATATATGTCGTGCTGTGTAATTTTAAAAAAAATCTGAAAAGGAACGAACAAATTTTTTACTAGTTTAAAAAATTATCAACACGTCTAAACCCGTATAAAAAAATGTTGACACGTTCATTTTTGTAAGTGCGGCACAAAAATATTTTTTGAGGTTAAAATAATAACATAATGATTTAACGATGAACTGCACAATTTTTGTAAACCCTTGTGTGTAAATAAAATCAAAATTGTAATGTGTTCCTTATATTTAAATAAACATACATAATCCCTGAATATATATTTATATTTAATTATTTTAACTAACGTTAACAATTGTATAAGTTACTAAAAATATATATACATATATATACGAAAGAGTTATAAATATTTCTAAGTTGTAAGTATTTTCCAAACATCATCTTCTTCATCTCCTTCCCTCCTTGCCTCACAACACTCTCTGAGATGGGGTTGCCATAGTCCCCCTGGCTCCGAGCAGTTGAACCTTGTGCGGTTCGATATAAAAATAAAATCAATGGCGAATGATGCCAAAAAAATAAAACCGCGTATAAATGTATGATTTTTAACGTTCATACTGTTAGCACCATCTAGCGGGCTTAATTCAAAGCAACATAAGGCTTGTGTCATATTCACAATGAAAATCTTTATTATTAGTTTGTTCATTCATCCACAGAGTATCCACTTGTAAACAAATTAAAGGAATATTAATTTAGTTTTCCAACGTTATATTATATTTATTAATGTTGTAGTTAACAAAAGGCCCCATTATGTAAAACACAAAAAGGACATTCTTCGAGGTATTTATATGTTGTACCTTTATACATTCAAACCTATCCAGAAATATATAATTTTTTTAAATTCAAAACAGGGTTTTTTATGTATTATGTTTCCCACTTTATACAGGGTGTATACATCAAATCCAACTTTTCCTAAAAATAACAACAAAAAAATGTACATTGGACAGTGAGGGTCGGGGCAGGAGGTGGGCGGTTGCTGGGCTGAGTGATCAGTGGCGACATGTGACCAAAGGGGTGCCCTACATTTAGGTAAATAAGCACTGCCTACCCTGCAATACTCGCATTAAAATATGAATCTTACTAGATTAAAATATATGAAATGATTCTCAAATCTACATTTTTAAAGTACGCGTAATTTTTTTTTTATCGCACCGCTGGGAGCGCCCCACTGACTGTCCTAATATAACGTGTTAAAAGCAGTAACTAAATATGCCCAAACGCCGCCAACGTCAGAGTAGATTATTCTATGTTCACTAGACCACGCAACCAGGGCCGGTTCTGTGTAGGCGCAATTGGAGCAGGCCGCTCCAGGCGACTCGCCAAGGCGCTGATAGTACACAAGCACAGTGCTTTATATATACTCGTATATATGTAAAATGTATAATTTTATTTTTTATCATATGTATGTATAAATATATACATACATGTGATATAAAATGAAAAAAACATACCGTTCATGGACGGCAATTGAACCCGTAGGGAATAAAAACTTGCACCTTTTATCTTATACTTGATACGAGTTGATATCAATCTTCTGTTGAAACACAAAAAATACCCGAACCAGGCGCCATTTGACTCAGGGCCGGGCCTGGTGAAAGACCACCATTAAGAATCGAAACGTCGCTGAAATGGCTTTGACCGTGTTAAGTGACCAGATCTGAATAGGCAGGTACTTCCCAACCTTCTTCTTCCTCATCTACTTCCCCTCCTCACTACCTTCAGCCTCACAACATACCCCGATTGGGGATGCCATAGTCCCACTGGCTCCGGGCAGAAGGAACTCTTGTGCGGTAGTGTCATAAAAAAAGAAGAAAAAAGCAGGCACTATTAATTTATTGAGGTAGGTGCTAGTTACTACGAAAATACCAGGAGCACAGGCGTGTGAGAAGGTGACCCATCAAAATTATTCCTGGCTGACATTTTCTAGGATTTTTCGTGAATTCAGTCAACTTCGGGCGTTTCTTGGTGCTCGGTATCCGGAGCGCAGAAGTCGGCGGAGTAAAATTTCGGGAAAATAACGTTATAACTTGAACTAAATTCCGTAGCGGCGCTAATGTCGCAATTAGCAAAAGAGACAATGTTTTGCGTAGTCAATAAGAACAAAATACCAGGAGCACAGAAAAGTCATCGGGTGTTTTTGTTTGGTTATTTTTTTGTTAAACATAGTCTATTGCTCATTAGCAAATTGCTTTTGAATATCACATCACCAGAAAACTTAAAGGTACATCGTACAGCTTGACATATTTAACTTTGCATGCAGTCAAAAGAGGAACTAACGAACGAGCGGACTTTTTATTTAACTCAATGATTTTTGTATTTAAAATATCTAAAGTAGCGACTTACAAAGTTTTCCACCTTTTCGCCCGCCTGTGCTCCTGGTATAATCTTTCAAAATCTAGCACCTTCCTCATGGTAGTTTTTTAAATTTTTATTTTTTCATATCACTACCGCACTAGAATCCCAACTACCTGTAACCAGTGGGACTATGGCATCCCAATTGTAGTATGCCGTGTGTTTGAAGAGATTGATAGAGGGGAGAAGGAGTGCCCGGCCATTCAGATCTGGTCATCAAACACCTGGCTGAAGCATTTTTAAAGCATCGTTTTAGATTTTACATGGCGGTAATTCACTAGGCATATAAGTCAATTTGTACAATAAACTATAAATTTAAAACTAAAACAATTTACCTAGCAATATGTTGTTACAAACATTTTTTACTGAGAGAGGCGGCCTTTTTTGTTTATTCAATTCAATCATCATTAAAAAATGAACAAAAGGTGTTTCAAAGTTACATTAGTACTTAATCTCAGAGCAATAATATACCAGATGTGATAGCTTTTATAAAAACAGTATGGTCAGGATTTTTCCTGACTCGGGCGTGGCTGGGGTTTTCATGGACACACATTTTTACATCCTTTCAAAGCACATGCCGACATAATGTTTTATTTATTTGTATAACCACCTTTTTAAAAGTATTGTTATTAACAAAAATATAGGATATAACCTCAAAAACCGTTGAGTTATGACGCATGACAAAACGTAGTGGGCGGAGTCGCCAGAGACGCCGGAGATGGAAAACATGCTGACATACCTAAAAGTGGTGCGATATTTTGTAACAACTTGTCTTGTCTCTTTATCTCTTACGGCCTAAGACGTAAAAACCCGGAGAAAGTGATTTATCGTAAATTTGTATAGGTTGGGTAAAAATATTTAGTTCTCTCTTCATATATATTCTTACTCCAAGTACTCAAGGGTGTATAACAATGTACACAACAGTCATAAAGAAGAACACTCCTGACTACACTGTTTTGCAAAGCTATCCCTCCTGATATATTATTGCTCTGAGCTTAAGTACGTATTTATAAATAAATACCCTAAACCTAGTCCTAGCCACGCCCAGGTCTAGCCGAGTCCGGCAAACCTCGTAAAAACTGACTACAGCTCTCTACAGCGCTCTCTCTTGTATATTATTGCTCTGAGGTTTAAATTTTAAAATAGTATTTTAAAAACCGCAGCAAAAACACCTAACGAAATTTGATGCATATTTTACAAATTAAGTGATATTTATGATAAATTCGCATTCAAAGACAAAATATCTTCCGGCGTTCTAAGCCATTTTTACATTAAAAAATGTGATGCCGCCATTTTGTCCTAGAGTGAGTTTTTATAACTCATCGGGATTGCTATGTGTGTCAGCAAGATATCAATAATCTTATTATAAACTCAAAATATACAAAAAACATGAACTTGCTTAACTGTTGCTAGCGTGGATGTCATATTTATGCCAACAATTTTAAATACTGGGAGAATGGACACAAATGAAGAGGCCTTCGTCATTCATCGAGTGAAAACACTTCGACCCCTGAATTCGCTGTCATGATAGTAATCAAAATAATCATCATTTAATCATTTTAAGTACATAATTCAATTAAATGTTGTTAGTCTTATCAATAATACATAATACCTTATTACGTGGGTACGCGGTATGCCGTCATCTAGGTAGATACCTTTCAGTTTTTTTTTGTCTGAATAGCTTCGGGCAATTGGTACTCTGGCGGGGAATCATACATATAAATAAACAAAAACACTGATGAAATATTTTCGAAATAAGTTTTTTCCGGATTTTTTTTTCTTTGTCCTCTAGAGAGCTTTAGACCAATACGAATTAGTAAGTTGATAACCACGAGCTTTAAGTCTTAATTGAAGGGCACTAGTTATAAATTTTAAATTTAACTCCATACAGGAAGCATTGGGAGAAATAATTTTTCTCGGGGCCCATGTCATCTTTGGTGATGCTGTGTGGAGGTTTTTTTTTATGGAAAGGAAGGAGTGAAACTAGGTTTTGAAAAGGCACATGCTATGGGAGGGAGGAAACACACAGGCCGTCGAGTCAATAGTCATAAGTCTTGGTTGGAAGTCTAAATTTGACGTGGTTATGCAGAAAGCGTCCAACCCACAATTTCGCAAAATCGAATTATACATGTTTTCCCATAGATAAATACGAGATTTATATCTGCCGAAAACATCCAAGCTCCAAATGACATAGATTTTGGTAATAAAAAATACATTTTTTTAATGCATGCATTGATAGATTATAAATTACCTATTTACAACAATGCTCACAAAGAAAAAAATACTGATATTCACTTTAAAAATGCCGATTAGCAATATTAAAGCTGCATTCACACCAACGTCCGGATCCGCTCAGTGACGATATTGTTCCGCATGAGAGCTTATTGATATGGTATGAATATCAATCAAGGAGTATGTGCCAAGACAAAATTGTGTGGCAGTATATCCTCTCCGCCCACCCTTGTGATATTTAACTACTTAGTTATTTAAATAATTATTTTGATGTGTAAAAATACTTACATCGCAGATTTTTTTTATAAAAAACCATTTTTTTATCATTAAATATTATTTTTAATTATCAAATATAATTAAAAATATTATGTAGTAAAAAAAAATGTTTTTAATAAAAAAAATCTGCGATGTAAGTATTTTTACACTTCAAAATAATTATTTAACTAACTAAGTAGTACATACTCCTTGATTGATATTCAAACCATATCAATAAGCTCTCATGCGGAACAGTATCTTCACTGAGCGGATCCGGACGTTGGTGTGAATCCAGTTTAATGCTTTTTTATCGTCATATTTTTAAACGCCTTTATCTCAGTTTCATCTGTTTGGAGTTTGACGCTTTCTGCATAATTACGTCCTAGTAATTGTAAGTCACTAGTTATAAGTTTTTGTTGCAAGTAGTTGCGGCTCATAACTTCTTATTGAGGTTAACACAAAATAAAAACTGAAGCAGAATCATTCTGAAAATCTTCTCACATTTTTTTATTTTATTTTTTTCGTTCTTAGCGACAGCATAAATAATGGCACATTTTTCAATCTAAGCACTCGCTAAGTCTAGTCACGAGCCGCAATTGGTTGTAAGTTTCCACCAATAGTCTTAGCTTTAAGTCAATAATGATAAGTTATAATTTATAAACCACTAGTTATTAGTCGGAGCGATAATTTGTAAGTTATATAAATAAAGTTGTAAAACGCCTTTTAGGCGATTTTCTTTCAGGAAAATGGCAAATTACTAATTTATTTATTTTGGGAAAATTAACAGAAAATCAACATTCATTAGTACATATATAATAATAAATAATGCCAATTATAAATTTTCCTCTGCTGATGACAAATATTATTATAAAAACAGTGTGACAATGAATCCAGAGGTCGCAGGTTCGAACCCGGCGTGCGCAAATAAATTTTGTTTAGTTAATATGTGTCATAACACATTTAATTGATATAAAATAAATTTTAGTATATTTGCGGCACGTTCCAGAGTGGTAGATACTCCAAGTATCATCCTGGTGAAAGACCATTATTCAGTTGAAACGTTGCTCGAAATGGCTTTAGCCGTGTTTGATGACCAGATCTGAATAGCCAGGTACTTCCCGACCTTCCCCTTACTTATCTCCTTCCTCTCCCCTCTACTTTCAGCCTCACAACAAACCCCTATTGGGGATGCCATAGTCTTACTGGCTCTAGACGGTTGCGAGCAGTGAAGGCTCTTGGGCGGTATTCACATAAAAACAAATTTAAAAATGTATACACAGTTATAATTTAGTACCTTAACTTTGGTAAGGGAGAGGAAGGTGGAAGGGAACATGAGAATGGAATAAAGGAAGGACGGTTAGTTTTAATAATCTAGTTTGGGTGCAGTCTTGAAGTAACAATATATGGAGGGAGAGCTAATTATTTTTACCCAACCTACACAGACTTGCGATAAATCACTTTCTCCGGGTTTTTACGTCGTACACCATGAGAGAGAAAGAGACAAGAAATTTCATAGACCGCTTCTATATACTGTCGCAATGATCTTAAGCTCCTGGCTCACCGCGGGACTCCGCCCACATTTCTTATTATGCCGCTAAACTTGACACAACTAAACGGTTTTTTAGGTTATATGCTATATTTTTGTTGATGAAAATACTGTAAAAAGGTGGCTTTACGAATAAACAACAACATTATGTCAATATGCGATATGAATGGATGTATAAGTACCCTAGCCTTAGTTTTAGCAGTCAGGTTAAAATCATCAAAAACAAGTCAAAAACTGACTTCACTGCCTTGGATAGATACTACTCTATGTACTCCAAGGGTGCAGTCGATTCATGGAATTTTGTTTATATTGTGTAAAGTATAGAGTTGTCGATATGGTTTATTATTATGATTATTAAATTTAGTTGTATTTTTTCCAACATTAAATATTCACCTGAAACGAGACAACTGAGTTCATAACAGTGTTAAAGATGATTACACCAATCTGTTAGCTAATTAACAGCGTCGTATCGTTGCATACAATCATTCCTCAGCACTTCCGGCGGAAGCTCTCCCACTTCCGTCATCGAGAAACTGCACGTTTGGAGACCCTCGGAGCGTCGTCGGTAGGCAAAAGGCAGTGCTTCATTACAGACACTGAACACACAATCCCTAGAAGCGTG
Organism: Drusus annulatus; assembly: GCA_022651775.1. NCBI lineage: Eukaryota > Metazoa > Arthropoda > Insecta > Trichoptera > Limnephilidae > Drusus > Drusus annulatus. The sequence continues at coordinate 103,349 of JAGWCC010000509.1, read as the reverse complement.
ATCTATGCCAATTTGAAAGATAAATTACATGGCAAATATTTTTGTTTATTCATTCGAAAAGTTTTTTTTCACACAATTTTTTACCATTTCTTAAACTTTGACATGACGCACTCACTTTGTGGTGAGACATACTTAAATTTAAAAAAAAAGTGACTTTTTTTGACACCACTTTCTAACATATATATACCAACCGGTTTCAGCTCTACCTGAACCTTTTTCAGGGTTGAACAAATATGTATTAAATTTAATACAATTTATTATTTTTTAAACATTGACATGAAGCACTCACTTTGTGGTAAGACATAATTAAATTTAAAAAAAGTGACTTTATTTTGACACCACTTTATTACATACATATACGAACCGGTTTCAGCTCTACCTGAACCTTTTTCAGGGCTGAACAAATATGTATAAAATTGAATACAATTTGTTTAACCCTGAAAAAGGTTCAGGTAGAACCGAAACCGGTTGGTATATGTATCTAATAAAGTGGTGTCAAAACAAAGTTACTTTTATTTAAAATTTAAACATTTTTTACCGAAAAAGTTCCTTGCATTGAAATTTCTGACAAAATTATTTAACTTTTTTAATAGTACTACCATTTGACAGGCTGCGGGTTCAAATCCTGACGTGCGTAAAGAAATTTTATTCAATCAACATAAAATAATACATAGTCACCGGAAAGGCAAAAGGGCTGAAGCGCCATTTATAGAAAATTACACCAGAGCACCAGGCGACAAGTTTTCAGAATCAAACGAGAGTCAGAGCATTTGAAGCAGAAAAAAAACTGTTAAAAACTGCATATTTAACTCATTTTCGACCAAAGCGTCGTTAAACCCTTTTGCCTTTCCAGCGACGACACAGTACCTATATTTGCAGCGCGGTTTCAGAGTGGTAGATACTCTAAGTATTGCCCTGGTGAAAGACCACCATTCGGATATGAAACGTTGCTTGAAATTGTTTTAGCCGAATGGCCGGTCACCTTGAAGTAACAATATATGGAGAAAGAGCTAATTATTTTTACCCAACCTATACATATTTGGGATAAATCACTTTCTCCGGTTTTTTACGTCGTACGCCATGAGAAAGAAAGAGACAACAAATTTTCCCGAATTATCACACCGCTTTAAAGTATTTGTGTCCCGCGTCTCCGTTGACTCCGTCCACACGTTATGATACACGAAATAAATTGACACAACTCAACGGTTTATTAGGTTACATGTTATTTAAAAAAAAAACAACACTGTGAAAAAATGGTTACACGAATAAACAAAAACATAATGTCGACATGTGTTATAAATGGATGTATACATACCCTAGCCCTAGTTCTAGCCATGCCCAGGTCTAGCTGAGTCCGGCGAACCTCATATAAACTGACTACAGCTCTATCTACAGCGCTACCTCTTTTGTATTATTGCTCTGAGCCGGTGACCAAATCTGAATAACCAGATACTTCCCGATCTTTCTCTTTCCCATCTCCTTCCCCTCCTCACTACCTTAAGCCTCACAACATACCTAAATTGGGAATGCCACAGTCCCACTAGCTCCAGATGGTTAGGAGTAGTTCGGACTCTTGTGCGGTATACACTTTTAAATAAAATTGCGTAGACTTACCTTCCAAGTTTACTGCAATCTACCCCCAGAAATTTTGTATATTTTAATACTCGACGTTTAAGGCTGATTCACACCAACGTCCGGTTCCGCTCAGTGCCGATATTGTTCCGCAAGAAAACTTATTGATATGGTGTGAATATCAATCAATCAACAATTAATAAAAATATTATTTAGTGATAAAAAAATGGTTTAAAAAAAAAAAAAATCTGCGTTGTAAGTATTTTTACACTTCAAAATAATTATTTAACTAAATAAGTAGTTAAATATCACAAGGGTGGGCAGAAGGATATACTGCCACACAAATTTGTCTTGGCAAATACTCCTTGATTGATATTCATACCATATCAATAAGTTTTCCTGCGGAACAATATCGGCACTGAGCGGAACCGGACGTTGGTGTGAATCAGCCATTAGTCTTCAGACAAGCCAATAGTATTGATTTTCAAGAATAATTTCTATATTTTAAAATGTCTGATAAATTTCTCCAGAAGTGAGGGAAATGAGCTTACTTCGGACACACAAACACGCCTAGAATGCACTTCTATCGGTGCACCTCTTCACCGCTTATTACAGGCCTAAGTATGTCACGACTCTCTAGAATCCCAACACAAAATCATCTTCTCCGATGTGGTCACATAATAATAGGAAACTGATGATTATTTGACTGTCAGGAAGTAACGAAAGAATAGGCACTGTAAAAGGATTCATCAGGCCTACCGTCTCTTGCGAAAAACACATCATTACACTTTATTTTATTTATTTTATTTTATTTTATTAACGCCTTTAAGGCTTTTACATAAATACATTTATTTAAATAAAGGAGTACAATAGATGGGTAGAATATAACATTAAGAGAAAAGTTAGTATTTAACTGCAAGTATATAAATATAGCGTAGGTTTTATAATTATAACTATAAGTAACAATAACCTTTGAGTTCTATTGAAAACATTCAAGTAAGCTAGATTTTAATTTGGAAACAGTGTTGTAACGGTAAACATCTATTGAACCATATTTATTACCAAGTCTATGCAGCCTTTGAATGGGCGAATTATCAAAATAATTGTTTGTAGACGTAGAAACATAATATAGAGCCGCCTGCCGTGTATCACGGGTAGGTACTCGCAAGGTAATAAGGCTCGTTAGATCCGGGGCGTCCAATCTGCCATTCGCTATTTTAAAGAGAAACATTAAATCGCTCACTGTGCGTCTTGATGATAAATCAGTGAGGTTAAGCAAGTTCATTAAAAATTCGTAATCAAGGTCAACGATTGGGATACATAACTTATAATTAATAAATCTGAGAAACTTATGCTGCACTCTTTCTATTTTAAGTTGGTGAATATTATAAAATGGAGCCCAGATTGTAGAATTGTACTCTATATTAGATCTCACCAACCCAGTATAGAGTTATTTAAATGAATTCAATAATTTAAAGTCTTTACTGAATGAACCATTGTATGATTCAGTGAGATACACAGTTTTCTCGCCATCTAAATATGACACCAACGACACGTATTACTAAGGGAGAGTCAGCCTTTTTCAAATGAAACATTCATTATTGTCTCACTCTCATTTCATTCATTCACGACTATTTGCTGATGATACACTCATATACATAATTGGAGATAATTACGAAGAGTTAATAAATATTTTGAATAATGAACTAGATAATGTATCAAGATGGCTTAAAATGAATAAACTTTAACTAAATACAAAAAAGACAAAATGTATGATAATTGGATTTAAGAAAACATGCAGTAAAAGCAACATTAAAATTGATGGTGACATTATTGAAAATGTAAGTGATTTGAAAAACTTAGGAGTTATATTGGATGCAAAACTAACCTTTAGCAAACATGCTGAGTACACACAGAAGAAAATTGGGAAGAAGATTTCTTTTTTGGGAAGAATTCGGCAATAAATTTCCAGAAAAACAGCATTTACCATATACAACTCCATTATTGCTCCACATTTTTATTACTGTTCAACGATTCTTTTCTTGTGTAACGACAAAGAACAAAACAGGTTTCAAATTCTCCAAAATAGAGCAATGAGAATTATACTTGGGCAAAATAGATACTCAAAAGTAGCTAAAATGTCGGAGGAACTAAATTAACTGACAGTTAAACAGATTCTGACATTGAACACATTGATGTTTATACATAAAATGAAAAACAACTTGTTACCAGAGTATTTTTCTGACAAAATTATCTACAATGTTGATATTCACAAGTATAATACAAGGGCATGCAAAGAAATTAGACTACCAGAAAAGAATAAAGCCAACACCCAAAACAGCTTACTATATAAAGGAATGAAATCGTATAATGCGCTGCCGGAAACCATCAAAATTATGCCTATCAATAAATTTAAAAAAGCCTGTAAAAATTATTTAAAATGCATGTAAATCAAAATAATAAGTAGTGTTTAAATTAAAATATTATTAGTAAAAAAGAAAATTAAATAATTAGATACTTGTAAACTTAAATGTACAAAGTAACTTATATAAAATAATAAATAATTTAGTGTTATTTTTATATATTTTTTTAAATATATTTTCTTCAGATCCCAGAGATGGTTATGAAATCCTAAAAGTTCAATATAAGACAAAGAAAACACGTAAAATATAATGATTATATTGTAATATTTAAAAATATATTAATTTAAAAACTAATTAATTATTTGTAAAAAGCATGCACTTTTGTGGCTTGCCATATTTATAAATAAAACAGATAAACTTTGTTTATAATCACTTTATTATTCAACATAATGTCAACCGGTTTCGGAAGTACCCTTCCATCATCACGACAATGTTACAAATTTTATATTGTTTATTTTTATATACAATTTTATTATTGTCCTGATGATGGAAGGGTACTTGCGAAACCGGTAGACAAAATATTGAATAATTAAAGTGGTAATAAACAAAATTTATCTGTTTTATTTATAAATTAATTAATTAATTGTATTATTAACTAACCTTCTTTGTTGCAACCTCAGAGCAATAATATACAAGAGAGATCACTGCTGTGGTCAGTTTTTATGAGTTTTGCCGGACCTGGCCAGACCTGGGCGTGGTTAGGACTAGGGCTAGGGTATTTATACATCCATTCATAACACATGTCAACATAATGTTTTTGTTTATTGGTAAAACCACCTTTTCACATTATTGTTATAATCAAAAATATAGCATATAACTCAAAAAAACCGTTGACCTATGTCCATTTATGTCACATTTCAAAACGTGTGGGCGGAATCAACGGGAGACGTGGGACACGAAGAACACTCTTAAAATACTTTAAAGCGGTGTGATAATTTGGGAAATTTTGCTGTCTCTTTCTTTCTCATGGTGTACGACGTAAAAACCCGGAGAATGTGACTTTTCCCAAATTTGTTTTGGTTGGGTAAAAACAATTAGTTCTCTCTCCATATATTGTTACTCCATGGTTGCAACTCATCCAGTTCAACATTCCTTTCCGTAGACTCGGAAACAATGAACTGCTGTTCCTCAATCATCACTCTACTAATTATGGGTATCATTCTCCACTGTCCAGAATGTCGAGACTTGTTTGTGAATGTCTTGAAATTTTTGGTACCAGTCTAAATGATTTTTGTCATTCTTTTCGACCACTAAAACATTGACTTGAACTTGGCTTTGACTTGAATGTTCTTTCAATTTGTCCTATTTTTTGTCATTGCTTCATTATGATATTATGTTTGTGCAGTTCATTCTCTGTCGCTCTGATTCCACTTCGTGTTATGTATTTTTTTGTAATTGAACAATAGTCCGTTAGTTTATAAATAAAAATAGATAAAAATAAGTTTCGTTTCAAGACTTCATAAATCGACTCCATTGTTTATAAACGGGGCCTTGCAAGAAGTCCAGTGCTGCCAGCGCCAGAGTGTTTTCGCTCGTGACTATTCTTATTCTGTAGTTGGCGATACGTCTTCTTATTAGGGCTCTGAACCCGAGAACTCGCCCTTCTGTGAACATTTCTAAGGCACTACACTACCAGGATAGCGCAAAAAACACCTGGTAGAAGTTGTTGTACTGTATCTCCATTATTTATTAAGTTGCTTGTTTGTAATTTGTCCACAGCTCCGATGTATACAGGTTGGTACAGTACGTATTGAAAAGTTGCCGTTTTGGTTCTTGGCTGCATTTGTTGAATTTTCGAGCAATCATGTTACTAACTAACTAACTAACTAACCATCACGCCGTTTCCCCGCAGGGGTAGGCAGAGAGGATGGACCGCCATACAACTCTGTCTTGGCACACACTTCTTGCTTCATTTACATTCATACATCGTCTCATACATATTCTTCTGTTATTCTGACTCTTTACATGAGCCGATTCAAGTATTTGATTTACTTGATCGTGCCATTTCTTTCTCGGGCGTCCTCGACTTCTTCTTCCATTCACTTTCGCATCATATATTCTTTTTTCACTCCTTTCTTCGTTCATTCGCTCTACATGCCCAAACCATCTAAGCGTCCCTTTCTTAATCCTATCCATTACGCTCATATCAGCCTTGCATTCTTTCCGGATATCCACATTTGTAATACGGTCATACATGGTTTTACCGCACATCAGTCTCAAAGATCTCATTTCCAAAGCATTCAGTCTACTTTCATCCTTCCTCTGCCAGTTCCATGCCTCACTACCATACATCAGGGTTGGTATAAGCACTCCATTGTGGACTGCTAGCTTCGCTTCTTTGGACAATTTCTTATTTGCCCCAACAGAGTTCAGTCCTCCATTAATGGAGTTTCCTGCATTCACCCTTCTTTCAATATCCTTATCAGCCTTTCCGTCTCTTGTAAACATACTTCCTAAATACACAAACTCATCCACTTGCTCCAAGTATTCATCATTCACAACTATATTAGACTTACTTATGGACATCACTTTGGACTTACTTACATTCATCATCAACTCATTTTGCATACATACTTGGTTCATCCTAGACACGAGACACTGTAGATCTTCCATATTATCAGCAATCAGCACCGCGTCGTCCGCATACAATAGGCAACATACTTTCACATTGTTCATTTTTGCGCCCAAGCCCACACCTTTCAATTCTTGCATACAATTATCCATGTACAAATTGAACAACCACGGTGACATTACACAGCCTTGTTTTACACCTTTTGTGATGTTAAACCACTTCGTAAAATCACCGTTCACTCTAACAAATGCAACGCTTCCCTCGTACAAGGACGCGATTGCTTGTATAAGATTTGTGTTAACTACACACATGTTAAAAGCTCAATCTGAGTGGTGTTATGCTCATTTTTAGTTTTTTGTTTAAAGCAACACAACATAGAAATTTTCACGTGAAACAGCAATTTACTTGAAAATCAACACAACGGAAAATCACGGCCGATCTAAAGGTTGTTGCTATGGATTACTGGCTAGAAAATTTACTTAGTTAACAAAACATTTCGGTTATCCAATTATGGTCTAAACTCAATAAATGTAAGAGCTTTTTCTTTGTTAATTAAAAAATTATTTTGAACACTCGGAGATTTTTTATCTGTTCATTTTCAACAAAGCAACCTTGTTACATTAAACGGTATCTTTACCATAGTCCTTCAAGAAACGAAGGTAACTATTAGTTATTTATGTATACAATTTTATATAAAAATGCATAGAATATTAGTGTTTAAAAATACACGAATAATTTTATTTCTATAATATATTATAAAAAGTTAATATATTTATAAAAATTCTTTCCCTCTTTTATTATCCTCAAATAATATCAATTACCTTGACGATTTTAATAAATTGACTTCCGCACAATTTTAGTTGTCTTTAGAAATAATTTATCCACGCAAAAAAACTTCTTTGCTTCAGTTGATACACTTAAATTTGAACACATATAATATAATAATTAAGTACCTACCCATTCGTCATTACACTCTGATATTGATCAGGACCTCCGTAGTTGAGCGGTCAAAATCGTTCACTACGAATCTAGAGTTCGAGAGCTCAAATTCCAGTGTACGCAAATTAACAATAATTTTGTTTTATTTCGCATTTTTGTATAAAAAAATAATGTATAGTTTATTTGCGGCACGTTTCAGAGTTTGCTTCAAATGCTTTAGTGCTTCAAATGTATTTTCCTGTGTTTGGTAATTAGATTTGAATAGCCAGGTACCTCCCAACCTTTATTTTTCCCATCTCCTTTTCTTCCTCACTTCCTTCAACCTCACAACATACCCTCGGGGATGAGGAATAGGAGCAGTTGAGCCCCTTGTGCTGTATTCACATTGAAGAAGAAACAACAAAAAATCATTAGTTTTCCTTAGAAATACAGAATTTAATAGAACTCTGAAAACTAACTAACTAACCATCACGCCGTTTCCCCGCAGGGGTAGGCAGAGAGGACGGATTGCTATACAAATCTGTCTTGGCACACACTTCTTGCTTCATTTACATTCATACACCGTCTCATACATACTCTTCTGTTATTCTGACTCTTCACATGACCCGATTCAATTATTTGATTTACTTGATCGTGCCATGTCTTTCTCGGGCGTCCTCGACTTCTTCTTCCATTCACTTTCGCATCATATATTCTTTTCACATTCCTTTCTTCGTTCATTCGCTCTACATGCCCAAACCATCTAAGCGTCCCTTTCTTGATCCTATCCATTACGCTCATATCAGCCTTGCATTCTTTCCGGATATCCACATTTGTAATACGGTCACACATGGTTTTACCGCACATCCGTCTCAAAGATCTCATTTCCACAGCATTCAGTCTACTTTCATCCTTTCTCTGCCAGTTCCATGCCTCACTGCCATTCATTAGGGTTGGTTAAACGGGGAAAAATAAACCAATAAATACAAAGAGACTAAAAAAATAGAAAATGAAACAAACTGAAATATTAAATATTCAGTTACCAACTTCAACATATTAATTACTGACTTTCGAATCAATAGCATTGATATACATCGACCAACTGCAAGAAAACAGAATTAAAACAAATTAAAAATCAATTACATACGCAGATAGCATCAATCGCATGCCTTACCAACTGAAATTATTTAATTGATAATAATTGTAAAAACAATTTATGTAACGCATCGTTACGTTGGTCCTTCTGACATAATGAAATAAAATATTGCAAATTTAATTACATTTTAATGCCTTGTAGAATTATGAGGTTCCGTCTTGCTTGCGAATGGCTAATTTTCGTTTTGTTATTTATGGTTGAACGTGCGTCAAAATTAAGGATATTCATTTCCTTTCGGTTATTTTACGTAATTAAGGTTACAATGCAAATTATTGCAGATGGGAAATAATTCGTTACTTTAAAAAAATGTTAATACCGCATAAAGAGTCCCAACTATTCTCAACCGCCAATTCAACATCTCCAATTAGGGTATATTTTGAGGCTGAAGGAAGTAAGGAAAAGAAGGAGATGAGGAAGATGAAGGTTAAGGAGTACCTGGCTGTTCAAATCTTGTCACCAATGTTGTGTGGCTGAAGGTGACAGGAAGGAAAAGGAAACGGGGAAGAAGAAGGTTGGGAAGTACCTGGCTATTCAGATCTGGTCACTAAATACGGGGAAAGCCATTTCACGAAACGTTTTTATTCTGAATGGTGGACTTTCACCAGGGCGATACTTAAACTCTATGAGTTACCGCAAATATTCTATTTTTTTTTTTTAATTCCTTTTTTTTCAATTTTGCGAATCCTGGGATTTGAGCCAGCGCCTTTGGATTCGCAGTCGAGGATCTGAACCATTCGACCACGGAGGCCTTCAACGTAATTAACCTACCATCACGCCGTTTCTCCGCAGGGGTGGGCAGAAAGGACAGACCGCCATACAACTCTGTCTTGGCACACACTCCTTGCTTCATTCACATCCATACAGATTATTCTGTTATTTTGACTCTTCACATGGCCTGACTCAAGTATTTAGTTTACTTGATCGTGCCATGTCTTGCTCAGGCGCCCCAGACTTCTTCTTTATTAATAAAATCTACCCAGTGACAATACTACGTGCCTTGTACTAAGCGTCCTTGAGGCAATATTTCACAAAAATGGCGGCATGTAAATTATTAAGTATTATAAGATCCCTGAAGCGTATATGTGGCAAAACAACGTATAACCGTATTATTAATGTGGATACCCGAAAGTTATTGCAAGGCCAATGCTCGCATGTAATTAATTCAATTAATGTAACTTTAAAAACCATCTACCATATGTTTTGCAAAAGCGATAATGAGTAAAGACTTTTTTTATTGATGGATCTTTTTTATCCACCTATTTATTTAAATACTAAGGGATCATTGTCCAATTATAAAAAAATACACAAAACACGAAATGAGAAAAAAGAGTAACAGAGAAAGAATAGCACAGTCATAATATTTTAATGAAGCAGTGACAAAAATATGACTAAAATATAGTATAAAATTGAAAGAACATTCAAGTCAAAGCCTGAACAAGGTTTTGGTATAGTCGTAAAGAATGGAAAAAATCATTTAGACTGGTACCAACATTTTCAAGAACATGGCTTGAGTTAACAAGTCTCGACATTCTAGGCACTGGAGAATAATACCCATGGTTGTTTGAGGAACAGAAATGCATTGTTTCTAAGTCTACGGTAAGGAATGTTGAACTCTCAGAGCAATAATATTCAAGAGAGAGCGCTGTAGTCAGTTCTTACAAGGTTTGCCGAACTCGGCTAGACCTGGGCGTGGCTAGGACTAGGGCTAGAGTATTTACACATCCATTCATAGCACATGTCGACTTAATGTTATTGTTTATTCGTATAACCACTTTATCACAGTATTGTTAAAAATATATATAACATGTAACCTAATTAACCGTTGAGTTATGTTAATTTATTTCGCGTATCATAACGTGCGGGTGGAGTCAACGGAGACGCGGGACACGAAGAACATTCTAACAATACTTCAAAGCGGTGTGATAATTCGGGAAAATTTGTTGCATCTTTCTATCTTTCGACGTAAAAACCCGGAGAATGTGATTTATCCCAAATCTGTATAGTTTGGGTAAAAATAATTAGCTCTATCTCCATATATTGTTGCTTTATGGTTGAACTAGATAAGTTGCAACAAAGGAGGTGGGTCAGTAAAACAATTAATCATTTTGAAAATGCAAATTTAAATCAAAGTCTTTCCTACGCTTCATATATTATCGTAATACCAACTATACAAATAAGAGAATGTATGATTGGAAATAAAGCAAGGTGAAAAGTTATTTTTGTAAGGTTTGAATTTTAATTGATTCTTATGAACATATTACTACAATTTAAAAACGATTTGAAAATTTTGAAAAAGTTTTAAAATAAGAATGTGAATACCAAGGATCAATTTTTAATACATGAAATTATACTCAAATTTGAATTACTTACATCGCGAGTGCATCTTTGGAAAATATTTGAAATTATTGTTACAGATTCATAAAAATTAATTCAAAGCCACTTTGAAAGCATTGGGCACAATCATGCAATATTTTATTGATGCATAAAGTTTTTTTAGGTTTTTTATTCATGACAAACCAGCAAACTTATTTTATAGTATTTGGAGACCAAACAAAAAACCAACGAACAAACTAAAAACAGCATCCATTTTTTTCAAAAGTAAAAAATCGAAGAACACACAAAAACGTGACTAACCTTTCCGAGTTGTCAAAAACAAACTACTAATCCGAAATGTCTGATAATGCTAACATATGATAAAAATATGTGTACCAACATAACAACAACAAAAAAACGATAATCGAAAATACACAGCCCGCGAAAATTCAAAATTCACCTTTCCTTTTGAACAGGTCTCGTATGTATTTTAATTGAAAAATCTAATTAAAATGTAATTTGACCATAACAAGAAAAAATATTAATTGATTTGATACACCCATTTCAAATATAAAATGATGCTTGCTTAAATACGTTATAAGTAGGTAGGTATTTGAAAAGACAATTTTTTAATGTGATAATTTTAAATATCATCAGTTCCAATTTTAAAAACTTCACACTCTTGCGGAAGAACGAACTTGCAGCGAAAATTATTTATAATTAATTAAAGGTCAGAAATCAGTTATAAATAAAATTCGTCAAAAATGTATGTAATTTGGTTACAAAACCCACCGCATGGCACCATGATCATCGGCAATAATATATTATCTAACGACATGACCACAGACATCAGACATTGAACGTGGTAAAGCTAAAGAGATTGCTGGGACATCTAACATTTAGATAGAGAAAGTGCTGGAATAGCAAATTTGGCTTATCTGTCAGTTGAGGATAGACTATTCATGAGCCTTCGGCATCTTCTTTTAGTTGAGTGAAGATTATTCCGAAGCCTTTTAGCTTGTGAGTATACTAATGGGTGTTGAGGTGCGTGCGCGAGAATACCTTGCATTGTTAATCAATTGTTAGGGCGTGTTAAATTTATGCTAACAATGAAAATAATGGTTATTAAAATAACTATAGTTGTGTAAGTGTGACATACATACGTAGTTATGCAACATTGGATGAAATTACCAGCATTTTTTTACCGTCTAGAACTAGTGGAACTATGGCATCCCTGATATAGGTATGTTTTGAAGTTTAAGATGGTGGGAAGGGGAAGAAAATAGGTAAGAGGAAGGTTAGGAAGTATTTGGCTATTCAGATCTGGGCACGAAACACGGCTAAAGCCATTTTTATCGACATTTTAATTCTGAATGGTGGTCTTTCACCAGGGCGATACTTAGAGTATCTACCACTCTGGAACGTAATAGGTAGGTAATACCCAACCTCACAACATACCCCAATTTGGGGGAGATAGTCTCACTAATTTTAGACGATTGGGAGCAGTTGGGACTCTTGTGCGGTATTTACTAAAAAAAAATAAAAAGTATTTCGAAAAAGTTGGTATTTAAATTTAGGTTTTGACAAAAAGCGCCAAAAAATATACCTGCCCCAGGCGCCGTTTGGCTCAGGCTCAGGCCTGGTCAGATACATCTAAAGGTCAAACCGCACTAGCGCGTCAGCGGCGCTGCACTGCACGGCGCGTCGCTTCACGACGAAATATGTTTTCACTGTTTTGTATGAAGCAAACCGCACCAGAGCGGCGCTGCACTGCGCGGCACGGGGAACAAAAAAGTGACGCGCAGCGACGCGCTAGTGCGGTTTGACCTTAAGCGTAACTCTTCATCATTTCTTTCTTATCCACTATCAATTTGCTTCTCACAGCATTGTTCAATTTTGGTTGATACAGTCCCACTGGCTACGTGGAAAAAAAGTAATAAGTCCCGTTTTTTATGTTACAAAATGTCAAAAATATAAAATAATCACTGAATAATAAAATTTTGATAAAGATCACGAGTTTTATATGCCCAAATAAAGGTTTGCATCGGCCCGCGCATTGATGTCTTTACAATATAACATTTCATGACCTTGATACCTGATATTTGAAATCTCCCGGAAGATAACCAAAACCCTACTTTAATACGAAACAAGAAGTCATAAAGTTTAATTTAAAGTTATAAATTAGTATTTTTACAGAAATTGTGTAATTATTCATACAAGTTATGTTATACAGATATAATAGGGGACAGTATTAAATGTTTTGTGTGTTTCAAGCTGTTTGAAAACTGCTTCCGTATCATTGTTTGTATCTTTACGTGCTTATTATACTCTAAGTCTGATGAAAAATGACTGATAAAGGATAAGTATTTTCAAAATAATCTTATAAACGGTACGCTAAACAACGAAATCGTACAACAAATAAAAAAATAATGGCAAATTACAGTTGAGTTACCTATGTTGTTTGTCTGCGGCATAACGTCTCTCTTCCAGGCCAAATAAACGTTAGTTCAAGTGTCAAAAATTTTGTTTAATCTTTACTAAAAGCGAAATATGAAGTTGACGAATAAAATAAGCAAAACATAAAGATAGTAAAATGGAATGAAACGGTTTTCAGCAATTTGGATAATAAATCTTAGGTACTAAACCAAATCGAAACGTATTGGATTTTTATGTGAATACCTGCCGGAAATTAATAAACCTTTTCATGTGAATAACACATAAATTCCACTGGAGCTGGTTATTCTAGTTCAGTTCTCGGAAGAAATACAACCTTCGACACCCACAATATAAATTTTTCGTGGTGGAAGAAATGGGGAAAGGAAAAATGATAAATGAGGAATCAGAAATACAAAGCCTATTTAGATTTGGTTATTAATCTTTCCTTAACTATGATGTGTAACGACTACACAATGCTTTAATATCTCTATAACCATCATTAACACTGGCTTCAGATTTTAGGTATTCCTCCATAATACATTAACGCAATGAATGAAAAAATAATGTTTATATTAGTTAGCGCCTATCGGGCACATACGAGATATTTTGTGAAAATCGGGAATAAATTCACTAATAAAATCAAACGCTGCGTAGGTATATTCATTCTAAAAAACCGCTATTGGATGCAAAGGATACGCGAAGAGTGGGCGGGGGAGATACGAAGCTATTCACATCTCACTCTTACTTGACTTCGCTGTATGGGAACCCGCGAAATGGAATCTCAGTTCGCACCCACAGCGCGTGCGATTTACCGCCAGTGGCCAGTAGCTTTCAAGCTTCTCTCGAAGGTGGTCCTCTTGCCCGTTTTATGAGCGTCAGCCGATGGTTTTTTTATATTTTCAGCTTTTAAATTTCAATTATTATCACTGTTGACTTCAAACATGATTCATTTAAGCGATTGGCTTTGAATATCCTTATTTTTCTGATTTAAATCGCAATTTTTTTACCTGTGTAATGATTACACAACACCGGGGCCGAAATAATAATTTAGCCCAGTAAGGGGAAGGTTAAACAAACTTTAATAATATTAATTGTTAATAATAATCATTGGAATGAAAATATGCTTCAAAATAAATACGTTTCTTGGTTCATTATTCCCAAGGAGTTTAAAAAACTCATTCCATTTTATAATAGGCTAATTTTAATAGCGCTGTTTTTGCGAAATAATATCACCTCAAGGGCGCTTAACAACTTAATTTACATTACCTACAACTTAATCGCAAAGAATATTAATAAGTGGCGTATAAATTATAACTTATAACTATGGACTTACAGTCAAGACTTATGATTAGTGACTTACAATTGAGACTAATAACTAAGAGTTATGATAAATGACTTTCATTAAAAATATTTACGTGCACAAACTATAAGTAATGTGGGTAATTTGAGTCAACGTTTCAATTCTGAAAGGTAGAACAAAGATTTTACCACTTGCCACAGAAATCTCTGTCAGAAGCTGATGTATCGGCAAATTGTATTTTAACAGTCTTTCATATTATTGCGAAATTCACGATTCAACGAGATTTCAGGAGCGGCATTTTCAATGTGTTGGTGATTTATGGTTTGAATCTTCGATTGAATAATTGATTTCGCATTATTGTACGTACATTTGTTCGCTAATGTGGAGGCCCGTAAACAATAAAATGAAAAATTCACAGCTGTGTGGATTTATTGTGAGAGTTTGTGGTTAATCTGCGAACCTGTAAAGCAAAACGAAACATGTAAATAAACTAAACCGAAATCGAGTTATTCTATAATCTTAAAAAACAAAAATCAGTTGTTATTTAGATGGGTCAATAAAATTTATTGAATCTCATACTAATTATACTATTTTCATCTGACTGATTTAATGATTTCACAATACTTTATGAAGCATAGCTGTGAGACATGGTGCAAGACATTGAGGCATGGAACAAGCAAAAGGAACGATGAAAGTAGACTGAACGCTGTAGAAATGAGATCCCTGAGGCGTATGTGCGATAAAACCATGTGTGACAGTATTAAAAATGTAGATATCCAGAAAGAATACAAGGCTGATGGACGCTTAGATGGTTTGGCCATGTAGAGCGAATGAACGAATATAGGAATGTGAAATGAATATATGACGCAAAAGTGAATGAAAGAAAAAATCGGGACGCCCGAGGAAAACTTTTTTTATAGTGAATACAGCACAAGAGTCCCAACTGCTTCCAACCGTATATAGCCTGTAAGACTGTGGCATCCCTGAGGTATGTTGTAAGATTAAAGGTAGTGGGGAGGGGAAGGAGATGAGGAAGAGGAAGGTTGGAAAGTACTTGACTATTCAGATCTTGTCCCCAAACACGGCTAAAGCCATTTCAAGCAACGTTTTGATTTAGAATTGTGGTCCTTCACCAGGGCGATACTCAAAAGTGTCTACCACTCTGAAATATGACACAAACATACTTTTTATACACATATTATACTAATTAAATAAATAAAAATATTTACGCACGCCGGCTTTGAACCCGTGACCTTTAAATTTGTAGTCGATCGTCTTACCACCCGAGGGCAAAATGGCACGATCAAGTGAATCAAATACTTGAGTCGGGCCATGTCAAGAGTCATAATAACAGAAGAGTATGTATTAGACGATGTACGCCAAGATTTAGTTTTATGGCGGTCCAACCTCTCTGCCTATCCCTTCGGAGAAGCGGCGTGATGGTTCGTTAGTTAGTTAGTTATGAAGTTAACCGTTCTCTCGCAAGTCTCGTTGAAGACTGCAGTATTATTCTCACGATCGAAGAGTATGTTGGCACATAACCAACAATTATTGCAAATTCAGGTCAACAACATGTTCTCCACCAGATAACAATTTTATTCTATTTATACAGTGTGAAATCGATTAACGCGCGGTGGATTAACCGCAATTATGATACGAAGATACAAAATTTCGTCAGTGTTCAAGACGTCCGATACATCACAAAATTTCTATTACCAAAACCACGGTGTTTTTCAGTTCTGCTGCCTGAAAGCACATTTGACAGCCTCCGTGGTCGAGTAGTAAGACGCTTGACCACGAATCCAGAGGTCGCGGGTTCAAACTCGGCGTGCACAAATGTACATATTTGTATATATTATTTTTTAAAAGAACGACAAACATTCCCGGGTTACGAATAACCTGACAATATTTTAAAAAAACTCCTACCACCATCATAATAAACGGAAAATTTTACTCGTTTAATGATGGAGGACTTAGCTAGCAGAGGAATTGAACCCACGACGACCAGATGGGAATCCAACGCTTTTGTTCTCTCTCCTACTAACTGGTCGAACTTGTGTCGAAACATATTTAATTCATATAAAATAAGTGTATTTGCGGCACGTTCCAGAGTGGTAAATACTCCAAGAATCGCCCTGGTGAAAAACCATTATTCAGAATCGCATTTCGTTGCATTAAATGTCTTAAGCCGTATTTAGTGACCAGATTTTTCTTGATCTTCCTTTTCTCCATCTCCTTTCCTTCCCCACTCCCTTCACCCTCATAAGATCCTCCAATTGGACATGCCAAAGTATCACTTAATTCGGACAGTCGGAACTCTTGTGAGGTAAAAATGGTGTAACGCCATGAAGGCGGCATCACATCGTACGTAAACGGTACATATGACGTAGGAGTTCGTTCGACTAATCATGAAACGTTTATATTTTATGGTGTTTTAACCAATTTTCAAGGAGCATTTATTATTTCTAAGAATTTGACGGCCTCCATGGTCGAGTGGTAATACGCTCGACTACGAATCCAAAGGTCGCGGGTTCAAACCCGGCGTGCGCCAATAACTTTTATTGATTAATATGTGTCGTAACACATTTGATTCATATAAAAATTTAAAAAATATAAATTTGCGGCACGTTTCAGAGTGGTAGATACTCTAAGTATCGCTCTGGTGAAAGACCACCATTCAGAATCAAAACGTTGCTTGAAATGGCTTTAGTCGTGTTTGGTGACCATATCTGAATAGCCAGGTACTTACCAACCTTCCGATTTCTGTCTCGCAAACAAGGCTGAGCGTAGTTTTATCGAAAAATATTTACTCATCTTATTATGTGGATGCAATCAGTTTTAATAAAGCGGGTGATGTTGTAATTAATATTTATTTAAAGGTTTACGGCACGATTTTGACCACATGCGAAAATCCGTTTTTCCCGTTCCTCTGCTATCGTTGTAACATAAAATCCTCTTTGCATGAGCATCCTTGATCACCTCAATCAACCGCTGTCACCAGGACGAACTCCCTTCTACTTAGCCAGCCAGCTGCAAGGGAGATGACCCATCCTCCGTTGGCGCTGATGACGATATTCCCAAATGATTTCGTACACATTGTTTTGCTTTTTTGACTGCTAAAATATCTATTTGGTAGTTGGGAACTGCTTTAAGTAGGGATGGTCGATATTTCTGTCTCGGTTAAAAGGAACCGGTTCCAAGCCGGTCACTGGAGCCGTCAATATTATTTCTCTGAGGAATCGGTTCCTTTTTTGGCAAATAAAAATCGATTTCATTTGTCCGAGGAACCGTTTTTTCTACTAGTGCTTTTTTTGGAGAGGATTTTTTGTTGATTTGCTAGTACTTTTCAATTTTAAATTTCGACAGACTAGCACTCTTTTTTGGGGAGTAACTTTTGTCGATTTGCTAGTACTTTTCGATTTGAATATACAAAATCTCCTTCGTGGAACTTTTTTAGCACCAGGAACCGGTTCCAAAAAGAACTGGATAAATAACCGGTTCCTCGCCGGTCACCGGTAATTGGAACCGCATGTACACTCAATTCTGATATCGACCATCTCTAGATTTAAATGCTCGCCGCGTCTGAACGAAAGTATTGAGGACTTTTTAAACCTGTGTTTACCATCCACAAATAACCGAGATATTGCTGTATATTCTACTTAATTAGATATTGTATTAATTAAACACATTCTCTAGATCGCGGCCAAAGAACTACACAATTAATGTACAAACAGCGATTGTAGACAAATGATTATATTGAAATGCTTCACTAAGTATTAAATGTGGTACCAGGAATCCTAGATTGTTTTAATTGAAGGTAAAGAAATGCTTTGATAAATGAGTTGAGGTGACAGCATATTTTACACTGATGTATTTGAATAGCAATTTGATGACAGCAGAAAAATGACCCTTCACATAGCCTTACTCAAGTATTTGATTTACTTGATCGCGCCATGCCTTTCTCGGGCGTTCCCGACTTCTTCTTCCGAATGGAAGTGAATACTTTCGAATCATATATTCTTTTCACACTCCTTTCTTCGTTCGTTCGCTCTACATGTTCAATCCATCTAAGCGTTCCTTTCTTGATCCTTTTCATTACGCTTACATCAGCTTTGCATTCTTGTCGAATATCCACATTTTTAACGCAGATAAATATAAAAACAGTAACTTAATAAAAAAAATATAATAAAGTTAAAGAATATTTTTTTTGTAATTCATTTAATAAGTTTTTTATTCCCGGTAGAGCAAAAACATCCTTATTCACTGCGTTCCGAGTTTTTTCTATTTTTTTTTCTATTTACTAATTTAGTTTTCTCTTAATACTAATTACCCCATTTTTTAAACTGATTGTTTGTGTGAATGTATAAGTTTGATTACTTTGTATTGTATAATTGTTGTAACTCAAGTATTCTATAATTTCCTCTTGTTCTAGAGTAAGTTTTTATAACTCGTCAGGATTGCCATGTATGTTAGCAAGATATGAAAATAATAAAAATTATTAAAAAATAATGATAATAAAAATTATTAAAAATAAAAATTGTAATGAGCTCCATCTATTAATGTTTATTTATGTCTGATTAAATCACAAAACTAGAAGTAATTGCCCCTTATTATTCATCTTTTATCTTTGATGGTCTAATTTAAATCTGGTTAAGTTTAGCATGGTGGGAATACTGGCTAATTAACTGTTAGGTCTGGCTGCCCCAGTCACGACGCTGGAAGCGGCTGTAAACCAGAGGTATGAAAACACCGGTTCCCGAGCTTCTAATGTTGTATCATACACGTTCTTTTAATCAGAACCTTGACAAGGCTGGAATCAAATATTTGGTTCACTTGATCGTGCAATGTCTTTTTGTGGCATTCTTTTGTTATTATTTGTGTATATCGCATACAAGTCGTAACTCTCCGGAGCTGTTGGAACTACGACAGCCTTAATCGGGGTATGTGTTAGGTTGAGGGGATTGGGAAAGTGGAAACTATGAATAATTTATTTTGTGAGTACGCACGACCGTACAAGTGTGAAATTTTCAAGTTTGAAACTTAATTCAATTGAAATTATCAAATTCTAAATAATCTTTTCACATCCCTACCTACATAATAAAGTACCTACTACAATGTATTTTATCAGACAGTTTGTTTGAAATGGGAACTAATATTTTCAGCAGACATTATTTTTTATTTGAAATGGAGCTAATATTTTAAACAGACCTTATTCTTTATTTGAAATGAGCTAATACTTGTTGCATATATTATTCTTTATTTGAAATAGAGCTAATATTTTAAGCAGACATTATTTTTTATTAGAAATGGATCTAATATTTAAGCAGACATTATTCTTTTTTTGAAATGGAGTTAATATTTTAAACAGACATTATTTTTTTTATTTAAAATGGAGCTTATATTGTAAGCAGACTTTTCTATATTTGAAATTGAGCTCAAATTTTAAGGCAAGCAATATCATTTATTTGAAATGGAGCTAATATTTTAAGCAGAGATTATTTTTTATTTGAAATGTGGTTAATATTTTGAGCAGGAATTATTTTTTTAAATTTAAAATAAAGCTAATATTTTAAGCAGACATTTTTTTTTAAATCTAGCTAAATTTTTTAGCATAAATTATTCTTTGAAATGAAGCTGATATTTTTAGCAGACATTATTTTATATTTGAAACGGAGTTGATATTTTTAGAAAACATTATTCTTTATTTGAAATGTAGTTGATATTTTAAGCAGCCATTATTCCAT
This sequence comes from Drusus annulatus, assembly GCA_022651775.1. Taxonomy (NCBI): domain Eukaryota; kingdom Metazoa; phylum Arthropoda; class Insecta; order Trichoptera; family Limnephilidae; genus Drusus; species Drusus annulatus. The sequence continues at coordinate 82,915 of JAGWCC010000509.1, read as the reverse complement.
ATTTGAAATGTGTTGGATAAAAGCAACTTATATTTTTTCTTGGCAAATCAAGTTACAAATCTCGTGATTTTTCAATTGCCTAGTATTTTAATAAAAGGTTCCAGACCTCTACAGACTATGGACTCTATTGAAGCTATAAAGCCTATAGATGGAGATACAGTTTCCTTTCTCTTCTTGGGATGAAATACGAGACCAAGGCCAACATCATCCATATATCACCGTCTTCTTTTTATTTTTCAATCATCGTCTCCATCGGTGTTCTGTATTAGGGTTCGTTTGCACAAAAGCACGAACTCTGCTTATTTATTGTTAAGATGCAATCGTTTTACGTACCTGCTTGTGAAAACTGGGTTAGGACTGACACCTTAGTAATGTTTGCTTTGTGTTTGATATCGAAAGTGAAATTAGTGAAAACTCGTGTATTTTGCCAAATTTCAAATATCGCTTGAATATAGCAAAAATTGTTTGCATTATATAATTTTTACGACATCATGTTTTTGTCAATGCCGCACAAAGTCCTAACTGCCCGGAGCATGTGGGACTATGGACTCCTCAATTTCTGATACTGAAGGAAGCGAGAATTGGATGGAAAACTGGAAAATGAACACAAAATTCACAAGGAAGAGAACACAAGAGCATGTTGTGAAGCTGAATTGAGTTCTCATTGACGGTCTCCATGGTCGATGGTTAAAATCCTCGGTTGTGAATTCAAAGGTCGCAGGTTCAAATCCCGGCGTGGGCAAATACTTTTTTTTTCTAATTTATGTTATTTCACAATTAATTGAATTTGAATATACATAGTAATTTGCTGCACGTTCCAGAGTGAAAGACCGCCACTCAGAATCAAATTGTTACTTGATATGGTTTTAGAAAGATAAACAGATCTGAATAGCCAGGTATTTTCCAACCTAGCTTTTTCACATCTTCTTCCTCTCCCTACTACTTTAAACCTCACAACATACCCAAATCGGGGATGCAATATTCCCACTGGCTCCAAACGGTTAAGAGCAGTTGGGAGAAGTAGGTACTGCGCTGTTTTCACCTTTAAAATAAAGGTAATGAGAAAGAGGAAGGTTGGGAAGTACCCGTATATTTAAATCTGGTCATCAAACGCGACCAAATCCCTAAAGATTGTAAATGGTGGTCTTTCACCAGAGCGATACTTAGAGTATCTACCACTCTCGAACGAGGTGCGAATGTACAAAACTGCACTGAACTCCGCCATAATCGTAAATATCATTATTAGTGATTGCGAAATCAATTAAACGAATTCCTATGGAGAATCACTTTTCAAAAACAATTTAATTTATTTAAAAATAGAAGAAAAAAATATACCAGAAGATTTGAGGTTCTTTCCTTTTCATTGAGCATTACTTATATCGAAAAGGAGTAAGTCGGTCACCCGCTATGAGTATAGAAATCGATCCGTCTGACTGCTAATCGAGCGCTCTACCTACCAGGAAGTTTGGCCACCTTAATTTAACATAAATGTGTTCTAATAATTTTGTAAGAATATAATTTAATGGCAACACCTAAATTGTAATTCAATATTTCCTTCGCTTTGCTTTATTTCTACCATTAATCTATTTTGTTATTTTTTTGTTGTTGTTCGTTTTATATTCATATGCAGAAAGTTATATTGATTACAGTTTACACTATGTAGTCACTTTGTAATGTTATATGTAATTTTGAGAAGATACGAATAGCTTTTCCCAATAAATTATTAGATAAAATGTACAGTCATCGAAACAATATCTTGACTTAAGTTGTTTATATAAAATTATAAATTCAATTATTGACAGCCTTGAACTAAAATATTTTATTGCATTTTGTGTTCCTGGCAGGACAGTTACAAGACAGTACCTACCTTGGAGTAACAATATATGTAGAGAGAGCTAATTCTTTTTACCCAACCTATACAAATTTGGGATAAATCACTTTCTCCGGGTTTTTACGTCGTACACCACGAGAAAGAAAGAGACGGAAAAAAATCCCAAATTATCACACCGCTTTGAAGTATTGTAAGGCTGTTCTTCGTGTCCCGCGTCTCCGGCGACTCCACCCACTACGTTTTGTTATGCGACATAGACAACAGGACATAACTCAACTGTTTTTTTTTGTTATATCCTATATTTTTTTTAATAACAACAGTGTGAAAAAGTGATTATACGAATAAACAAAAAAACATCAATTCGACATTGTGCTATAAATTGGATGTATAAATACCCTAACCCTAGTCCTAGCCATGCCCAGGTCTAGCCGAGTCCGGTAAAACTAATCGAAACTGACTACAGCAGCGCTCTCTCTTGTATATTATTGCTCTGAGGTACCTACCTTATTATTAATCGACAATCTTACTTCAACCTCACAATTTTTATACTTCTATGCGACGAATTCAACTTCTGGGAAACAGATATCTTGATGTTGTTGAGATATTTAGTACGTCAATATCACAATATAAGTATACCTTAGTACAGTTTCTTTTCATCTAGTAGAGCTAAATTAATTGTAGAAAATATTTAACTCTGGATGTATTTGTTAACCAACACTGTTTTTTTTTCTTTTCTTTAACAATATTTTTTTGCACTGTTTATGAATATATTGGTTTTCTATGTTAATTTTCGTGTAAAAAGCCTTTAACGGGAGTAAATAAATAAATAAATAAATAAATATCAACAATTTCAAACGAAATGTAAAAACAGAAGAAGACTCATAAAATAAAATGAGTAGGTTGCTATCAAGACTCTAACTTGGAATCTTTTACTATATTTGGGAGTAACATATCTGCCAATTGAGCTACCGAAACTTTTTTAAATACATTCATTTTTATCAAATCTTTCTTTGAATATTTTTTTTTTCGATGTAGGCCGCCATCTTTGTATCGGTGTGCAAAGCTCTACCTAAGCACAGTTGCAAACCTTTTGACATCTTAAATAATTAAGAATTAATATTTAAATTAAAAGTAATGATTATTGAAAATATATCTAAATTTTCAAAAGAAAAAAAGTTTTATTATATTAAGAATCCAGTACAAGTTGTGCTAGATGGTGTTTAAATCTATCAAAAGAAATGGCCCCACTGTACATCACCGAACTATGCTTTCAAGAAAACATTCTTCTAAGGCAGTCGACTCTTAGATCAGCAACGTCATCGGCTATCGGAAGGCTGGTAGAACCCAAACGCAATCCAAATACTAAGTTCGGAGATCGCGCTGCAGGAGTATCGGGGTCAAAGGCTTGGAATAAACTCCCTCCGGAACAAAGGTGTATAAAAGCCCAACAGAATTTCGGTTCAAACTGAAAACTTACCTTTTCAGACTCTCATATCCTTAAATTCATTAAAATAATCTCAACATAATCTGTCTCTCGACGAATCACCTTTAGATATACACATTTTAACCAAATCCTGTACTGTGCGACAAAAATCAGAAAGTCATTTAAAAAAATAATAAAAATCATAATTTTAAGTTAATAAGTGTGTCTATCTGATAGGACCTACCAGGTTAGAATGTTCCTGTATATTTTCTTATTTTTACTAGGAATTAATATGTAATAATAGAAAATAAGATCTGTACAGCGCCCTTGAGGTGATTTTTCACAAAAACGGCGCTATACAAATCATCCAAATATTATTATTATTATTACTAACCAAAAAAAGTATATACTATATACATGTATGTATGAATATCAATAAAATGCATTACTATCTAAATCAACGTTCATTAATAGATATTATTATCTCAGGAATATAATGTGAAGATAAGCCTGAGGCGAAGGTATCTCTCATGTTTTTAAAATATAGCCTTCGAAAAAATTGTGAGAACAGTGTAACTAACGGGTGATACAAATTTTTGGAGAAAAAACAATGTTTTTAACATCCGGATGTCACGTGACACTTGTCGAAAAGCCCGACCTTAGAAACCCATCAATAAGTATATTATAAATTGAAGCGAATTAATTTTCAACGTTGTAACATAATATTTTCAATGTCGACATGTCTGATTAATTTTCTTATATTTGCTAATCATTTAATTCTGTCACACTTTTGAAAATCAGTAATCAATCTTTTCAATGCTTTAAGAAAAAACACAGCTATGATAAATGTTCGATCTGAGCATTTCTCAAAAGCTTATTTTTATTTGACACCCTCTGTGGTCGAGCTGTTAAGATCCTCGACTACAAATCCAGAGGTTGTGGGTTTGAATCCCACCGTGCGCAACAAAGTTTTATTTAATCAATAAAAATTAAGTGTTTATGCAAAAATTTTTAATTTAAAATAATATTTGATATATTTTTGGCACGTTCCGGAGTGATAGATACTCTCAGAATCGCCCTGGTGAAGGATCACACTTCAAAATCTAAAGGCTGCTTGAAATGAACAACCTTCATCTTACCCATCTCCTTCCTCTCTCCACTACCTTCATCCCCACAACACACTTATAGTTCCATTGTCCAACTAGCTCCGAAGAGTTGAGACTGCTGTATTCGCATAAAAATATTAAATTTTAAAAAAAGATACTAATCTAAAACCACAGGTGTAGGTTTTTAAAAATATAAAATGTCACAAGAACATTATTTTAGGAAATATTTATAAATTATTTTTACAAAAATTTGTAAAAAAAAATAAGGTAGTCAATTGTCGTCAAATAACGTTTAAATAAACAATATAATTTAACTGTTAAAAATAAAGCCTTGGAAAATCCTCCGAAAGTATCAACCTCTGCCGCCATTGCCTTTTTTACGCCATATTAAAAAAAAAGAACAATACACCCGGAAGGTCAAACAGCTGTCACGCGTAAAAATAATTCCATGGCGAAACTTAAAATCTAAAAAAAATATATATTTTTACATACATAAAAATTATAATGTAACATTTTTAACCAAAACAAAAACGAACATTTCTGAAACTTATTTCTGTAAAAAAAAACATTTCAAAGGTCAGGGGTCCTTTTTAACCCGGCACTCTAAATGAAACTTATTAAAAAGTTCGTAAAAATAGTAAAGTAGGTAATATATTTTCGTTCGTAATCATAATTTTCGACTCGCAACCATAATATCGTGCTCCGGTAAATAATGGCGGATGCGGGTAAACCCGTATGCCGCAATAACATGTCGGCTCGAGGTGTATTTTTATAATGGCCATGTAAGCAGGGCCGGTCATGTGCAGGCGCAATTGGAGCAGTCCGCTCCAGGCGGTGATTTGCTATGGCGCTGATGGTACCTAATTACAGTGCTGTATATTATATATACATACAACAACAAAAAAAAATTCTTTTCATGGAAGGCAATTGAACCAGTAACTTATGCAAAAACAACAATGCAAATAAGAGAGAAGTTGGTTAAAATTTAGTTAAATGAAGTAATGAGACAGTGCTATTTAAATTTATAGTGCTGTTGCATTCTTTCAGCAACACCAGTCATTTGGAATTAATTTTTCACACAGTATTTACTGCATTTGCACGAATTTGAAACATATTTAAAGCGGCCTAAATATTATTTTTGCACATTGGCATAATTGTTGAGTAAGAAATAGAAACATCTGTCTACAAAAAAATCATTTTGGAATTTGTGACGCACGTCCCAAGTTTTTTTTTGTTTTGTTATTTTTTAAACTATATGTATGTTTATTTTGAACTTATTTTCATGTTCAAAGTGCACTTTTTAAAATATGCATGTTTGAATAACACATTTAATTGTCTTTTAATCTATTATTGTTAACACAATTCATAAGGTTTACTTTCATTCGGTCCCATGGAGTTAAAGAAAATGGCATGTTATTTCCGACCCCAAGTTTTGCATTTTGCCCGCAAAGTAGTGTTCTTTTTAAATGTTACTTTTTTAAGGTGCTTTCAATTCATCGTCCTAAATCCTTCACATTTAAAAAGAATTCCGAAGACTTACTTTGATTCCGTCCTATAGAGTCAAAGAAAGTGGCATTTTATTTCCGACCCCAAGTGTTGCATTTTGCCCGCAAAGTAGAGTTTTTTTTTTAAATGTTACTTTTTGAAGATTTTTTCAATTCATCATCTTAAATCTATCATATTTAACAGAATTCCGAAGATTTTTATTCATTCAGTCCCATTGAGTCAGAGAAAATGGCAACTTATTTCCGACCCCAAGTCTCGCATTTTGCTCGCAAAGTAGTGTTTTTTGTTTAAAGTTACTTTTTACATTTTTTTTCATTTCATTGTCTTTATTGCATCATGTGCAACAGAATTCCGAAGGTTTACTTTCATTCGGTCTTATGAGACTCGGGAAAAGTCAGGAAAAATGGTATTTATTTTCCGACCCCAAGTCACGCATTTTGCCCGCCAAGTAGGGTTTTTTATGTTACTTTTTTAAGATGTTTTCAATTCATCGTCTTGAATCTTTCAGATTTAAAGGAATTCCGAAGACTTACTTTGATTCCGTCCTATAGAGTCAAAGAAAGTGGCATTTTATTTCCGACCCCAAGTTTCGCATTTTGCCCGTAAAGTAGAGTTTATTTTTTTAAATGTTACATTTTGAAGATTTTTTCAATTCATCATATTTAACAGAATTCCGAAGATTTACTTTCATTCAGTCCCATTGAGTCAAAGAAAATGGCATTTAATTTCCGACCTTTTTATTCGCAAAGCAGTGTTTTTGTTTAATGTTACTTTTTACAATTTTTATCATTTCATCGTCTTTGAACAGTCATGTTTAACAGAATTTCGAAGGCTTACTTTCATTCTGTCCAATACAGTCGGAGAAAATGGAATTTATTTTCCGACCCCAAGTCTCGCATTTTGACCGCCAAGTAGGGTTTTTTTAAGTGTTACTTTTTTAAGATGTTTTCAATTCATCGTTTTAAATCCTTCACATTTAAAAGAATTCAGAAGACTTACTTTAATTCCGTCCTATAGAGTCAAAGATAGTGGCATTTTATTTCCGACCCCAAGTCTCGCATATATTGCCCGCAAAGTAGGGTTTTTATGTTACTTTTTAAAGAGATCCACCATGTTAAACATAATTCCACAGGCTTACTTTTATTCGGTCCTATAGAGTTAGAGAAAACGGCATCTAGTTTCCGACCCGAAGTGTCGCATTTTGCCCGCAAAGTGGTATTTTTTCAACAAGTGTTAGTTTTCGTCGATTTTTTCACGTAATTGTCTATCGTTCAGTATTCTTTATAGTATTTCAGAGATTCACTTCGTTTAGTCCCATACAGCCAAACAAAAACGGCACGCTATTATCCGACCCTAAGGCTCTCATTTCGTTTATAAAATTAATGATTTTTTCACAAAATTTTATTTATGGTGGATTTTTATGTTGAATCATCTGAAGTTTATCATTCTTAGCACAAACCAAAAGGTTAAGTTTATGAACCAACTGAAATTCCGTCGGAACCTGAGAAAACAGCACTTCATTTCCCAAACCCATGGCTCGCGTTTTGAAAACAGAAAAATAAAACAAAAAAACAGTGTGAAATGTATAATACAGGAATTCGATGAGGATGGCGATTATTTACGACAAATTTATATGTGCCAAGGGAGTTAAGAAATACGAGGAAGTTTTTAAAACAATTAACTAACCTTTATTGAATAATAAATTTGAAGATCTGCTGCAGCTACACACAATAGTTTATTTACCCGATTTGACGCGGACAACAATAAAATAATTCATGATGATTACGCAAAAAAAAACAGTGTTGGAATCAAATGTCCCATTTAAGGAATTTTAAAAAATCCTCCATACAACAAAATACATAACCACCGCTTACATATATACCATCCTTTTCATGGACGACGATCGAACGGCGCAGAATAAAAACTTACGGCCTTTTGTCTTATACTTGATACTGTGAGTTAAAAAGAGACAACATTATGCAGAAAAAAAAAACAGTGGAAATGAAAGAGCGATTGGCGCTTATTTAGTTCAATTACATAATGAGACAGAGAGACAGAGCTATATGAATTTATAGTGCTGTCGCATCCTTCCAGCAATGTCATTTTCACTTAAAAATTAGGACTTTTTTTCACAATGTAAATTCACACTAATATGAAATATATTTAAAGCAACGTAATGATTATTTTTGCATTCTGATATAAATTTTAAGTTAATAGAAACAATGCAATACAAACATTTAGCTAATTGCGAATCATCAACCTGAACAATATATATATAAAATGCAACCTTCATGTAATAACTTTGTTCTAATTTTCATTTAATTTCATCTTTCATTTCTTTTCTTCTTTCTCCTTTTTTTATTTCTTTTTATTTTATTTTTTGGTTTTAATATTTACATTTAATATTATATTATTTATGTACACTACGTCTGTCTCGACACAAAAATATACTAGTGAGACAGACATGAACCAAACCCATGTATTTGTTTTATATTTTAGCAAGAATAAATAAATAAATAAATTTTGGAATTTTTGATGCACGTTGTCGTTTTGACTGTGTTTGTTGTATTTTTTTAACAAAACACGAATCATTGTAAAACTCTGCTAATTTGAAATAAATAAAACATTTACATTTTAAACATATGATTTTTTGGATCTGTTAGTTTGAATAGATATTTTCAAAGCCTGCCAAATACGAGTGGTTAACACTGATTTTTTGTAAATTTTGATTTTTTTTAATACGCATGGGTCTGCTTTGAAAATAGCGAAGATACGTACTACAATTACACAAAAAGTAATTTTATTAGATGTTAAAAAAAGTTGTAAAAAATAGAGTTGGTTTTTTAATTTAGGTTTTAACTTATTTCTTGCCCCCTGGGGTTTCAATAATATAGCCTGTTCAAGGTGCTGTTTGGCTCGGGACCGGCCCTGTGTGTAAGTCTGTAGTATGGGTATGCTACGGCGGCCGGCATGCTGCAAGAGTGAATATTTCTGCAACATGTGAATTCAATTCGAACATTTCTCTCCGAAATGAGTTGAAGTGCTGTGCAAATGTGCGGCCATTGGCATCCCGTGGTGGAGTAAAATAATCTTATTTGTGAAATGCAATACACGCAAAAAAATATGGATTTCATGGTTATAAATACGTGTTAATAATCCTTAACGAAAATATAAAACTGAACATAAAAATAATTAGGCCATGATCGAGACTCGAACTCGGAATCTCTACTCTGTCCGGGAGTAACGTCTCTGCCAACTGAGCTACCGAAACCTAATAATTAGAAACCGGCATTTTAATCGATCTCATTCGGCCTTGAAATTTTTTAGTATTATTTTTTCACTTTTTATCGATATAGGCTGCCATCTTTGTAATGGTATGCAAAGCTCTACCCAAGCAAATTATGTTCGCTGTGCTCCCAACCGTCTGGAGCTAGTGGAAGTAGGGCATCCCTATTGGGGTATGTTGTGAGGTTTAAAGTATTGGAGAGGGGAAATAGATGTGGAAGAAAATAGTTAAGAAGTTGGGAAATATCTGGCTATTTAGATCTGATCACCAAACACGGCTAAAGCCATTTCAAGCAACGATTCGTTTCCAAATGGTGTTCTTTCACCAGGACGATACTTGGGGTATATACCACCTTGGAACGTACTGCAAATATAGTATATATAATTTCAATTTTATAGTAATTGAATAGGAAATAACACATTTTAATATAGTACTTTAATAGAATGATGAAAGCATTACAAAATATGTGAAAAAAAAACAATAGAAAAAATGATTGCTCTAAACGTACGTCGATAAATTTAATGTTACATAATATTTAAAGTAATAGTCTTCAACAAATTTATGGTAAATTTCATATCATGATGATGCTTAGGCTAAACGAAACCGGTTAGTTATAAAAATTGAAATAATATCCATGCTCTTATACAAAGATATTTTTTTATTTCTTTGAATACGTCAAACCACAACGCGATTACTCTCTACGAAAATGTAATATTCTTCACTTAAGATATTTGACCTCAAACACCGTATCATTTTGTTTTAAAATTACAAAGAGCCCATGAAAAAAAAGCAAATCCGGGAAAATCCGTAGTTTTCAACGCTCGTAATGGCCAATTATTTTTTTTTTTTAACCTCGAAACATTTCAATATCCGCCACTGCCTTCATCCATCGAGCTTCGAGCATTGAGCATCGAGCATCGAGCGTGGAGCGTGGAGCCCGCGGTGACATGGTGGGGTGCCTCCCAGGAGCACAGCCTTCAGAAGGGGTAAGGTGTGATCTGTCAGCGAGACCGGCCGAGTCAGTACCGCGCGGCCTGCAGACTCGAGAGGCCGTCCGTATTCGCGCGCAGGCGTATGAACACGCTGTCGAGTGCAAGTGATTCTAGAGTACGTTGTTGTCGATTTAATGCACTATGCCTCACACGGCGCCGTTATCACATATTGATAACGGCCAATGCGTGATTTTGTTTGGGATGATAGTGGATGAAACGTGCTTGATTGTTTTAAGTCCTGGGGAAATCTAGCTACAGTCAGAAAAAAACAATGCAGCTTTTTTAGATTGTTTTTAAAACCCGGCTTTATTTTTGATTTTTATGTGTCTTTGTGGAAATATTTAAGAATTAATATCAGGTTTCAGTCTCTCATTAAACTCAATGTTTTAACGTTATCAAAAATAGTTAAACTTTGTAAAGAAATTATGAAAATATTCGTGAAAACAATGGACTTTTATTTGCGGTTTTTCGTATTTTTTTATTGACAAATACGCGAATCATGACATTGTGAGATATTTTCGAAAGTGAAAGACAAATTTTCGTTACAATAAACCCTCGTAACGTTTTATTCCATAGTTTATGCTGTTGTTGATACGTGGATGGCCTGCATAGCTAAAGTAAGCACATAGGTCATAAGCCAATTATGCTGGCTCCATATCCCATGGCTCACTATTTTCCTTCAATGGTATTCACTCCCCTTTACTGAAGTTCACCAGGGTTGTTGTTGAGGGTTTAACAATGTCTCCTGGTCCCATAGTATGGTATTCAACTCCCAGGATATCTGATCTTTCTTTCCATGAGAGCAAAACATAGGCATCTTTACTTAAATCGACGTTTCTTCATCTTCTCCAAGTATTAATGTTTACCTCATAGCTGTATGTGTTTCAATAAATACACTAGTCATCTTAATGAGTTTCTTTGGATAGATTTACTACCTTAAATTCCAAATAAATTGACGATATTGTAAAGCAGCAAAACGTGCAGTCCGTGCAAGTGCATATAGTCAGTGCATAAGTGGAAAAGGTTTAAATACAAAGGCTGTGTTTACGTCGCTGCCAGGCCTACGAAGGCGAAAGCGGAATGACGTGATCCGCGGTAGTATTTCGCCGCTAAAGATTGCCGAGAGAGCATTTAATATATTTTGTATGCATAGGTCAGCAGCACTTTCATTAAAATGACGACATAATTATTATATGGCAAAATCAATAGATTTGAATACACGTGTAAACTCGGAAACAACAATATTCGTGAACATTTTCGTTTTTAATTTCTTTTGATTTCCACGTAGCGCAAAAATACATCGCGTATTTAAAAAAAAAAAATTATGTGTGTGGCCGCCACCAGGTCTAGTTGTTGTAATTACGGTTGTAAAGTTTTGATAAACTTTGCGAAATAGCTATCGCTAGGAAAAATTATCAATAAAAAAAAACCTTTAAGTTTGTAAAACAATAATATAAACGTTTTAATTTTAATCGTGGCCCACTTGTGAAAGTCACGTGCCCGCATATTTGTCAATCGATATAAATCCACGTATCGATTAATATTTATTATTAATATATATATATTTATTATTAAATATATATATATATATATATATATATTTATATAACGATCGGAAAAAAACCATTTTACTTTGAAGTTTTGACAGTTGCAATGTATTGTGCAAAAAATATTAAAATAATTAAAACAAGGTATTTCTACAAAAATATATTTGAATATCCTGTTTTTTTTTACGTTGGTTAAATTTTACGTAAGCTTTATATTATATTAGTAATAGTACGGTATATTTTATATTAAGCATTTTATTTAAATATTACCTCAGCGGCGTTTGTTATGCGAGTCTTTAACTAATATTTTAATAAAATATCTTGTCTTATGCAAAGTTATTAGTTCATTTTCATTAAAAATGTCAAACCACAAAGTAAATGCTTTCTATGATAATTTAAACAAATAAAACTATATTTGGTCTCCATGTTAGTGTTGAAGCTTGAGGTATTAAAATGAATTGTTTAACGGAAAACAAAACATGATCTTTGGCTGTGGTGTTAAATGGACCAAATCATTGATATTTCCAAAGCGTGGAACTTTGGAAAGAGATTCTTAGAAAGAACGTGTTCTTAGCCTGGCATTGATATCCTCTGGTGTGAATACTGAAGCAATCCGCTGTAATTATTTCGATGCAAATAATCCTCAAATAAATTAATGATTTTTCGTTACTACCCGATTCCACCTAGGTTTAAACACTATTTTTTTTACTAAGCACTTGCAAAGAACCTGTATACCAAAAAAATAAAACGCATTGTCTAATTTTTAACAAAAAAAAATTGACAAATTTTATTTGAAAAATTATAAGACCAGATTGAAATAAGTAAGAGTACTTTTAGATTTTGACTTATAAACTTATTCTAGATATAAAATCTGTGCAAATTTCACCACGCCAGAGATCATTGTTCGAAATGTTTTGGTGTTTCAGATATCAAATGCTGTGTTTTATAAATAGTACAGATTGTAATGCAAAATTTCAGAAAAATAATCTCAGTTTTTTCTACACGTTTTGTTAACGGATATTTTTTAACAAAAATTGGTAATTTTGAATGAACTATAGGTTTTTTCTTAGGTTTTTTTTTGTATATTTAAAAGATGGTAACTATGAATGGCTGATTCAATAAAATATAAACAAATCGTTTGAAATAACACTCATATTTAATCTTTAAGCGGTCTTAAATAAACTTATTTAATTTCGTTGTGAAAAAATCGAATCGCCTTTGTACATTAATGTTTTCACGAACATATATATATTTATATTTCACATAGAATCTACGGATTTTTTTACACTTAATTAAAGGATTTCCATAAACTACCTATTATTCTTTCGTATTATACAAAAAAAACACCTGTTTACGCTATTGTGCCAATGATTAACTTTTAAATACATTATTTATCTCTATTTTTTTCCACCAGCTGGCTTATCTCAAAAATCAAAACTTTTCACCGGCTTATCTTTCTGCATATAAAAGTAAACACCTATTTGCCTTTATTAAATCACATCTTAAATATAATTTGTGTTTAGCAAATTTTGATATATTTTTGGTACAGAAGCTTTTAGATATTCAATCACATTTGATTTCCTTGACAAATAATAAGAATTTACGTTTTTGAAGATATTTTCAAAATAAATTACGTAATCATGTTAAAACTAGTTGATAGGAAAAAAGACAAACATATGGAAAAAATGATTTTTTGCCAATGTTTAGTGAAAATTACTATTCCGTAATGAAATGAAATATTTTTTTAAAGAAAAAAACTTTATTTCATTAATTTTACCTAAAATAGAAAAAAAACTAATCTTTTATTTTCCAACTTTGATGCTATTTAAAGTTATAGTTCCAAAATAAACCCCTACACTGCGAAGAAAACAGATTATTAAGTTTGCAAAAAAGTAGAATATTTACGTTTAATTATTTCCAAAGATTGTATTCAATTAAAATTCAATGAAATGTCAAAGCATTTATTAATAAGAGTTATTCAATATAATGTCCATTAATGTGCTGGAAATTGAGCAATAGTGTCTGTCATTCTGCTACAAGCACTATGAGGTGTTGCGTAATCATAATATTATTATAAATAATAAAAAAAATTACAATCAAAACATTTAGCAATACCGTTTCATTCATTTTTTATTTCGCACCATTCTAAAATAATAAAAGTGTTATCCTATTAACCGTGAAGCAGAAATCTGATTGTAAGAAGCTGAAAATCGTCAGGACAGTGGAATCTGGCGTTGTGAAATTTGCAAAGCATTTCAGATCACGTTATTCCAGTAATTTAAATAAATACACATACATAGTTTTCACCGCACAAGAGTCCCAACTTCTCCCAACCGTCTGGAGAATATGGCATCCCCTTGAAGTAACAATATATGGAGGGAGAGCTAATTATTTTTACCCAACCTACACAAACTTGCGATAAATCACTTTCTCCGGTTTTTTACGTCGTACACCATGGGGGAGAAAGAGACAACAAATTTCATAGACCGCTTCTATATACTGTCGTAATGATCTTAAGCTCCTGGTTCACCGCGGGACTCCGCCCACATTTTTTATCATGCCACTAAATTTGACACAACTTAACGGTTTTTTAGGTTATATGCCATATTTTTATTGTTAAAAATACTGTGAAAAAGTGGCTATACGAATATACAAAAACATTATGTCGATATGTGATATGAATGGATGTATAAATACCGTAGCCTTAGTCTTAGCCACGCCCAGGTGCGCCGAGTCAGGTTAGAATCATCTAAAACAAGTCAAAAACTGACTTCACTGCCTTGGATAGATACTACTCTATGCACTCTAAGGGCATCCCCAATTGGATCATGTTGTTAGACTGAAGGTAGTGGGGAGGGGAAGGAAATGCGGAAGGGGAAAGTTGGGAAGTATCTGACTACTTAAATCTGGTCATTAAGCACGGTTAAAGCCATTTCAAGTAACGTTTCGATTCTGAATGGTGGTCTTTCACCAGGGCGACACCAGAGGTATCTACGACTCTGGAAAGTGCTGCAAATTTAATCTATTCTATTTTATATGAATTAAATGTGTGATGATACATATTAGACAAATAAAATTATTTTGCGGACGCCGGGTTTGAACCCGTGACCTCTGGATTTTAGTCGAGCGTCTCACCACTCGACCACGTAGGCCGTCGAAAAATGTCATGAAATGAAGCTTTTAAATATAGAATAAAACGGAAAAAAATACAACAGGACGCCGTGTTGTAGATCTTTATGTTCAATCAATTTTATTTAAATTCTCGGGCAAAGCCGGGTAGTAGCACTAGCTACGAATACACACACAAACAAATATATTTATTTTTTAAATTAATCAATATTATTAACAGTGATATTTTTGTATTCAATATGCAGATGATACGTAAATATTATTTTCTAAAGGTGGTTTTAGGTATGGTTTCCGCCCGTCCTATGACGCGATTTAATACTAATTCTTTAAAACATTAAGGGACAATAACATTATTATTATTATTATTGATTTATTTGTAAGGCTGATGCTTGAAGGAACAATATATGGAGGGATAGCTAATTTGTTTTACCCAACCCATCCGAAATTGTAATAAATCACTGTTTCCGTGTTTTTACATCGTACACCATGAGAGAGAAAGAGACAACAAATTTCTTGGACGGCTTCTATATACTGTCGTAATGTTCTTAAGCTGGTTATTTTCGCTGGTTAACGGCAGGACTCCGCCCACATTTTATATTTTGCCACTAAACTTGACACAACTAAACGGTTTTTTAGGTTAGATGCTATATTTTGTTGATAAAAATACTGTGAAAAAGTGGCTATACGAATACATATGTCGATATGTGATATGAATGGATGTATAAATACCGTAGCCTTGGTCTTAGTTTGCGCCGAGTCATGTTAAAATCATCAAAAAACAAGTCCAATACTGACTTCACTGGCTTTGGCTTGGGCTACCTCTTGTATACTCTAAGGGCTGATGTAAGCGAAATAAATAGAATCAAGAAAGAGACGCTTAGATGGTTTGGATATGTAGAGCGAATGAACGAAGAAAGGAGTGTAAAAAGAATATATGATGCGAAAGTGAGTGCGGGGAAGTCGAGAAGAGTGGCATGTATACTTGAATCGGGCCACGTGAAGAGTCAAAATAACAGAAGAGTATGTACTCGTATCAGACAAATTTGAACAAAGCAAGGAGTGTGTGTCAAGTCAGAGTTGTATGGTGGTCCATCCATTCTGCCTGCCCCTGCGGAGAAACGGTGTGATGGTTAGTCAGACAGTTTATTTTGTATAAATTGGTAAAAATTTTGTTTTTTTTTTTTACAAAATAACCTTTTCGAAAATGCAATAAAATTAAAAGAGTCATCACAGACGCTTACAATATTTTTAACAATTCTCAGATATCACTTCTTACACGTGTTTGTAAATTATCGCAAAGTTATTTTCCAATTAAACAATCGTCCGTGTGACGTGTTCTCTCGCACGTAGACCAGGAGGACTGAAGCCGCATATCAACGATGATATTATATTTGCAAAGATTATAACATTCCTTACAAATATATGCATGCATTCAGAACAACGTATGCACGTTAATGTAGATTGTCATCGTAGATAACACATTTCGCAATTTAAAAAGAGAAAATCGCGACCTTTGTCTTATTTTCAATTGTAATTATATTGAGCAGTTTAAAAACACTTTAACCTTTAATCTGACTAAAAGGGTACCCGGGTATCTTTTTCCGTTTTCAACATAGATTTTTTTAATGTTCCAGTACATCTGTCTATTCGGCTGAATCTTCCTGACTTCTCACCAATAGTACAAATGAACAATTAAAGACAACTGATGGATATGTCTTCTTTCTTCCCTTGCGTGTGATGTTTTTAGAAAATAATGTTTTCATTTACCTAACATACCATGTCAGGTTAACAAGAGAAATATTTTTACGATAAAAAATTGATTGTAATACCACGTCATTTAGACGTGGAAATAAACATGTATATATGTTTTTAAAAGTGGTGTTAAAATTATGAATGAAAACGCTATTTACCTTAGAGTAACGTAGAGACCTAACTTTGTGAAATTTTGTCCGCACTTTTTGACCAAGCAATGACCAAAGGGTGTGGCCTAAACTCAGAGTAAAATCACTAACAGGGTTGTCACAAATTAAGTAAATTAGGTATTTTGTTGTGAGTAGGTAGTTGTAAATCATTAAAAAAGAATGAATGTTGTATATTTTTTGTTTATTCAAAGATACATTAATCAATAAGATTATTAAAATCTTATTTATAGATAAAAATATAAACGAATTAAATTATTAGTACAGAACATTTTTATAATACATCTTATAAAATGAACTTCAGTTCCATCAACAAAATAGTTTTACAAACAAAAGTAAAATAAAAAAAATGTACGGTGATAACAGATGTTAAATCATTTTCTTAACCTTGGAGTAAGAATATATGGAGAGAGATTTTTTTTTTACCTATATAAATTTTTGCGATAAATCATTTTTCGTTTTCACGTCGTACACCATGAGAGAGAGAAAGAGGCACAAAAAATTTCACAAAACATGAAACCGCTTTTAAGTATTGTGGGGATGTTTTCCGTCCCGCGTTATTTTGTAAGGAAATTTCGAATGCAGATAATAATAACAGTGAACTTTGTGATATTTCACGTCAAGTGCGCTTCATACTTAATTAATTAAGCTAATAATTCTAACTAACAAGGAGAAAATAATATATAATATGTATACAAAATTAAAACTATCTAAATGCATGATCGTTATCATAAATCATCAGAGAACAGGTTCAGAAATGGGTACAATAGTGCATGTGCACATCAATAGATATAAAAAAAACAATTAACTAGAAGCTAAGGGTATAAAAATCCAGATGAAACGTATGAATTCATATTAACATATTTGTTAAATCAAAGAAAAAAGAAATTAGATTTTTCGTCTTTTTTTCATCCTTTGGAAATCTAGTAATTAAATAAATAATAATATTCCAATTTTGGCATAGCCCTGAATCTGGGGAGGTAACTGAAATTATAAATATAACTAAGAGATAAACACTATTCTGTCTTTATCTGTTTGCCAAACAATTTAGCGTTAGTATCATGAGAAAGAAAAGAGACCGGGATATTTTCAGAAGCCGTACAATATGGGATTCCCCATGTAATGGTTTCTTATGTGACAGCTTAAAAATATCTCCAAGTTAAAAATATTACGAATCCACTAAAACTCATTTCAAAACGGAAGTTTATTATATTGGAACGAATAGTCCAAAGATTAATTACATATTGGGTGTAAGTTACTAGTTGTTTTGTAGGTTAGAATGTTAAATATTTGAGATCTAACTAAAAAGACGATTTTTATGGTACATACGTGTGAAAACTGTTTGTTTTGGTCCTTTTGTACTTCTCGATTGAAGCAACCAAGTATACAGCACATATGGCCATGATGTTTTGCTAGATATCGGACAAAAAAATAACTCAAGTTTTTAACTATTTACGCACTTTTGACAGTCCGTTCACTTGACACTCCAAACGTGAATGAAGTTCGTCCAGATCAATTAACCGCGGACATGGTATTCAGCACGCCCCAAATCGTGTATTGGTTTCAACAATTGTTTGTCTCTTTTTCTCATATGCGTATAGAACCGAGCATAAAGAGAGAGCTATATTTTGCGAGTTTGTCAACGATTTGTCACAAATTAGTACGGTCTCTTTATATTGTTACTTCAAGCTATTTACATATACATACGAGTATACCGGTCGGTAGCTGGGTGGACAAACACGTCGGATTCCCACCCGGGAGTCGTGGATTTAATTCCTCTGCTGGCTTTGTCGTCCATCATTGCACAAACATCTTTCGCCTATTAGAATGGTAGAAGGAGTTTTTCAAATATTGTCAGGTTATTCGTAACCCGGAAATGTTTGTATTTTTATAAAAAAAATAGTAAGTATATATTAATATATTTAACCTTTATGTGCTTGAAAGGGTACCCAGGTACCCTTTTCGGTTTCTAACATAGATTTTTTAATATTCCAGTTAGTCTAATCGGCTAAAACTTTCTGACTTCTTGACAATAGTGAAAATAAACAATTAAACATAACCGTTGGATATGTGGAGGGTGGTATGGGAGCGGAAAACGCTTAATAATAATAATAATAAAATAAAAGTTTTATTCCGAAGGTATGCAAGAGTAGTGAAAGCTTAAGTAAAACATACACCTTCTGACGACTGAAAGGGTACCCGGGTACCCTCGGGTGTTTTATAAAGAATTTGGAGCTTGTCCATATTTATTAAGCATTTCAACTTATTTAAAATGATAAATTTGATGTACTGTTGTGTTCATCACCTGTATCCTTAATACTATTTTTAACCACATACTGAATTAAACACCCCAAGGAAACATGGTACTGGGTGAAATTCCCACTCATTTCCCCAAGTCTTGAATTATATATTTGAGTTTTATTCAGTCACATAAGGGTTCAAACAACCTGTATCCCGAAATGGACGTAGTTATGCGAAAAGCGTCCAACTCACAATTTGCCAAAAATCAAGTTCTAACATGTTTTCCTATTGATAAATACAAGACTTTTATCTGCTAAAAGCAGCCAAGCTCCAAATGCAATAGATTTATGGTAATTATTTTTTTTAGTAACGCACTTCGTATATATTTGACTTAAATTGATGTTCAAAAACATTGAAATGTAGGGTGACATGGAAAGGGTAGGAAGAGAGGACCGACCGCCATACAACTCTGTCTAGGCGCACACTCCTTGCTTTGTTCATATTCGTACATCGTCTAATACATAACTCTTCTGTTATTCTGACTCTTCGCGTGGCCCGATTCAAGTATTTGGTTTACTTGATCGTGCCACGTCTTCCTCGGGCGTCCCCGACTTTTTTTTCCATTCGCTTTCGCATCATGTATTCTTTTCACACTCTTTTCTTCGATCATTCGCTCTACCGGTCCCCAGCCGGAACCGTCGATATTATTTCTTCGTTTGGTTATTTTTGGAACCGGTTCCAAATTTCCTTTGTCCGTTTTTATTGTAGGGTTAGATGCTTTCTGCAAAACTACATTTAAATACTGTGTTCAAATAGCTTTCTCTTTATTTAATAATTAGATCTGAATACCCAGCTGCTATCCAACCTTCCTCTTTTCCTCCACCGCATTTATTTTGCTCCACAATCTATGACGCCATAGACTATTCAGTGTAAATCAAAGAAAGGCATTTTAAATATACTCTTTTATTTTGTCGTCTCGTTTGTCAATACTTTAAAGTATTTTGTCTTTCTTTTGTATCTCAAAATCTCTAAATATTAATTTACGAATGGAAAGTTAAGAAGTGTTTGAGCAACAGAACAGACGAGTGGAGCTTTTGAATGAATGTAAGAATAGCATAAAATTAAAGAGAGAAACCTGAAAAGAAACTCACTGTCATTGATTTTTCACCAGTTAGAAGTAAGAAAAATGTTTAGTTTGATACTCAATATAATGGAGAATATAGTTTGCAAGATATTCTAAAAAATACTTTTTATTAGTTTGTGTATTTAGGAAGTATGTTTACGAGAGACGGAAATGCTGATAAGGATATTGAAAGAAGGGTGAATGCCGGAAACTCCATTAATGGAGGACTGAACGCTGTTGGCGCAAATAAAACATTGTCCAAAGAAGCGAAGCTAGCAGTCCACAATGGAGTGCTTATACCAACCCTGATGTATGGCAGTGAGGCGTGGAACTGGCAGAGGAAGGATGAAAGTAGACTGAATGCTGTGGAAATGAGATCCTTGAGACGTATGTGCGGTAATACCATGTATTAAAAATGTGGATATCCGGAAAGAATGCAAGACTGATGTGAGCGTAATGAATAGGATCAAGAAAGGGACGCTTAGATGGTTTGGGCATGTCGAGTGAATCAACGAAGAAAGGAGTGTGAAAAGAATATACGATGCGAAAGTGAATGGAAGAAGAAGTCGAGGACGCCTGAGAAAGGCATGGCACGATCAAGTAAATCAAATACTTGAATCGAGTAATGTGAAGAGCCAGAATAACAGAAGATGTGAATGAAGCAAGGAGTGTGTGCCAAGACAGAGTTGTATGGCAACCCGTCCTCTCTGCCTACTCCCCTGCGGGGAAACGGCGTGGTGGTTAGTTAGTTAGTTTAACTTTTAAGAAATCATTTCAATTTGAATTTCTTTTTTCTTACTGTATCCTTCCATCCTGACGGCCTTTGACGGCCTCCATAGTCGAGTGGTAGGACGCTCGACTACAAATCCAAAGGTCGCGGGTTCAAGCCCGGCGTGCGCCAATAACTTTATTTTATTGATAGCCGTGTTTAGTGACTAGATCTGGGTAGCCAGATTGCCTCCCAACCTTCGACTTCCCCATCTACTTCTCCTCCCCACCACCTTCAACCTCACAACATACCCCAATTGGGAATGCCATAGTCCCAATGGCTTTAGGCGGTTAGGAGCAGTTGGGACTCTTGTGCGGTATTCACTATAAAAAAAAAAAATACTGATACGGGTCTTATTAGGTACCATGGTGATTTTTATTTGGGTGATACATTGACATAAGGGCTGTTTATTTATTAAAATTAAACCAACTTTAAAGCATTAATGCTTATTTGCTATGAAATATTTATTTGGTCATGACCATTGTTCGTTTTAGTTTCTGACTTTTTTCTATTTCATATTTGTGTTTCAGATTATTAATATTATTTAAATACTGTTTATTTAGTTACAAGACTGACTTTAAGTGGTATCTACCTATTAATTCTGTAACAATGGTTTTCCAACAAAAAAAAATCCGTACTATATACGGGTGCAATCTTTCATAAATGTTTTTTCGTTATTAGTTATTACAATGTGTGTTGTATATAAAGACCTTTAACACATGTTACAAATTCACTGTTAAGATCCAGTTGTTCCATTCGCAGCGTGTTTATTTAATTTGCAATAATTATATTTTCACCAAAACATTTTTTAATTACAAATTATTCTACAACACTTTTCCCGCAATCGAAAGATTTTTTAATAAAAATGTCGTTTGGCAATTTCCAGCAGGTTTCCGCCAGTATCTCATTTTTAACAAAGAATTTCCGGAACTCGTGTCTATGATATTTTTTACATTAACTCCACACAGGAGGCCTTGAAGGAAATAATTTTCGTCAGGGCCTATGTCATCTTTGGGGATGCTGTGTGGAGGGTCTTTTTGAGAAAAGGAAGGAGTGAACCTGGGTCTTGAAGCTCATGTTGAAGGAGGGAGGAAACACAGAGGTTCGCAAATCGTTCCACAGCCGAGCTGTTGAACAAAAGAACGAGTCGAAAAACCAACCCGTTCTCATGGATTGAATGTCAGCTGTGTACAGATGTTGGGAGCGCGTTTGGAGAGTTTCCCGAATACGCACCGGAGCCGAAGGGATCAATGACGCAAGTTACTCGGAGCATCTTATATTGAAATACCGGTAGAACAAAGACAGCACTCCCACCCGACGTCTGTGCTCCAAAGATTGAAATCCGTTTGTTAAGATAGGAGAATCTATCAAACGGACTGCCCGTTTCTGCACAGAGTCAAGTGTTTTTTTTTCATAATTTCATGATAGCATTGTGTTCTTAGCTTCAGCCAAAAAAAAGCACTAAAATTTTCCACAGACATTTTTAGTTGTTGGTTTTCGGAAGCTAGAAAAGGGTGTTGGGTGCTTTTTCATTCCCAATTTGAACAGTTTTGATTTCCTTGTCACTATATTATAAAATCGAATTAATAAAAAAATATTTTCCTCAGTTCATCAATCGTGTCATCCGTCATCACTTCTATGATACGTCATCTAAAGTCTTCATCGCCGATGTAAGAAACTGTCACCATCTCATCAAGATGACTGATGACGATTGGGTAATGACCTTAATTTTCTGGTGATTAAAAGAATAGTTAAAAGTGAAATCTACTCGAGTGTCTTTTGTTGGTCTATAGAAGTGATCGTTGTTTGTTTGGTTCCATTGGTGATTTGAATACTCGCCTGTCATTGGTTGGATCTTGCCTGGACTACTTTGAAAAAAAAACTCACATCGTTTGCAGGTAAAATACTTTTTTATCGATAATTTTATGATTTCCGACTGTGTAGTAAAAACTATGATGAAGACGATTTTTCCTTCTAGCCTAGCGGTATAATTACATAAAATGAATGTTATGATAAAATGCATGGTTATAACCTTAGAGTAACAATATATGGAGAGAGAGCTAATTCTTTTTACCCAACCGATACAAATTTGGGATAAATCACTTTTTCCGGGTTTTAACGTCATACACCATGAGAAAGAAAGAGACAGCAAAATTTCCCAAATTATCACACCGCTTTAAAGTATTGTAAGAATGTTCTTCGTGTATCTGTTGACTCCGCCCACACGTTTTGATATGCGACATAAATGGACATAACTCAACTAGAGACGGTC
The DNA here is from genome assembly GCA_022651775.1 of Drusus annulatus. Lineage (NCBI taxonomy): Eukaryota > Metazoa > Arthropoda > Insecta > Trichoptera > Limnephilidae > Drusus > Drusus annulatus. Next base: position 59,771 of record JAGWCC010000509.1, on the reverse strand, counting down.
GATATTCCTGTCTCAGTTAATAGGAACCGGTTCCTAGCCGGTCACTGGAACCGTCGATATTATTTTCCGAGGAACCGGTTCCAAATTTTCGCAATTAAAAATTTCGATATCATTTCTCCGTTCTTTTTGTGTTTTTTTTTGGGCGAGTTCCAACTAGTTCCAGTTCTTTTCGTTGTCAAATCTATACCGACTAGTACTTTTTTTTTGGCGAGGAACTTTTGTCGATTCGCTAGTACTTTTCGAAAAAACTCCTTCGTGGAACTTTTCTGGCACCAGGAACCGGTTCCAAAAAGAACTGGATAAATAACCGGTTCCTCACCGGTCACCGGTAACTGAAACCGCAGGTACACTTAATTCTGATATCGACCATCTCTAAACTCAAAGGTTTTTTTTAGGTATGCTTTATTTTTGTTTATAACAATACTGTGAAAAGGTGGTTATACGAATAAACAAAAACATTATGTCGACATGTGCTATGAATAGATGTATAAAAATACGCTAGCTCTAGTCTTAGCCACGCCCAGGTCTAGCTGAGTCTGACAAAACTCATCAAAACTGATTACAGCAGCGCTCTCTCTTGTATATTATTGCTCTCAGGGTATAATGTTTTCATTATATATTCTTCAAATATACTCTTCGTAGCTTATGTTTTATACATATATTTTAGTATGTGTATCTAAATAAACTCTATCATGTAAGTCTTTCGTTAATATTTTGTAGTAAGTACCTACTACCCGGAAATATTTTCCTTTACGCTAGTAAGTTATATTTGTATTTGAATGAATTTAATGGTTCAAAAATGTATTGAAGAAAAAAAAATCTAATTGCTTTGTGGTTTGACATATTGAATTAAGTGAAACGATAACTTTGTATAAGACCACAGATTTTATTTTGTTTTTTTATGACCGACTGGTTTCGCTGAGCCTAAGCATCATAATGATACAAAATTAAACTAAACAAAAAATAATTTAACATAACATGTTCTTCATTTGTATGTATACATGGCCTGTTCAAAAGAAAAGGTTAATATTGAATTTTCGCGGGCTGTGTACATTCGACTATCGATTTTTTTTTGTTATGTTGGTACACATATGTTTATCATATGTTAGCATTATCAGCCATTTAGGATTAGTGGTTTGTTTTTGACAACTGGAAACGTTAGTCAAGTTTTTGTGTGTTCTTCGATTTTTTACTTTTGTAAAAAATGGATCAAAGAATAAAATCCATGATTTGTTTTTCCACTCATGGACTCCAGGACGCTCATTGTCATTAACATCTTCTCGGCCTTCTGTAAAGCGCTTGTACCACTTATAAGCACTTGTTTGAGACAAAGTAGACTCGCCGAATGCCACAGTCAACATTTTGAGTGCGTTGGAGCACTTTATTCCATTTTTAACGCAAAATTTTATAATATGCTTTGATCCATTTTATCAAAAGTAAAAAATCTAATAACCAACAAAAACGTGACTAACCTTTTCAGTTTTCAAAAACAAACCACTAATCCCAGATGACTGATAATGCTAACATATGATAAACATATGTGTATCAACATAACAACAACAAAAAAATCATTTCATTTCATTAAATTAACAATGTATAATATATATTGAATGGCCAATTGGACGTATGCACTATGCAGCGCCAGGCATCTCACGAGAATCTGACCAATTTACTTAAAAAATATATCTGATTACAAACTACGAAAAAAAAACTTCAGTCTTGCTCTTTCTTATATCACATAATCTACAATATTAACATAATAACGAGTTACTGAAAATCAATTTTTGGAGAGTATAAGAAAACAACGAAAAATCAATTATAATAATGCCTTTGTAAAAGTATAATACCTATGCATGTAATTCAAAATATGTTTCAAAATCGAATAAAGTAATTGGAAGAGTTCTTTACGTAATAAATAATGTTGTATATATGTTTTAAAAGAGGGAGTGAGTTCTTTTAAATGTACCTAATATTAAATCGTTCGTGCTAACGTAATTTTTTTTTATCAAAATTATATAAGTTGGTATGGGCATATTGGTTGGGCTTTTTTTAATGTTAATTAATCATTCCAGTGCAGTATAATCAATTATTCTAATAAAACATATGTTTTTTTTTAGTTTGGAAAAATCATTCGCAACAAGTAATAATTTAAAAGTACTTAAATATAAATAAATTTGCCCACTAGTAAGTTCACTATTTTCGTGACATCTTCAAAGTTTTTATTTTAAATTTGTAAGTGATGTAAAGATGAATTTTGATTATGTTTATGAATAAATAAATATAATAATACGTTAATAGTACAAAGCGCTTTATTTACATTTGTTGCAACTCATCCAGTTCAACATTCCTTGCCGTAGACTCAGAATCAATGAATTGCTGTTCCTCAATCATCACCCTACTAATTATGGGTATCATTCTCCACTGTCCAGAATGTCGAGACTTGTTGACTCAAGCCATGGTCTTGTAATTTTCGGTACCAGTCTTAATGATTTTTGTCTTTCTTTATGACTCTACCAAAATTTCGACTCGACCTTGGCTTTGACTTGAATCCTCTTTCTAATCTATATTTTGTCTTATTTTTGTCATTGCTTCATTAAAATATTATGTATTTGCTATTATATCTCTGTAGCTCTTTTTTCCTATTTCGCGTTAAGTTTTTTTTTTTGTAATTCGGCAATAGTCCGTTGGTATGTAAATAATATTTTCTCTACCTATTATTTCACTGTTTAGATTTCAGACAAGTTAATTTTCAACAAAAAAAATCAATTTTTATTGAGTGCCTGGTTTTTTTAACGATTTCTAAAAATCCCACAAGAATATACTTAAAAGTTTCTAAAACTAATAGTTTATATAAAATCTCTTAGCATTCATGCGCACGTGCCATAATTCATATACAGTAAGAAAATAATAGTATCTACTTGTAAAATAATAACAATTTCTATATTCTGAATGAAGAAACTTACATAATTTACCGCTCTAGTTTTTTACTTATTTATACGAATTTAATAGCGGTTAATCAAACATAAAAATATTTATGGCATTTGCCAACTTCCGCATAAAAAGAGGCACGCTTTACAATCTAAATTTGCCCGTTTATTCGCATAATGACAGTAGCTTTTTACTATCCGTAAAGTACTCTCCTACAACTAGCGTTCCTAATATTACTGTATATTGTGTGATTAGACTTTCATACAAAAGTTATTCGATTTCATGTTTCATTCTTCGCGTAATTCACAATGTATTACATTTTACAATATAGTGGTGTTATTTGGTAGAAGAGATTTCACCTTCTATGAAATCATAAGAAAATAATGATAATATTCGGCCAACTTCTTTGTGAAATTTCACCTGGGGCTACTAGAAAAGTCTAGAAAGGAAACTACACTATGACTAATAGTTACTACCCGGCTGCGCCCGAGTTATTACACAATTTGTTCGTAGTGATAATTTGTCGAATATGAAGCATGGCTTGTTCCTTGTTTTGACGATAAAATTGATATTTCAAAATACCACAGCTCAGAACTGAAGTAACATTGGAAGCTGAAAATACTAACGTTGAAAAACTGTTCAATAGTTTTTAGTGGGGATAAACATTTTGTTCGGATTTTTAGGATAAACTGGGATAAAGCTTAAAGACACTTAAAAAGCTTTTTTATTCAGGGTAGGTACTTATATACAGAAGAGTTTTCTAAACGTCTTGATTCTTTAAAAAAATATTTACAGTTAATACCGCACAAGAGTCCCAACGGCTCCCAACCGTTTAGAGCCAGTGAGACTATGGTATTCCCAATTGGGGTATATTGTGAGGCTGAAGGTAGTGGGGAGGAGAGGAGATGGGGAAGAGGAAGGTCGAAAGTATTTGGCTATTCAGATCTGGTCACCAAACACGGCTAAAGCCATTTCAAGCAACGTTTCAATTCTGAATGGTGGTCTTTCACCAGGGCGATACGTGCCGCAAATATACTACATTTTATTTTATATTAATTAAATGGGTTATGACACATATTATTTAAATTTTAAGAAAATGTGCACGCCGGGTTTGAACCCGCTACCTCTGGATTCGTGGTCCAGCGTCTTAGCACTCGAACACGCAGGCATTCAAATGATTCATGTGGAAGTTCACATAAACTTCATCTCGTTCTTATTATCAATATATTACAGTAATTGATAGCACTATCAACAACAAACAAAATGATTTGCATATTATATTATCAAAGGGAAATCCATTTTTTAAACTTGCTTTCTTGTGTTGGCATATTTCAATTAAGATCAGCGATCACGTGCTCTCAAAATTTACGTACAAGCCTCAAACCAGGGCTATAAAACTACCTGATGCAAGGAATGCACTCTCACGAAAAACGCATTAACATACCTACCTAACAACTGCACCAAACTGCAGCGGCGAAAATGGCTTCCATGTGAGATGGCTTCCTTATGACGTATACTGTATATACTGTACTCGATGGTACACTTAGTGGTTTAACATACAGAGGTAGGTAGTTCAAATCTTTCGGTGCGAGCACAGGGCGTTGTTAATATCACGTGGATGCTCAAAGCAAGAATATATATGGAGAGAGAGCTAAATATTTTTACCCAACTTATACAAATTTACGATAAATCACTTTCTCCGGGTTTTTACTTCGCTAACAGTGAGAGAGAAAGAGACAAGACGAGGTCTCACATAATATTGCAACACTTCTAAGTATATGAGAATGTTCTCCGTTCGTGCTAACTCCACATCATCGAGTCGTATAACTTACGTTAACGGATTTTGAGGTTATTCCCTATATTTGTGTTGATTAAAAAACTTGTAGTCTTTATACAAATAAATCAAACACGGTTGTGATATGTGTTATGCGTGAATGTTCAAATAAGACCAAAGTAAGATTATAAAAAATCACTTTTCAGAGGTATTTTAACAGTTTTAAATATTTTTGACCGAACTTTAGAATTTTCACATTTTTAATAATATAAAGACATAAAATAAATAAAAAGATTCCATCATTATTTAGGCAAACCTTTTGTTATTAGTGTTTGTGTGATATTTTGACTTTATATATCATTTTAATGGTGTATTGATATTGTTTTGTTTAATGTGTTCAAATATGTTTAGTAAAAATGTCCGGTTTCCATGTGGGCGGTAACTAATAGGCTACCCAACATCCTTTAATATATCTTTGTCTCTATCTATCGAGTCAGTATAAAGTCAACCGACCTGACTCTTGGAGAAACAATGTATGGAGAGAGAGCTAATTATTTTTACCCAACTGATACAAGCTCGCGATAAATCACTTTCTCCGGGTTTTTACGTCGTACACCATGAGTGAGAATGAGACAACAAATATAATACTCCGCTTCTATGTATTGTTACAATGATCTTGAGCTCCTGGATCACCGCGAGACGCCCACATTTTTAATTATGCCACTAAACTTGACACAACCAAACGGTTTTTTTTAGGTTAGATGCTATATTTTTGCTGTAAACAATACTGTGAAAAAGGTGGTTATACGAATAAACAAAAATATTATGTCGATATGTGAAATGAATGGATGTATAAATACCCTAGTCTTAGTCCTACCTACGCCCAGGTCCGCCGAGTCCCGGTAAAAATCATCAAAAACTGACTACATTGCCTTGGATAGATACCACTCTATATACTCTAAGACCTGACTACACTGTTTCGCAAAAGTATGTATATTCTTACTCTAAGGATTGTACAATGTAACCACCGACGGCTTAGTACCTTTACTTTATTTATAATTTTTCAATTTAAAATCTCTACCAGTCTGTGTACGGCCATTTGACGTATGATTTTGACACACTGGGACTCACTAACGCAATCGCTCACACACATTCGAAATTGTAGAGAATTATTGAAATGTTTTGCAATTCTGCTAAACATGTTGGCCACTAACACTCAGTCTCACTCGCATGGCCAAACAGTGCGTCACCCTATCACCGTAATTTCCGGCTTACCTAATCTCCTGTCTAATTTATCAATGTCCCTCGAGACAGCTGTACCCGAAGCCATTATTGAAAACTTCACCCAACTTGCCAAGTCTCAACACTCGACTGGCAGCCGGTGGTGCCATGTTGCAAAAATGAAAATCGGTAGATTCGAATAATTTTAAAATTCTGTGGATTGGCGACGAAAATTGGTAAGTTACCATTTTTTAAGGGGCTAGTTGTTACTTACATGTGAAAAAAATAATACAACAGACACAGGGGTGTGGAAACATTACAATAACCTTCAAAAACCAAACCTAACCCAATAAAATGATTTATATTATTTTCAGACTCCTTCCCTCGTTAATTAGCTCTACATGCCCAAACCATCTAAGCATCCCTTTTTTATTCTATTTTTTTTTTTTAATACTTTACTTTATACTTTATTTATTAACGCCTTGATGGGTTTTTACATAGTAATTTAACATAATTAAGTGAATGAGTACAGTTTAAAAACGATATACATGAAATAATACAATAAAACGTAATATATTGAATTAATAATATAATATAATATAGTACTCTTCCATTAGAAGCAAAAGCTTGTGTATGGAAGAGGAGTGTACATTAATTATTATTGATCAAAAAATGCGCTATGGTACATATTGTTAGTAAAAGGGATATAAAGATGCATTCATTCAATTCAATTTGAGACTTTTTTGTGGAGAATGTTTTTATAATATTTCTTAATAGAGTTGAATAGTTAGGTTTTATCATTAATGCTTCTGATTTCTTCTGGTAGTCGATTGAAAAAATATCGTCTTTGGTAAGTATAATGAAGTTGAGCAAATGAACTGCTTAGTTTTGGGCATGGAAAAATATATTTAAGTCGAGTTCGGTTTTCAGCCTTGCATTCTCTCCGGATATCCACATTTTTAACACGGTCATACATGGTTTTACCGCACTCAAGGATCTCATTTCTACAGCGTTCAGTCTACTTTCATCCTTCCTCTGCCAGTTCTATGTCTCCCTGCCATACCTCACAGGGTTGGAATAAGCACTCCATTGTGCACTACTAGCATCGCTTATTTGGACATTTTTTTATTTGCGCCGACAGCGGTCAGTTCCCCTTTAATGGAGAACTGAACTATTATTATAAGTATGTAGTAGAAAAAAAACTGCGATATCTTTAAAAACTGTCACTTTCCTGGTCGACACCGACAATATTTTTAGCACACAATCGACTAGCGGTCATATTGACGAATGCCTCTTTGTCAATTCATAGCATTTCTTTTCAACCACATATCGTCGCTGGAAAGGCAAAAAAGCTTAAGCAAAATAAATAAAATATCCAGTTTTGATCAGTTCTTTTTTCTGCACCGAATGCTCCGACTCTCGTTTGATTCTGAAGACTTTTGTGGCTCTTCAGCCATCTCAAATATATTTACCATTTGGGAGAAGGCTTGACTCAAGCGACACAAGCTTGGGACTTTTGTCACTTCAGGTAGAGCACTCAGTGAGAGCATTGAGACACCTGAGTTAACTTTTTTTCGAAATCCAAGCAGGCACTGAAGACGAATGATTTTTTTTGTAAAAAAAAAAATTTTAAAGTGCTGTAATGTGGTTTAAACTTCCCAAAATGGCGCCTGCCTTTTGCTTTTCCGGCGACGATGTATATTTTTTTACGAATTTCTGTGGATTTTCTATGAAAATCGGTAGATTTTAGCTGGAATTGGTAGGCCTAACGAAATATATGGAGGAATCGTATCGGTGCTGGAAATCCTCACATCGCTATTACAACCTCCTAATAAGGAAGTTGAGTGAAAAATATTATGACTTTAAAAAAATATGTGCATGTAGATTGAAAAACACCGATTTTGAATTTATATATACGAGTATATTTCCATATTATTATTCTTAGAATTAATAAATACTTCTTGATTAGTCGAACGAACTCCTACGACAAATGTACCATTTACGTACGATGTAATGCCGCCTTCATGGCGTTACACCATTTTTCACATAAAACTTCATTTCTTGGAATGATGATAAATTGCAGTAATGCTTGTATTTTTACACACCAGTACGACGCAATACTATTATCTCCTGACATTTTATAAGGTTTTGTTAAATTAAAAGCGGTAAAATTGAAGAAAAAACAGAAATTAACAAAATACGCGATTGACAGCTGGATAACGACAGTTTACGATGTCAAAGATAAATACCGTGTAATGCCCTTCTGACGGTACGGATGACGTCACGCACCCCCCCCCCACCCCACTCTCTACCACTGAGATATTGCCGTTTAAAAAAATCAAGTTTTGAGAATCAATTTAACTATGAAAACGAACTTTAAAAAATACTGCTGTTTAAGTTTGAAGGTGGATATTGATAAAAAAAAAAATAAAAATGGACTCAAATTCCTTATTGAAAAAAAATGCGTACACCATTGATCCGTTGCGTTATCTTCATAAAAAATACCATCGTTTTTATATCTACGTTGTTTTTATGACCCACTTAAAATCAATTTACAAATACGTGATTTTTTTTTTAAGAAGTCACTAATTAGTTACCTACGTAACTGAAAAGTATCCATTGTATTTTTGACAATCGTTGCCTTTCGGGCAGCTTTCTTTTTTCTGACTTGTTGACTGAATCGTATTCAAACCACAATGTATAAACCATAGAGTTGGTAGAGTACTATCTATCCAAGGCAGTGAAGTCAGTTTTTTTACTTGTTTTTGATGATTTTAAACTGACTCGGCGCACCTGGGCGTGGCTAAGACTAAGGCTACGGTATTTATACATCCATTCATATCACATATCGACATATATAATATAGCATATAACCTAAAAAACCGTTTAGTTGTTTCAAGTTTAGTGGCATAGTAAAAAATCTGAGCGGAGTCCCGCAGTGAACCAGGACCTTAAGATCATCCTTACAGTATATAGAAGTGGAGTATTATATTTGTTATCCCTTTCTCTCTCATGGTGTACGACGTAAAAACCCGGAGAAAGGGATTTATCGCAAGTTTGTGTAGGTTGGGTAAAAATAATTAGCTCTCCCTCCATATATTGTTACTTCAAGGTATAAACAAAAAGCGTTTGGGAGCCACCTCTGGACTAGAGCTATCAAATACTTAGGTACTTAATAACTTCGTCTGCCGATTGTCAACTCTAATGCACAGACGCATCGTAGGTATTCTGAGTCTTTTCTGCAGGTATTTCAATGGAGTCTGCTGGAAATAGCTAGCACCATTGATCCCCTGCGCACCGGTCCACGTGCGTGAAACTCGACGGACACGAGCGGGACACCCGTTCACAGTTGATGCCGGCTTCACGAGAGCGGGTCGTTTCTCAGACTCGTTTTTGTGTAAGTCAAACACAAACTTAGGATTATGTGAATTGGTGTATATGCATTCACTTTCGACATCACTGTCCTTCTCAAACGTCACTGAGAAAGAGCATTTTATTTTTCTTAAGCCTGTTATTGAGCCAGTAAGACTATGGCAACCTCAATTGGGGTATGTTGTGAGGCTGAATGTAGTAGGGGGGAGGGTAAAGAGATAGGCAAGAGGAAGGTTGGGAAGTACCTGGTTATTCAGATCTGGTCACTAAACACGGCTAAAGCCATTCCAAGCATCGTTTCAATTCTGAATGGTGGTCTTTCGTAGGGCGTATTTCAACTGGTTAGTAGCTGAGTGGACAAATGCGTCGGATTCCCATCCGGGCGTCGTGGGTTTAATTCCTCTGCTAGTCCTCCATCATTGCACAAGCAACATCTTCCGCTTATCATGATGGCAGTAGGAGTTTTTCAAGTACTGTCAGGTTTTTCGCAACGTGGGAATGTTGGTCTTTCTTCAATTTAAAGACGCCTAATTTAAAGTTACTCCAATTTAATTAAAATAAAATACTGATAAACTAAAGCAAGAATCGCTGATATAATGGTTTCAAATCACGCGACTTTGACAGAGAAGCTAATTTATGTACACCGTGTCCAACATCTGTTTGTCTGACATCAGGATGAAAGTGAAATTCTCAGCCACCGTGTACACAGTTAAGCACGTTGGCCTGTGGGCGTGTGGCGGTGTTAGTGTACGTATAGCATACACGTACACAGATGGCGTGTGTGTGAGCGTGCAGGTCTATTGCATAACCAGACCGAGCCGCCTTGCAACGGTGTGCGTGCGTGGTGTTGTGTTGGTTTATTGTGGTTTCGCTCGCCGAATTGTGCCGAAGAAAGCGGGTAACGCTGGCTGTGACCCACCTAGCGACCACCTTGATAAGCTGATCTCCTGGTACATACCACATGTAACATTCAGCCATTTATTTCATCTTTCTTTAAATTTTACTATTTTTGTAAATTTACATGACTACTGTAACGGTATTTACGCCAGCCTTCCTAAATACCAAACGAATAAACTCCAATCAGTTTTTAATGCTGCAGCAAGGCTTTTCACCGGGGTATCTAAATATTCGCATATTTCAGAGCACCTTCGGAACCTTCACTGGCTCAAGTGCACTGAAAGAATCCAGTACAAGTTGTGCTGGATGGTGTTTAAATCCATTAACGCAATGGCCCCACTGTACATCACCGAACTATGCGTTCCAGAAAACATTCTTCTAAGGCAGTCGACTCTTAGATCAGCAACGTCATCGGCTATCGGAAGGCTGAGTGAACCCAAACGCAATCCAAATACTAAGTTTGGAAATCGCGCTGCAGGAGTTTCGGGGCCGAAGGCTTGGAATAAACTTCCTCCGGAACTAAGATGTATAACGAGCCCAACAGAATTTCGGTCCAAACTGAAAACTTAACTTTTCAGACTCTCATATCCTTAAATTTATTAAAAACTCAACATAATCTGTCTCTCGACGAATCACCTTTAGATATTCAAGTTTAAACCAAATCCTGTACTGTACGACAAATTCAGAAAGTCCATTTTTTAATTTCGCTCCCATACCTTAAATCAGAAAAAAATCATAATTATAATTTTAAGTTAATAAGTGTATCTATCTGATGGAACCTGCTAGGCAAGTATGTTCCTCTATATTTTCTTATATAAACTAGGAATTAATATGTAATAATAGAAAATAAGATCTGTACAGCGCCCTTGAGGTGGTTTTTCACAAAAACGGCGCTATACAAATCATCAAAATATTATTATTATTATTATCGTCGCTGGAAAGCCAAAACGACCTAAGCGACACTTTGATCGAAAATGTCGCTTAAAACATAAAAAAACGCAAAAAACATTTTTTAATTTTTTTTAAAGTGAATACCGCACAATAGTATTGCTCTCAACCGTCTAGAGACAGTGAGACTATGGCATTTCTAATAGGGGTAAGTTGTGAGGCTGAAGGTATTCGGAAGGGGAAAGAGATGAGGAAGGGGAATGAGTATGTTATGAAGCTGAAGGGAAGAAGATGGGAAAAAGGAAGGTTGGAAAGTATCTGGCTGTTCAGATCTGGTCACCAAACACGGCTAAAGCCATTTCAAGCAACGTTTCAATTCTGAATGGTGGTCTTACAACCAGGGCGATACTTAGAGTATCTAACACTCTGCAGTTTTAATTAGTCTTATTTTCTGCGTCGAATGCTCTAACTCTCATTTGATTCTGAAGACCATCTAAAATATATTTAAAGAAATGAAAAAATAACTTCTACAAGACCACGGATATTATTTTATTTTTTTATGACCGACCGGTTTCGCTTAGCCTAAGCATCATCAGGGTACAAAATCAAACTAAACAAAAAATACACACAGAGGGAGAAAAAAATATAAAATAACAAAACAATGAGAAAACAATAGAATCACATTTAAATTATAACAAAGGAACATAGAGAAAGATATAAATAAAATGAATTGAAAGAGACAAAACATCAACTAAGAAGGTGATTAAGGAATAATAATATTTTTTATAAGTTTACAGTAAATATACTTAATATTGAACTACTGGACAAATTTACCTGATTATTAAGAATATGACTATTCTATTAATATGACTATTGGTCTTTTGCAAAGTTTAAATTTCATTGAATATGTCAAACCACTAAGTAATTGCTTTCTACGAAAATATAAAATATATTTACAGTTTGGGAGAAGGCTTGACTCAAGCGAAACAAGTTTGGGACGTTTTTTAGCTTTTTGTCGCTTCAGGTAACTCAGTGAGGGCATTTTTTTTCAAAATCCAACCAGGCACTGAAGACTTCTTAATTCTTTTGTAAAATGTAAATCTCTGGTTGAAGCTTTCCAAAATGGCGCTATAGCTATTTTGCCTCTCCGGCGACGACATTGATAAGTGCTTTAGAGTATATAGAGCGGTATCTACCCAATAATAATAATAATAATATTTGGATAATTTGTATAGCGCCGTTTTTGTGAAAAATCACCTCAAGGGCGCTGTACAAATCTTAATTTCTACTTAATATTAATTCTTAGTTTATATAAATATACAGCATCATACGGCAGTGTAGTCAGTTTTTGATGATTTTTACCGGACTCGGCGGACCTTGGCGTGGCTAAGTGGTCAGGAGATTTATACATCCATTCATAGCACATATCGACATAATGTTTTTGTTTGTTCGTATAAATACTTTTTCACAGTATTGTTATCAACAAAAATATAGCATATAACCTAAAAACCCGTTTAGTTGTGTCAAGTTTAGTGGCATAATAAAAAATGTGGGCGGAGTCCCGTGGTGACGCAGGAGCCCAAGATCATTGTGACAGTACATAGAGGCGGTGTATTATATTTGTTGTCTCTTATTATCTTTCTCTCTCATGGTGTACGACGTAAAACCCGGAGAAAGTGATTTATCGCAAGTTTGTATAGGTTGGGTAAAAATGATAAGGTTAGTGCCTTCTACCCAATATTTATGGGCGGGTGGCATTTTCCGTGTGAGAACGGATCGTTTTTACAACTCGCTCAACATATCGGCTGTGAAATGTTTTTCCGGATTGTATGCTACTTCCCTCTTAAAACAGGTTCACCCTAACATTTCCTTAAAAATTACCTTGACGGAACATCCCTACAATGACCTAGACTCTGAGAAAACCAATATAATTTAATAGTTCGAAGAGAGATATAGCATTAATGCTTTTAGCTCATAAACTCTTGAACGGTGTATTATTAATACCTGACATCCTGGCTAAAATTAGATTCTACGTCCCTGATAAGTTCACGCGAGGCCGCCAACACTTGCTTCTGTTTCCTCTCAGGTGCAGAACTAACTTACCAATGGTGATGCCCCTGGGAAGACTTACTAGGAATTAACTGCCTTACAGGAAAGTAGATATTTTTCACATGACCCACAACAAGTTTAAGCACGAACTAGCTATGCAGTTTTAACTGTATCATGTACTTACTTGAAACCATTTTTTTTTTGTTTTTAAACAATTTTTTTCGCTATTTTTACCTTTGTTTTTATCTAATTATGATTGCCATTTTTTATTTTTTTATTGCTTATGCAATGTATTGGTGTAAAACTGTTTTTTTTAAATAAAATAAATAATGGTCAATGTATAGAAACAGCATTATGTCTACTCGGTTGGTTTAGATATTTATATAATATGTTTCTGGCATTATTAATTAATCCTGCCTGCTTAAAAAAAACTGGAAATCAGCCTAAGTCGGGAACTAATGACATTCCTATCAACTTAATTTCATGAGAGCTTATACAATACACAAAGAAATAACCATAAGGCGAGATTAATTCATAAGACCAGCAAAGTATACGTAAACATACAAACCAAATTTATGTAATGCTGTATCTATACATTTCCTAGTAATTATATTGATTCCACACAAAAGGCTCTGAGGTTTTATCAGGGCCTAGGTCATTTGAGGAATGTTCCGTCAAGGTAATTTTTAAAGAAATGTTGGAGTGAACCTGTTAGGGGGAAGAAGCATTAAAATCGGCAAAATATTTCATAGCCAAAATATTTCATGGTAAAAACAATCCGTTCTCATGCGGAAAATGCCATCCGCTCACAAAACAGAAGGCACTTACCAATATTTAAATTTACAAAAAATCAAAGTCTTATAAATTGATATTTACAATTCATTTAATTTTGGTTTATTATTCAGTTCTTGGCAGTTTATTGCACAAAACAGAACCGTTTAGCGATTGACTTTAGCCGTTTTAGTGTTCGACTTTTTTTTCAATTTTATTTATTTAAATAAAAACGGACCATAGTCCAATTTAAAAAAAAATACACAACATAAAATGGGAAAAAAGATCAACAGAGAAAAAACAGCACAAACATAATATTTTAATGAAGCAATGACAAAAATAAGCATTAGAAAGAACATTCAAGTCAAAGCCTGAACAAGGTTTTGGTAGAGTCGTGAAGAATGATAAAAATCATTTAGACTAGTACCAAAAATTTCAAGACCATGGCTAGAGTTGACGAGTCACGGCACTCTGGACAGTGGAGAATGATACACACATAATAGGTAGAGTGATGATTGAGGAACAGCACTTCATTGTTTCCAAGTCTACGGCAAGGAATGTTGAATATGATGGGTTCAAGAAAATATTTTTTAACTTGCCAGAAGATTTACTGAATTTCTCAATTATTTTTGAAAATTGTACGAAATAGATTACCTAGTTGTTATAAAAGACGCAAATGCAAAGATTGTTAATTGTTGGGAGCGTCTTTATAAGCCTCTCGGAACTCTTACGGTTAAATAATATTATTTTGATCATTTATTTAAAAAATCCGTTATCAAGAAGTTGGGTTTGTTTTAGTTCTGTTAAGCCAGGCTAGGTTAAGTTAGGTCAGGTTTCTACTGAGGTTAGTACATACGTTCACGTCTCTCACTTATTTTATTCGAATTGCACAAAAGCTCACTAGCCGAATAAATGCCTGCATGTGGCGGGTGCGGTTCGCAATCAGGTGTCTGATTCAGTAATTTATTACATGTGTTGCGGTAATACGATGCAGGTTATTAAGTTACTTAATAAGTCTGCAGCGATGACTTAATAGTATGTGGGTAGAAGCAGCGATATATCGTACGCGATCTACGCGGAAAGTTTAAATAAAAACTCCTTGAATAGGTGGCGAATAAACCACTTTTATTACCCACTGTGTATTTTAGAATTATTAACTTATGGTGTAAATACGTCCATACCGGTTTTTATAATAAAAACAAAACTTAATATCTGCATCGTCATGAATGATTTTAAAAGTTTGAATTGTTTAAAAAGTTTTCTAAATTGTGATACAAATACTTGTATTAATTAAGGCGCAAAGTGCCAAAAACTAAAACTGCTTGTAGTAGAAACAAAATACTATTTTGTCAAATAAAATTACACGTAGCACACCTTTTGAAAAAATGATTCATAATAGCTTGAAGTAATCTCGACAGTTTCCATTATTTAAAAACTTAAATTTATAATTAGCATACATACTACCCATTTTTTTCCGTCGTTATTTGTATGCGGAATGCTAGATTTCCACACCCTGCAAGCCCTTCGGAAGATGTTTTTGGGTAAACATTTTTATATTTTTTTCTGGAGGTATTTATTGCCCCGAGTAAGTATATTCGTGCGAGGCATCGTGTGACGTTTTACACATCGAAAGTCATAACTTCCTCATACAAAAAAACGCCAATATACTAAGCAATGGAACTATTCAATGAAGCTGCATCTACTGAAGATATATTTAGATGCACATATATAGAGTTATGTCACTATCTCTTGATAAATGTACAAGATTGACTGTTAGGTACATAATGATCTACATACTCTTAAATAAAATATTTTTTTACATGCATTTCTGCACTTTCCAATTCAATGATTATCTCACAACATGTCTATAGGAGTGAACCTCTCTTACATCTTATCTTTTTTTTTCATTGCTCACATTATTTGCGTTATTACATCATATATAATGCGTCACACTACTTCATTTTGTACTCATATAACTCCTTCGGATATTTAATACCTTGTCTATATGTGGGGTGTAAATAAATGTTTAGTTTCTTTTATTGCACTATGCATGTATCTACAATATTTTTTATATCAATCATCTCTTAATATATTTGATGAACAACTGTTTTAGTGAGATCTTTGTTAAATAAATGAATTAATTTCGCATTTCTATTGAATTAAATAATCCAATTTAATAATCTAAAAATATTTCCAACAAAAGCAATAAAGTAACCAACTGTGATTTCAAAATGCATTTATATTCATTGCAATAGCTTAATCCATTGCAACAACTGCTCCCAACCGTCTAGAGCCAGTGAGACTATGGCATTCCCAAATAGGATATGTTGTGAGGCTGAAGGTAGTGGGGAGGGGAAGGAGATTGGGAAGAGGAAGGTTGGGAAGTACCTGGCTATTCAGATCTGGTCACCAAACACGGCTAAAGCCATTTCAAGCAACGTTTCGATTCTGAATGGTGGTCTTTCACCAGGGCGATACTTAAAGTATCTACCACTCTGGAACGTGCCGCAAATATACTTTTTATTATTTTTACATGAATTAAATGTGTTATGACACATATTAATTAAATTTAAGTAATTGGCGCACGCCGGGTTTGAACCCGCGACCTTTGGATTCGTAGTCGAGCGTCTTACCACTCGACCATGGAGGCCGTCAAACTAAATGTGGTCACAACTAAATGGTGGCAATTTATTTTCTTCCTAAAAATGACAATTTCCTTCGCTAACTAACTATCACGCCGTTTTTCCGCAGGAGTAGGCAGAAAGGACGGACCGCCATACAACTCTGTCTTGGCATACACATTTTGCATTCATACATACTCTTCTGTTATTCCGAATTTTCACATGTTCCGATTCAAGTATTTGATTTACTTGATCGTGATATGTCTTCCTCGGGCGTTCTCGACTTCTTCTTCCATGCACTTTCGCATCTTATATTATTTTCACACTCCTTTCTTCGTTCATTCGCTCTACATGCTCAAGCCATCTAAGTGTCCCTTTCTTGATCCTAATCATTACGCTTACATTAGCCTTGCATTCTTTCCGGGTATCCACATTTTTAACATGGTTTTACCGCACATTCGCCTTTCCTTGGCAAATTTTGAAAAAAAACTTTCTTATTGGTTTACTTACTATTTTATTAATTAAAGATGCCACGATATTTCCCTCGGCAGGACACTGAACTGACTTTGTTCTAATCTTACAGCGAGTACTGACGTAATCTGTTTTTAACACATCACGCTTAATTAAAAACCTATAAACTACACCTTCCGTCTATTATCACGATATAAAAATTATACTCTTCTTTTCGTGAGCTCTCAAATTAAATAAAGTTTTGGAAAGTTTCAAATAAATCACATGACTCTCATTAAATGCTGAGAATCAGAGAAAATAGAGCAATAACGTGGGTGAAGTGATGCATGTCTCAATAAATAATGTTATTAGTTATAACATTGAATCTTTATATGTTATACCTTTGATTCGATGAATTTATATTTAAGCACGTACAAATGCGGTCTTTCCAACATAAAATAGAAGACACATCATATTCATACAAATCTTACGAAAAATGTAGCAGCACTAGTAACGTCTTGTATTCTGTTTCACCCGCGTACGAAAAGGATAGCCATTCAAAAAATATGTGTGTACGGATGAGATAGCAATATGAACGTCCCTCGCTACTGTTATAATCGGGTATTGCGCTACAAGCTCTGGTTGTCTTTCACACACTTATGTATTTCTGCATTTGCTATCTCACACCGTTTTCGAGTAGCTAAAAACCTTGTGAATAATTGTGAATATTGAATTAAAATAATTAGTGATTTGTGAGTAATTATGAATGAAAGAAACTCCATGAGATATGTTTTTTACTCCTAAATGATTTTTACGCCTCTCGAGGCATTTTTTCTCAGAAAGGAGCCTTCAGCGACGCGTTTGTGGTAGCTGGTGACAGCTTGTCTGCCGAATGAATTTTTGTGTGAAACTAAAAGTAGTAAATCTCAGGTATGTCCCGCGGACTCGGTTAAGTGCATCCACGCGTAGTAACGTAACGTTAGTGTTGTCTCAGTAACGCATCTACATTATTTAATTAATCTAAAGTTTTGCAATATATATTTTTTATTTTTTTCGGTTTCAAATACCTTTTAATGAAGGGCTGGGCAAATCCCGAATACAGCTGCCAATTATTTCAATGGGTATGTTATATATTGTAATATGTCATTAATTATTTGCAAATGTAAACTAATCGGACAGTTTGTATTCACGTATAATGCGTACGTGATTTTAACACTGCTATTGTATTGCATTATAATAACGTAATACTGATTACATACGTAAAGCCATCCTATGAAAATTTCAGTAAGTCAAGCGATTACAAAAAATATACCAAGTGACCCTGACGTCATTTAAGTTTGCAATTAAGTTCAGGTTAAAATCTTTGCTTACAAAAATAAAGATGGATGCCTCGCACGGAAAAGGAGTTGAAACAATATTAATATTACTTAAGAAATATTTAGTTACAAAAAACCTCAGAGCAATAATATAAAAGAGGGAGCGCTTCTGTAGTCAGTATTGATGATTTTTGCCTGACTCGGGCGTGGCTAGGACTAAGGCTAGAGTTTTTATACATCCATTCATAGCACATGTCGACGAAATGTTTTTGCTTATTTGTAAAACCACTTTTTCACAGATATAGGAAATAACCTAAAAAACCTAACCTAACCTAGAAAATCTTTGAGTTATGTCCTGTTATGTCGCAAAACAAAACGTAGTGGGCGGAGTCACCGGAGACGCAGGAGACGGAAAACATGCTTATATACCGAATGGTGGTGTTATATTATGTGGGAACTAGTCTTATCTCTTTCTCTCTCACGGTTTACGACGTGAAAACCCGTAAGAAGTGATTTATTGTAAATTTGTATAGGTTGGGTAAAAAAAATGCTCTCTATCCATATATATTCTTGCTCTGAGCAAAAAACACACAATTGACAGCGGTTCGGTTGCATAGTTTAATATTCTGAGTTTTGTTTTTGGTCGCATATTGTATACCTACCGACCGTTATTCTTTTTACTTTTTATCTTTTTCTGTTTCAAGAAAATTGATATTATTTAAATAATTAATATTTAACTAAAAAAACATAAAACTTCTAAGTTAATTCTAATTTAATATTAATTCTCGATTTTGTACGAAGTCAAAAGATCTTCCGTAAATAAAAGTGGATGGTTTATCCAAGACACCATCTAGGTATTCAATATGTGCTCGGGTAGAGTTTTGTATACTATTACAAAGATGACATCCTATATCGGAAGAAATTTTCAATGAAGTATGAGATCGATTAAAATGCCGGTTTCAATCAATCAATTGGCAGAGACGTTACTCCCGGATAGAGTAGAGGTTCCGAATTCAAGTTTCGGTCACGACCTTTATTCTTTTTAGTTTCTGGCTTTTTCTGTTTCATATTTACGTTGAAGATTATTGATATTATTTGAATATTGTGTTTTCTAAACATTGTTTGTGATTTCTAATAAATATTCATCCCACAATTTCACAGATAATTACTGCAATGTTTGCTCTTTACCACTTGCATACAAATAACTGAGTCGTGGCAAAGTTGATAGAGCCAGTCGTTATTTTTGGCACCGATGTGTGACAAATTAATTCTTCATCAAATAAATTCACATGGTCTATCTACCACGTGAATTATTTATTTAATACTCAATTCCCACTGACCTGTCATAAAATTTTAAAAACTAACAAATTTCTTTCAATCTACTATATTTTACACTCAATTTTTCATAACTTGACTCATCACTTAATTCTTGTGAGTTTTATGAAAACTATATGTACTATGAACCACCCCCGCCTCAGTAGGCATATTTTGGCATTGTTTGTGCATATTTTGGTATCATTGGTGCATATAATCCGATATCAAATAGAGATGGTCGATATTCCTGTCCCAGTTAAAAAGAACCGGTTTCATGCCGGTCACTGGAACCGTCGATATTATTTCTCCGAGGAAATGGTTCCTTTTTTTTTGCAATAAAAATAGATATTCTTTGACCGAGGAATCGGTTCCTCTTTTGGGCACAATAGGTTTTTAGCGGAAAGAACCTTTTGACGAGGAACCTTTTCCACAGTTGCAGTTATTTTCGTTTTCAGAATTTCGCTAGAAAAGAAAGCCATGAAAAAAAAAATTGGCGGCACGAATTTTTTTTCCTAATATAACCTTCTTGGAGGAAGTTTTCTGGCACCAGGAACCGGTTCCATAAATAACTGGATAAATAACCGGTTCCTCCCCAGTCACCGGTAACTGGAACCGCAAATACACTTAATTCGGACCATCTCTAATATCAAGACGTGATAATCCGGTCAAATTGTATATCTGTGGTATCAGCGATATGCTATGATAGGTTCAAAACGAAGTTTGGTAATTTTAATGGATATTTTTATATTACTCAAATCAGACGAATACACCATACCTGTATGTATGATTTTTAGTTGATTTTTTCGCATAGTTAGATAGATGTTTAAAAAACGCACATTTGAACAAATACACGCTTTTAATCACGGGAAGCAGAACCATTCACCTTGTTAATTCTTTTAAAATATCAAATCCGTATTTTTTCCACTATTTTTTGTTGTGACCGGACCGGTTTCACCTCATGACGGGCATCTTCAGACTGGTACAATTTTAAGATAAGTTATAGTATATATACTATTAATGTCCAGAATGGACGCTTATTGAGTCTGTATCATTGTGAACATCTGTCATTAAAATGGAGTTTCACCACGAATTAACAGTTTCAAAATTACAAATAATTAAACTTGTTGTGACATGATTTAGTTCCACGATAAAAACAGCCATCAACAAAACCTCTGTCTTTCCTTGTCCTTCTCTACCCCATCTCTCCTCCTCGTAACATTTTTGAAATAACGATGACTAAGTTCCACTGTTCCACGGGGTATCAAAACATATTGACAATCTTTTTTTTTTAAATTTAATCCACTATTTTTTTAATTTAAGACCTGACCGGTTTCACCTTATGACGGACATCTTCAGACTGGTGCAACTTTAAGTAAATCAATGGCATATACTGGTAAAAGGTGAATTTTGAATTTTCGCGGGCTGTGTACATTCGATTATCGATTTTTTTTGTTATGTTAGTACACATATGTTTATCATATGTTAGCATTATCAGTCATTTTGGATTAGTGGTTTGTTTTTGACAACTGGAAAGGTTAGTCACGTTTTTGTGTGTTCTTCGATTTTTTACTTTTGAAAAAAAATGGGTCAAAGAATAAAATCCTTGATTTGTTTTTCCACAACTCCAGGACGCTCATCGTCATTAACATCTTTTCGGCCTTCTGTACAGCGCTTGTACCACTTATAAACACTATTATGTTTACTTAGTAAACATCTGTCACTTTAGGTTTGGTTTTATTGCTGACCGAGGCGGCTTTACCATAATATTCAAAAATACATTCGGGTAGTTTGAGTACATTCTGGGAGACGGGTTACATGTGAAGCGTTAGATACGATTGTGTGTGTGTGTGTTTTTTTTTAAATTTATATGTAATCTATAGTTGTCAGCTTTATTTTTAACAGGTGGCTATTTTTGAATTTACTCTTTGATTTTCCCGTTTCTGCTTGGTTAATATATTTTATAGGAGGTATATTTACATCGGTGGAGGAGAGAATGCTAGGCTGGTATGAGCGTAATGAATAGGATCAAGAAAGGGACGCTTATATGGTTTGGGCATGTAGAACGAATGAACGAAGAAAGGAGTGTGAAAAGAATATATTATGCGAAAGCGAATGGAAGAAGAAGTCGAGGACGCCCGAGAAAGACATGGCACGATCAAGTGAATCAAATACTTGAATCGGTGAAGAGTCAGAATAACAGAAGAGTTTCTATGAGACGATGTATGAATGTGAATGAAGCAAGGAGTGTGTGCCAAGACAGAGTTCCACCACGAGTTAACAGTTTCAAAATTAGAAATGATATTAACAATCATCGAATGAATACAAATTCAAGCCGCTGGCAAGTAACTATGGATTCCTCTCGTTCAATAGTGAATGGACCATTAAAAAGCTGATTGATGGTTGCCTACTGGCCTACCTTTGTACGTTCCCACTAACCGTAGTCTGCAGTGCGAGCAAACGTGATGCAACGCCGTAATAATAAGACAAAAAGTCTCACGACCGGGTATCGGGGCATTGTTTTTGCTTAGAAAAACTAAACGGCGTACATTGATCCGCTGAAAAAGTCTCAAGGAAGATTATCGTAGTATTATTATTTCGGTTTCGTAATATCGCTAAAGTTTTCAGTGCGCAGCGTGGAGCTGGTCTCAGTTATGCAACTGCAGATGAGCCTTCGTTGTGTTGTGATAAGACGGGTAAAGAAGTCATGGGCGAGCTGTGTGTTATAGTATATTACCTACATGCTCGTCGTCGGCGTGCGTGGTCGAGTGGTAAGACGCTCGACTACGATTCCAGAGGGCGTGGGTTCAAGCCCGGCGTGCGCAAATATTTTTTTATTAAATTGGAATGTGTCACAACACATTTCATTCATATAAAATAATATAATTGAGGGGCTTAGAAGCAAAGGCAGCAATCTCCTTCATTTTAAATTATTTCTTGGAAAGTTGATTTAACGTTTAATGCACTTTGCTTTCGTGAATATGTTGATAAATTTAGAGATAATTGTTTCAAATTGTTCCTAGTTTAATGTGCACTAACATTTTTGAACACTTCATTCTCCATTTCTTTATAATAATCATTCAAAAGTTGACAATGCTACAGAACCGTTTTTGGAGATTGCTGCCTTTGCTTCTAAGCCCCTCAATATAGTATATTTGCGGCACGTTCCAGAGTGGAAGATACTCAAGTTATCGCCCTGGTGAAAGACCACCATTCAGAAGTGTTTGGTGACAAGATTTGAATAGCCAGTTACTTCCTTACCTTCCTCATTCCCCTCCCCACTACCTTCAACCTCACAACATACCCCAATCGAGGATGCCATAGTCTCACTGGACCTAGACGGTTGGGAGCAGTTAGGACTCTTGTGCGGTATTCACTTTTAAAAAAAAGTGTTACAATGTTATTTTAACTTTGGCTTGTTAAAGCCTATTTACACGTCGAATTAAATATTTCTAATTGGTAACATTACTTTAAAGCAGTCTCGGCTGAACTTCTGTTGTGTGATAGAGCAACAATTAAAAAAATATATATATATATTTCGTTGAAAGCAATTACTTTGTGGTTTGAGATATTAAATGAAAATGAAATAATAACTTTTTATAAGACTACAGATTTACAGATTATCTACAGATTATTTTATTACCGACTGATTGATTTCGCTAAGCCTAATCGTCATCAGGGCACAACATTAAATTACGCAAAAACATACAAAGGGTACGGTTAAATACATGCAGAGTGAGAACACAGTATAAAATAAAATAAGAGAACAGTGAGAAAAAATTGGAGTAACATTTAAATTATAACAAAGGGACAGAGAGAAAAAGACAGATAATTTGAAATGAAAGAGGCAAACGTCAATTGAGAAGGTGATTTTTGATAGTTAAAGTTTTGAGGGATGTTCCCAGTTGTTTTTTGTGACACCGTATAAATACTGCCTATCTACATTGTGTGCAACCAGGGGAGAAAAAATAATTCGCCACTGATTGGTCAACATCGTGAAGCGCGTTAAGGCGAGGGCTGTATGAAAAAGTTATGGCAGAATTTGAAGAGGCTAGACTTAAATTAGGGATGAAAGAAGAACGCCGTTACCTCTTTCCATATGCAAGCCGTTTTAAATAACGACCTATGTAAGGTTTAAACTTAAGTCCAAAGTCATGGTGTTTGGAAAAGAGAGTACGAGAACAGCGTGGAATATAGTTGTAAATGATGAACACTTGGAGCAAGTGGATGAGTTTTTATATTTAGAAAGTATGTTTATGAGAGAAGGATGGCCGATAAGGATATTGAAAGGAAGGTGAATGCAGGAAACTTTTTTTAATGGAAGACTGAACGCTGTTGGCGCTAATAAGAAATTGTCCAAAGAAGCGAAGCTAACAAACAGTCCACAATGGAGTGCTTATACCAACCCTGATGTATGGCAGTGAGGCATGGAACTGGCAGAGGAAGGATGAATGTAGACTGAATGCTGTGGAAATGAGATCCGTGAGACGTATGTATAGTGAAACCATGTGACCATGTTAAAAATGAATAGGATCAAGAAATGGACGCTTAGATGGTTTGGGCATGTAGAGAAATGAATAGGAAAAGAAATGGTTAAAAGAATATATGGCGAAAGTGAATTGAAGATGTAGAGAGAATGAACGAGTCCGTCCTCTTTGCCTACCCCTGCGGAGAAACGGCGTGATGGTTAATTAGTTAGTTAGTTAAGTAAGGTTAGGTTTAAGTTCTCCGCCAGATGATGTCAAAATTTCAATCAAATCTACGGTCAGATTTCTTAATTGGCATTCGGTCCCATCGACCACAAGGTGATGACACCTTTATCATATCTGTAATTAATTCCAATCATTTAACAATAGTCATTATTCTTCAGAATCTTCACCGTATGCATTCGCTGTCATTTGCTGTATCACTTACGCTGGAGGCAATTCTTCAATTACGTCGATAAATAATGAATGTTATTATTATTAGAAACTCGAATATTAAATACTCGCATCAATAATTTGACATTTAATTTCTACGTGGATATAACCGTAGGTAGACGGTTGATATTAACTAACGTAACAGAAAAAACGTTAGTTCGCGAAGGTTGTATGTTAAGTTACACAAACATGTACTTAAACATTATTTTTTATATTTTTATCTGTGAGCTATCTTAACTCTGGGTACCTAAGTATTTTTAAATATTCAAATTAAATCATTTTTTTGTCGGTTCCATTGCAACAATCAAGCTAATATTAAGTAGGTTACATAAAATCTTTTGCTTTATTATCACCACAATCAACTAACTAGAGAGGACGGACCGCCATACAACTCTGTCTTGGCACGCGGTCCGAACATTCACATTCATGCATCGTCTTATACATATTCTTCTATTATTCTGACTCTTCACATCCCCCGATTTAAGTATTTGATTCACTGGATCGTGCCATGTCTTCCTCAGGCGTCCCCGACTTCTTCTATTCGCTTTCGCATCATATATTATTTTCAGACTCCTTGCTTCGTTCATTCGCTCTACATGTCTAAACCATCTTAGCGTCCCTTTCTTGATTCTATTCATTACGCTTACATCAGCCTTGCGTTATTTCCGGATTTCTACATTTTTAACACGGTCATACATAGGTTTAACGCACATATGCTTCAGGGATCTCATTTCTAAGCAATCAGTCTATTTTCCTCTGTTCCTCAGTGCCATGCCTCACTTCCATACTCCAGGGTTGGTATAAGAACTCCATTATAAACTGCTAGCTTTGCTTTTTCGAAATTTTTTTTATTTGCGTCAACAGCGTTCAGTCCTCCGTTAATTGAGTTCTCTCAATCAATATATTGTCAATTTAGTACGTGATCATAATTTTAATTTCCTTTGTTCATTCCAAATAGATTTAACCGTCGTTAACCAAACTAACAAGATGACACCAAATACGGCCTGCGTGGTCGAGTGGTAAGACGCTCAACTACGAATCCAGAGATCGCGGGTTCAAACCCAAATAAATTTTATTTAATTATGTGTCATAACACATTAAAATAATAAATACTATATTTGCGGCACATTCCGTAGTGTATAAATAATTGACTTGCTGCTCAGGTATAATATGACGGCTATCGTGGTCGAATCGAAATACGCTTAAGTACGAATCCTGAATTGGCAGGTATAAGCCCGGTGTGCGTAAATAAATTGTATTTGATTAATGTGTGTCACAACACATTTAATTCATTTTTCGATCATCCCTGGCACTTTCCCGACTGGTAGATACTCTAAGTATCGCCTTGGTTAAAGACCACCATTCAGAATC
Organism: Drusus annulatus; assembly: GCA_022651775.1. Taxonomy (NCBI): domain Eukaryota; kingdom Metazoa; phylum Arthropoda; class Insecta; order Trichoptera; family Limnephilidae; genus Drusus; species Drusus annulatus. The sequence continues at coordinate 33,883 of JAGWCC010000509.1, read as the reverse complement.
TAAATATTGCTTGAAATGGCTTTAGCCGTGTATGGGAACCAGATCTGAATAGTAAGGTACTTCCTGACCTTCCTCTTCCCCCCCCCCACTGCCTTCAACCTCACAACATCAATTGTCGTTGCCATAGTCTCACTGGCTTTAGACGGTTGGCAGCAGTTAGGACTCTTGTTCCGTATTAGAAAAAATATATATTATGTCCATCAACATAATCAGTGAACCACTTATAATCACCACATGTTACATCGTCATAAGTTTTATGTGTGTATTGGTGCATTCACCAACGTAATTTCTTTGTTATTTTTTAGACAAAGCTGTATTTCCTGTGTTAGGAAGATGTAAACAAAATTATCTTGAAATTTTACCACGAATATCTAACCAATATTTGAAAGTGAAAGTGGGAAGCCATTTCCGTTGTATTTGTTCTCGTCAAATCCAATCGACTTACGAGAATTTAAACTTAATATAAAATTATGGAACCATAATTTAAACACGTCTCACGTTTATATGGAGGCAGGGGCGTGCGGTGATTTTTCAAAACAATGAATATTTTCATTTTTAATATATTTATTTTTTTACATTTATATATAAAGGGCACAACATGTGCCATTGACACACAAGTAGGTAATAAAGGAGCACAATTAAATTTGTTAGAGAGAAGTAAGATAAGAAAAAATGACAATGTAAAAATATATATACAAAAGTCAAGGTACTACTGAGTAGAAGCAAATAAGAAAAATATAATGGTTAACTACCAGTCATATTGTTTATAAACTTGTGGAATTAAAACAAAAGAAAAAATTAACCAATCATCACGCCGTTTCCCCGCAGGGGTAGGCAGAGAGGACGAACCGCTACATAACTCTGTCTTGGCACACACTCCTTGCTTCATTTACATTCATACATCGTCTCGTACATACTCTTCTGTTATTCTGACTCTTCACATGACCCGATTCAAGTATTTGATTTACTTGATCGTGCCATGTCTTTCTCGGGCGTCCTCGACTTCTTCTTCCATATGTGGAATTAATGACAATTAAATTAAGTATTTCAAAAGATTAATTCAAATGTGTTCATATAAAGTAGTGATTAATTGATTATATTATATACGAGTACATAGATTTATTTATTGATAATTTGTTTAATTCTACTTTTTTATGGGTTTAACTACCGCAGACCGTAGTTTCATCATCGACGATGATACTTAGACAGGTACTTGTTTTTATTTGTATTGGTATTTATTTTACTATTCCCATTGAACGTAGCTATGCAGAAAGCATTCAACCCACAATATGCCAACCTCGAGTTTTACATGTTTTCTTAGATAAATACTAGAATTCCATCTGCTGAAAACATCCAAGCTCCAAAATGCAATGGGTTTTTTTAAATTTATTGTTTTACTGACTTTTTTGCAGATATTTGACATAAATTAATTTAACTTGATTTAAAATGTAGGATATACAATGATTTTTTTAATAAATACATTGATGGATTATAAATTATCTATTTATAACAATTCTGCATAATTAAAAGTCCAATTTAAGGTACGATTTTCGACTGAAGGAAGTGGATGCGAAGGAAATGAGGAAGAGGTAAGATGGTGAGCACCTGGCTGGTCATATCTAGTCACTAATGATGACTGGCTAAAGCCATGTCCAACAACGTTTAGATTATGAACAATGGTCTCTCAGCGATTATCTTCCACCTAGAACAATATGTAAATGTACAACAATTTTAAATTATGCAATGGCAATATTATGTCAATGAGCCTATTTCAACTGTATTGTTTGCCCTAGCCGGGTCTTGAACCCGCGACCTCTGGGCTTAGATTCTAAACTCTCACCGCTGTCGCTGGAATGTATCTATTTGTAACAACACTATTTTTAACCCGTACTCAAACATCCGGAAACGTATTTGTGTACGATTCTAATAAAGATGGCGATAAATCGCTCTTGTGGCATTTACAGGCACTTTAGAAGCAAATGTTGACATTTTTAGAATGCCGGGAGAAGCGATCTTTTGACAAACCAGTGCTTAGATTTAAACGGAATAAACTGGAACGTAGCTCCGGTTCGTGAAATCAATCAACTAGGAAACACGATGTTAATGATAAAATAGAATGTACTAATGTTGACAATTTTGACGAGAGTTTCCACAGTTTCAGAAAAAATGTCCTGCTGTTGCTAAAAAAAGAATGTAACAATGATTGGGTTGATTATATTATGTATCACTTTTGTCTCTCTTTGTGTATCTCGCTTTTATTTGTGTTGTTTATCATTGATTGGGTTTTTGTAATTTTACATTTGATGTATGCTTTGTATTTGTAATTCTTTTTTACAATTGTACACTAACTGTGTTTTTATAACTTAATTGTTATCACGTAAGTGAGAGGATCTGTTAAAACCCCAGAGTATAAAAGTGGCCCAAAAAGCCAGTTATTTTGGACTTGTTTTTGATGTTCATGACTCGGCGCAAATTGGTGAAATTATTTTAATTTCAAAAATCGAAAATGTTTTTGTGTATTCGTACCTTTTTTCACAGTAAATGAATCATCAACCTAAAAAATTTCATTTATGGCAAAATAAAAAATTTTTAACCAGCGAAAATAACCAGTTTTTAATGGCTGTCCAAAAATTTGTTAGTCTTTCATGGGTTGGGTAAAATAATTTTATCCCCATATATTGTTACTTCAAGGTTAAAACCCAGAATAAATAAACCCTCAGAACATTTATTTTGGAAGTTAGCGTTCCGGTTGGTGAAATTGTTGAATTTGAAAACAAAGCGTACCCTTTTTAATAAATGAATCACACCTGCAAAATTTCATTTATTACAACTATTATTTTTCGTCAGTTTTAATGGCTGTAAAAATATAATTTTACCATTTAATTAAAATAGTCTGTCACCAAAATATTTTATGAAACAAGACATAGAAACAGGTGCAGTTTGCAAATACGTCTGAGGTTTTGTATTGACTCGCTTTACTACCCGGCTTTGATCGATACTTCGATTCTTGAATATATTAATGAGATGTCATTAGATTTTAATTTCTTTAACGATATGTTTTCTTATTGATGGATTTTTCAGTATTACTCGATAGCAAGCAAGTTGTGAGCTAAAACTATTTGCGTCATCCTCAAAATATTAGAAAAATTAGGCTGTCCAAATTTTATGGCGTCAGAGCTTCCGTTAAGATATCAGAACAAAAAATATATCTATGTTGAAGCGTTTGACACTTAAGTATTAAATTGTTTGTTTTAGACACACTTTTTCAAAAGTGAGTACCGCACAAGAGTCCCAACTGCTCCCAACCGTCTAGAGCCAGTGAGACTATGGCACCCTTAATTGGGGTATGATGTAAGGCTGAAGGTATATATATAAACTGAAGAAGGTTAAGTTTAAGATCTGAAAACACGGTTAAGTTTTTGAACCGAAAATGGTTTTCAGTTTATATATACCTACCACTATGGAACGTGCCGAAATAAGGTTAAGTTTAACCGAAACCGGTCGAATGTTATATGTATATAAATAAAGTGGCTTAAAACTAAAACATTTTTTTATTTAAGGTTAAGTTTAACTTTCCTGAAGAAGGTTAAGTTTAACCGAAACCGGTCGAATGTTATATGTATATAAATAAAGTGGCTTAAAACTAAAAAAAATAATATTTAAATTATAATGTCAAGCCACAAAGTGATTGCTTCCTTCGATAAATTATTTTGTATTAATTAAATGTGAAATATCGCCCTGGTGAAAGACCACCATTCAGAATCGAAACGTCGCTTAAAATAGCTTTAGCCTTGTTTGATGACCAAAGCTGAATAGCTAGGTACTTCCCAACCTTTCTCTTCCCCCTCACCTTCCCTTCCTTCCACTCTTCAGCTTCAGAACATACACCAATTGGGGATGCCATAGTCCTTGGGAAAAGAAAAAAAAAAAGCCCTGTAGCTAGTACAAATTTAATGTACAAGACTTGATAAATACGGCGTCTCAGCAACGCACAGGGCTGAAAAGGTAGCATAACACCGGTTCTACAAACGCACATCGTCTGTCAATGACTTGTAAAGTTAAAATTCACGTTTCACAATCGCATCACAAAAGACTCAACAAAGGGATTGAATTTAGTTCAACTCTATGTAATATATAATTGTTATTCATCAATATGTAGCTCTGAGCAGAATATTTCCGAGAGAAAACAAACAGCAGATGCTTTTTGCTGCACAGTTATTCGTGACGCGAGAATTTCAACAATAATTAAAATAATAGTAATGATTATCATGCAAACGTGTTATTAGGCAATTATCAACGGGTAGCCCGAGGCCTATGGGATCTGGATAGTGTAGTGCTGAGGTGTCGCAATTATAGCTTATCACAAGAAGAAATGATGTCGAACTGATACAGTCAGAAATTGGGGCATTTTCACTTTTATGTGAGTACCGGGTGGTTGAAGTGGCGGTGCGCCTACCTTAAGTGTAAATGGAATATTATGAAATTATCCCGACATGGCAAATTAAAATATTATGTTACAAGTAGTACATTGAATATTTGTCTTTTAATTTATTGCTTTCAGTATTATTTATTTATACTCGTATATGTACTAACGGACTATTGTCCAACCACAAAAAATACATAAAACGAAATGGTAAAAAAAGCAACAGAGAAAGAACCAGCTAAGGTTAAGTCAAGGTGATTTAAAAAAGAAAATTTATAACTTTAGTCCACTTATTTAATTGTTGACTAGACCGGTTTCAGCCTATAACGGCCATCTTCAGACTCTCACTAATCTGAAGATGGCTGTTATAGGCTGAAAATAAGTCAAAAAATAAATAAGTGGAATGAAGTTATAAATTTGTTTTAAAATCATTAGAATGAAGTCCTCCACGAATTAACAGTTACAAAATTAGACGTAATTAAGTCAAGATTTTAGTAGAGTCGCAAAGAATGACAAAAATTATTTTGACTGGTACCAAAAATGTCAAAACCATAACTTGAGTTAGCAACTTTCGACATTCTGGACAGTGGAGAATGATACCCATAATTAGTAGAGTGATGATTGAGGAACAGTAATTTATTGTTTCTATGTCTACGGCAAGGAATGTTGAACTGGATGAGTTTCAGTATGGTGAGTGCTTCAGAATTAATATAATTAATATGTTTGTTATTGATTTAATATCAATAATTTTCAACGAAAAATGAAACAGAAAAGATACAGAAAACAAAAAGAATTAGGTCGCGACCGAGACTCGAACTCGGAACCTTTACCAAAACCTTTTTAGAAACTGGCATTCCTATCAATCTTAAGCTCCCGTAAAAAATATTTTTAATTTTTATTTTTTAAATAAATAATAATAATATAAAATCGGATTAAGCGCCCTTGAGGTTATATTTCACAAAAATCATACAGAATCAGTAGGTCGCAATTTGTTCAAGAACTGAAACGGACCGACGGTTGGCGTTTAACGCAGTCCGGTCGTCAAATGTAAAAAAAAAACAACATGGCATTGAATTATGACGATGTCAAATATGTGTCAAACACACACCAACCTTAGAATATTTACCATTCTGAAGTGTGCCGAAATGTGCTGTATATTATTTAATATTAATTCAATGTGAAATCATACAAATTTATTTACGCACGCCGAGATTTGAACCCGCGACCTCTGAATTCGTAGTCGGATGTTGACCGCTCGACCACGGATGCTGTCTATGTGCAATCATTGCGCAACTTCCTTTATTCTCGAAATTGGTATGTTGGTGGTCCGAGGAAGTTCCTGACCACGCTGTTGTGATATAATGCGAAACCGGTTTCCATCGTGAATCAATTTCAGTGATCGGAATGAATGGGATGAGGAATTTCACTTTTATCTCGGGTCGCGGTAACTATGAGGCAACGGCCGCCCCGCCCGCATCCCGCCCGGTGCACGCACCACGTCTCGTCGCATCGTGCGTGAAGAGTTGTATCGTAATAATCACTGTTCATCTTTTGTAATCTTTGCAATAGGCACAGCGCCGCATCCACCATACGTTAAATTAATCTTATTTAAATTTACTTAAAATATTCCTTAAGGGTCAGCTTTCAAAAATGACACTCAACGTTACTTTCTATCATTCTAATACAAGCAATCTTACAAATGATTTATCAGAAAATTTTCTATGGGTAGTTAAAAAAATGTCAGTTAAAACAATATTACAACGGTAATCCTTTAAATTACATGAAAAACATAATAAAATATCAGTAAAAGGTGCAGTTTTGAATCCAGAAAAGGCATTTATTAACGTTTTACCTAAAATTCCATTAAGCTATTCATACAGAATTTAAAAGATAACTGTTTAATAAATGTATTCACTAGAAACCTCAGACATTTTCCTAACTACTCACATGGAATTAACAGATGAATCATTTGTAGTATTGCTTGTACTAGAAAGTCAAAAAGTGTCCATTTTTGGGTGCTTACCCTTAAACCAGATATTTATTTATAAATTAACGGACTAAAGTCCAATTACAAAAAAAGACATATAAAACACGAAACAGAAAAAAAAACAACAGAGAAAGAATAGCACATACATAATAATAAATGAAGCGATGACAAAAATAGGACAAAATAAACATAAGACAGAACATTCAGAGAGTGGTAGATACTCTTAGTATCGCCCTGGTCAAAGACCACCATTCAGAATTGAAAAGTTACTTGAAATGGCTTTAACTGTGTTTGGTAACCAGATCTGAAGAGCCAGGTACTTCCCAACCTTCCCTTTCCTAATCTCCTTCTCCTCACCACTACCTTTATCCTCACAACATACCCCTTTTGGGGATGCCATAGTCTCACTGGCTCTAGACGGTTTGGAGCAGTTGAGACTCTTGTGCGGTATTCACGTAAAAAAAAAAATCAAGCCATGGTCTAGTCAAAGTTTTGGTAGAGTCGTAAATAATGACAACAATTATTTAGACTGCTGTCAAAAATTTCAAGACCATGGCTTGAGTTAACAAGTCTTGACACCCTGGTCATTGGAGAATTATACCCATAATTAGTATTGTAATGATTGAGGAACAGCAATTCATTGTTTCTGAGTCTACGGCAAGGAATGTTGAACTGGATAAGTTGCAACAGAGAAGGTGAGTCAACAAAACAATCAATAATTTTGTAAATGAAAATTAAATCAAAGTCTTTCCTGCGCTTTTCTAATGAAGACATTTTCAATAATTGTTCAATTTCATCATATGAATAATCGCCTCTTTCTCGCCTTAATCTCCATGCAATAAAGTTTTACCCAAATCATTGAAACATTACCCACATCAAGCGATAATTATGTTATTTATTGCGCTCGCAACATCACTGTGCATTCAATGAATAGCGAAAATACATGGAAAAAAGTATTTGCCACGGAAGTTTTTACGAATTGCATAATAGTTATTCGGACATAAAGTCTGTTTTTCTGTGGTGTGTCGTACGTTAAAATCGATTCGATCGAAATTCTATAACCAATCAGCATGTCCGTTTTGTCTTCCCGGCAGTCGAAATGAACCGTTAGAGATGGTACATATTCTTGACCCGGTGACTTAAGATTTAGTTGATTTAAAAACTTATTTGAAGAGTTTTTTTGTGATTATATTATATTCATCTACTTTGGTAAAATGAAATATATCATAAATGAAATCCCATATCTGTGCTATCGGTTTTTCTATATAGTTATTGTTAACTGGTTCCATAAGTAGTGTATTGTTAACTGGTAGTGACAACCCGTTTTAGATATCACTAAGGCCCAGTTGTTTCGGAAAAATTCAAATGTAACATTCTCGTCAAATCGCCCATCAGCGTGATTTTTCAAAAATTCGGTTGTTTCACCACTCATCAACGCGGGAATTTGACGAAAGCTTCAGATTTCCTGACCGCCCGAAATCGAGCGGTTAACGGCGCTGACGGATCGTCAAATATTTGAAATGGAAATGTCAAAAAAAAAAAATGGCGGACATCTTCAAACTTGAGGGCTAATGTTGGTTATTATTACAATTTTGACATTTTACTCAATTAAAACCCAACGATTTATACTTCCGAAGTTAACGGTTTTATGAGAAAATGTTTTGAAACCCTTTTAGAATATACGATTGTTAAAAATAGTTGGTTTCTGTCATTTTAAAATCGTATAGAAACATCGACATCCAAGTATACTGGAATCTATCAAGAAAGTTTGATCTATTTTATGTGCAAACATAATGTATGTACATACACATGATTTTTGTTCATGACATAACATAATATTGTTCATCAAAACTTCTCATGTTGTAAAGATAATTTAATATACAGTTTTCTGTCATATATAAGCTATGGGAAACTGAATTTATGAATGATATGAAAACCAATTATCATACACCTGTATTATAAGCAACATATATTATAATCTTTACAACTTTGGCAATACCGTTGGCAGTTCATTTTATAAAAGACAATTATCTAAAATCTATAGTGTCTTTCTAAGCTTTAGTACTTATATTAGGCTACTGCAACAGTTTGCATGCTAGTTCACATGTGTATAGATTACCAAACACATTCAACGTCAAATCACAAATATTCCAGTTGAAAATTAGTCTTACGGTGTAAAAAGTTCTGCACGAACTGGCTCGCACCATCATCCTTAGCTGATCTCTGCGCGAGGGACAATCTTACCTAGATGTAATTGACTAACACAGATGCGTCAGCTAGCTTGGTTGAACCCTCCATAGTCTGGCAACTGGTGCTCTCCAACTGACTTAGCGTTTACATACAAACCTTACCGTTTACAAGTCACCTGCAACTGCTATGATGATGATAAAAACACATTCCTTTAAAAAAACTACTATTTTATGAGCTAAAAGAGGTACAGGTAAAATGTATTTATAATGAAAAGCTTTTTGTTTTCAATAATATTGTCTTTATTTAAATTAGAAGTAAAACATGGCTGCAAATCACATCCAATTAATTTGAGGTGGTGATTTTTCTATATAGCTATAACACATACTGACAGATATTGTTAGATTATTAACTTTATTTTATTTGAGTATATATTTCAGCAGGACTGGGTAGATGATGGACAATCTGCCATATGACAATAGTTATTTACAATATTGATGTATACAAATAAAATACTAGATTAACTAGTATATGATACTTTCCTTATGGAGGAAAACCGTCAATTCATTTCACGTGCATCTTTAATTGGGAATTCAATAAAAATGTTACATTTGATGATTGGTAAAACAACTGGCTTTACTAAAGTCCACTTGACATCCTTTGCATGGAGATAACTTGAAAATTAATACAATAACAACATTTTTTGTGATAATTGTACTGACGTTATTATAAATTCTAACAAGGAAACGCACTAAAATGGTTCACAGTTGATGGTTAAAAGCTTATAAGTTATCATGAAATTTGATGGTTTTAACAAATATTCTAAGTGCCTTTTAAGTTTTTATTATTATTGTGAGTGTGTCGGATAGATCAGTGAAATAATTACATATTACTGCTGCATTATTACATCCAAATAGTGTTTTGAAAAGTAAACATCACGATCTGTCAAACGGTACTGTTTTGCAGTGCACAATAATAATTTTTAAAAGTACAAAAATACATTCAAATAAAGTGCGGAAATTTATGGATAAATCCGAATGCATAAAAAGTATTCATATTCATGTAATTACCCCTTAAATATAATTTAAAGTGACAAATTAAACATAATCAAAACTGAACTGTCAATTGTTTTTGACATAAATTCATCTTATATATTATTTAATTCCCAAGTACGTCAGAGCTGTATTTGGCCGCGCGGTCAACTCCGCCCATTCCGGCATATTATAATATTAGACTCCCCGAGCGTAAGTTCGAATCCATCTGGAACTATTTTTTTTTTTGTTTTTTTTTTTCTTTTTTTGCCTTTGGTAAAATTTAAAACTACTTTTTATTTAAAATATTATTCCTAATTTTAACTAACCACAATCTGCAAAAAATGAAGCGTACACCCCCTGGACAATCAAATCGTACTCTTTTTTGATCGAATTTCTGATGATGAAGATGATAATGATGTTCTTCCATCAAATACCGATCCAGTTCAAGTGTCCACTATCATTCCTGAAAATGAGCTAAAAGTGTGTCGAACTGTGATACTGCTGACTATGTCAAACAGCTATCTGAAAGGGTCCAAGCTGCGATGGCAATCATTTCTGATCCATCATGCAGAGCTACTAAGGAACAGCAAATTAGAATTCAAAAGGAGCTGATTAGTGTTCTCTCTATATCGAATATGATGGCACTTGAAATGGGCAAGCTAGAAGGAGCCCTATCAGTGTTCACCACGAAACACAGCTCCAGTCAGCAACCAAGTGCTCTAAGCCGTGCCTGGAATACTGTAGCTGCCCCCTCTTCTGACTCCAGAGCCTCACAATATCCCTGCTTGCCACCAATAACTAGAAATAATGCTGCTCCTGGCCCTTCTAGACCGTCAGTTCTGGTTTTTCCGTCCGGCAACATCCAGGCAACTTCAGAAGCTACCATAAAAAATTGAAGACCGCGATTAATCCCACAACACTGGGCATTCGGGTAACTGGAATGCGAGGATTGAAAGTGGTGGGGTGTTAATACACCCTAGAACTTCAGCTGAGGCGCGTAAACTAGCTAATGCTTCAGGTTTAGCTGAAGCTGGCCTCAAAGCAACGGTCCCCCCAAATCGCCTTCCCTGCATTGCTATCCACGATTTACCGCAAAATACCCCAGCTGATGTGATTATTAATGCCATCCATCACCAATCTTTAAATGACACCGGTCTCACATTGGACAATCTTAAAGCCGAAATATCATTTTCCCACAAGTCTGGCCCGCGCACTGAAACTGCATACATATATTTAGAGTGCCTCCATCTGTAAGGCATTATTTAATATCGAGCTCCAAGCTGGCAGTAGACTGGCAACTGCACCGTGTCAGAGACTGGGTCGATAGCCTTAAATGCGGCCATTGCCAGTTGTATGGGCACATAGCTTCGAAATGTCAAGCAGAATCAGCCACCTGTCCTCACTGTGCTAAAGTTGGACACAACCGCGATGCGTGCCCTAAAAGGATAAAACCCCAGTATGTGCCACGTGCACTTTCTTCCGAAACCGGCCTCCCACAACACTGGATCGAAAGACTGCCCCGCCCGCCAAGCTGCCGAGCGACGCGAACTATCTCGTGTAAATTTTTTAGATTGAACGAAAACGTCGTCTCGTGTATAATGATTTCTCTTCTTATTATCAAAATGTACGTGGTTTAAATACAAAATTAAAAACCATTAGATGTAACATCAATGTATGCCAATACGATTTTATATTTCTTAGTGAAACATGGTTGTCCGATAATGTTGCATCGGCTGAACTAGAATTTTTTGATTACAACATTTTTCGTAGTGACCGCTCCTCTTCTTCAAACAAGTCTAGAGGAGGTGGAGTCATGATATGTGTTAACAAAAAATACTCTTGTCATATTATTGAATCCTCCAATAATGTTTCTGATCAATTATTCATATGTGTTCTTCTTGGTAGCAAAAAACTTTTACTTGGTTGTGTCTATATTCCCCCTCTTCTCCTTTGGAAGTGTATAAGTCACATACTGAATTAGTGGAACGCGTGTCTAAAAATTCCGATTCCACATTTATTTGTGGAGATTATAATTTACCTAAACTATTGTGGACAAATGACAACCTAGGTGTGAAAAACTGTTAGTGGTACTCTTTCCTTGCAAGCTACTACAATTGTGAATTTCTTCGCCTATATGAATATGTTCCAAGTAAATTCAATAATAAATTCTCTGGGTTCGTGTCTCGATTTGATTTTTACAAGTATGCCTAGTGTCTCTGTATATGAAGCTTCGGACTCATTGTTACCAATCGATAAATACCATCCATCTCTATCTATAAAAGTTACAAACTTTTTCAAAATTGATTCTTTAAATCCATGTATTTCTTATTACAACAAATTTAATGATGGCGACTATGTCAGCATGAATAGATATCTTGCCCAGTTTGATTGGTCATCTCTATTTTTCAATTCTAATATTAATGATGCTGTACTTAAATTTAACAAATGTTTAACGGATGCTGTAAATTTATTTGTTCCACGGGGAATCTACTCCAAACCTAAGTTTCCTAAATGGTTCAGTATGAAGCTGAAGCAGCTGATATTTGAAAAAAAGAAAGCTCACAAATTGTTTAAAGATTCAGGCAACTTAAGGCATTACCAAAAAATTTAGTAATCTTAGGGAATTGTCTAAAGTTGAATCAGCTAAGTGCTACAAATCCTTCATAGAAGTCACTGAGTCAAAATTACAACTAAACCCAAAACAATTTTGGCAATTTGTAGCACAAAAGCGGACTGAAAATGATATCCCTTCAAGTATGTTTTATAATGAAACTCATGCCACAAACGGACTTGACATAGCTAACCTCTTTGCCAAACACTTCTCCTCTGTTTATTCTAATATATCGTGCACCACCCCTTCATACAACTATACAGAAAATGTTGACTTGAATAATTGCCAAATCTCACTTTTAGATGTATTTAATTCGTTAAAAAATCTATCTAGTAAGAATAGCACTGGCCCTGATGGAATTCCTGAAATTGTATTGAAAGAATGTAAATACATCTTATCTAAGCCACTTTCTATCTTATTTAACCTATCACTTTCATCTGGCTCATTTCCTGACTCATGGAAAATTTCATATATTAGGCCTATTTTTAAGTCTGGTAACAAGTCCAACATTGAAAACTACAGACCAATTTCGATTATATCCCACATTCCAAAAAATATTTGAGTCCATCATTATAAAGAAAATTACCCCCGTATTTAAAAATGTTCTGATTGAGGAACAGCATGGATTTAGATCTGCTAAGTCTACCACAACAAATTTACTTTCCTTCACTAATACCATTGTTAACGCTCTGGAAGTTAACTCTCAGGCAGATGTTCTCTACACGGATTTTTCTAAAGCCTTTGATAAAGTTAATCACTCAATTCTTATCGCCAAACTTCATGCTATCGGTATTAGAAATCCTTTATTATCTTTCTTCAAATCTTATTTAAATGATAGACAACAAAGAGTCAAAATTAATAACTTTGAATCTATTAATATTAAAAGTAACGTCTGGAGTACCCCAAGGTGCCCATCTAGCTCCTCTCCTTTTAACATATTTATTAACGACATTGCTAAAGTATTTTCTTCCTCGCGTTTTTGGCTTTTTGCAGATGACAATAAGATCCTTAAAATAATAAAATCTTTTCATGACTGTATTCTTCTCCAAAGTGATATTGATTCATTTAATGAATGGTGTGAAACTAACTGCCTAAAATTAAACATTGAGAAATGTAAAATTATGTCATTTCATAGAACTCATAAACCGATCCTCTTCAATTATAAATTAAATAGTGTCTCCTTATCTACCGTCAGATCTATAAAAGATCTTGGTGTCACTATAGACTATAATCTTTTCTTTTCGTGATCACATTAATAATGTAGTTAATAAATCATTAAAACTTCTTGGCTTCATCAATAGAATTGCATGTGACTTTAAGAATATAAAGACTCTAAAACCCTTTACTGCTCATTAGTTCGCCCTCATTTAGAATATGCTAGTGTAATTTGGTCCCCTTTCTATACCGTTCATATTCATCATATTGAATCCGTACAACATCGCTTCTTACGCGGTATTGCATGGAGATTGGGGCGAGAAAGAGGCGATTATTCATATGATGAAATTGAACAATTATTGAAAATGTCTTCATTAGAAAAGCGCAGGAAAGACTTCGATTTAATTTTCATTTACAAAATTATTAATTGTTTTATTGACTCACCTTCTCTGTTGCAACTTATCCAGTTCAATATTCCTTGCCGTAGACTCAGAAACAATGAATTGCTGTTCCTCAATCATCACAATACTAATTACGGGTATAATTCTCCAATGTCCAGAATGTCAAGACTTGTTAACTCAAGCCATGGTCTTGAAATTTTTGGTAGCAGTCTAAATGATTTTCGTCATTCTTTACGACTCTACCAAAACTTTGACTAAGACCATGGCTTGAATGTTCTCTCTTATGTTTATTTTGCCTTATTTTTGTCATCGCTTCATTTATCTCAATTTATATGCTATTTCTTCTCTGTTACTCTTTTTTATATTTCGTGTTTTTATATGTATTTTTGTAATTGGACTTTAGTCCGTTAATTTATAAATAAATAAATAAATAAATAAATAACTATTTTTACAGCAGATCAACTGTGGGATTCTTCTTTCACTGTTTTCCAAAACACAGTATTGCCAATTGCATTAAATCTGTTTCATTCCTTCCTCCATGAGGCCCTCACCTCGTTGACTTCCTTGCGACCATTCTAGAAGAAGTAATAATATTATATATCCATACAAAATAATCAATTATACATATATTAATTCACTTAACAAATAATCGGGGCAGCCAAACAACAAAGACACTTGACACAAACTTGACTAAAATAATACTGTGTTCAGGGTAATCATTTACAATTATGTTAGAGATTTTTCTTGGTTTCACGTTTGTAAGCATACAAATTAAACAGATAATGCAAGCTAAATAACAAATTCCAAGTATTTATATGCAACAAACCCCTCTCGCACGAAGTATATAGCTTGTATTTGTTATAGATTTCCAAGCCATTGAATTAATTCCGTGGGGCTCGCGTCAGTTTTTAGGTTATTTTCTGAATACAGGGTTATCTAAAACACATAATAATTAAACAGTAGTGCGATTGGTTGTTACCATGTGTATATAAACACGTAATTAAGTGAATACGCACAAAAATAAAACTCACTGTCAAACCAGAAATAGCGGCCAATATCTGACATATTCAATATTCCATGGACAACTAGTCAGTGTGGCCAGCGTAAAAATCAATCTTATTCAAATTCTCTGGAATAAATGTCCGTTCATACTGGTCATATTCAATTGAATTTTCAAATGTAACGAACATCATTTTGTTCCTGAAACAACCCATTTCTCGTTACATCTCATTCACTGAAAAGAAGTTCGTCACAATGAAATATTTTGAAGGATCCTTCAAGTTCTGTGAAACAACTGGCCCTAAGACGCAGTTGTTCTGACGTATTATCGTAGTATGTTATACGAACATAAACTCTAAAGATAGCCACTTTACAGTACATTCTCGTATAAATTCATGAAATGGAACAAAACTTGATGAATTCTGTTATCTGTCGGTTAGAGATGGTCCAAATCCGAATTGGGTGTACCTGCGGTTCCAGTTACCGGTGACCGGCGAGAAACCGGTTATTTATCCAGCTCTTTTTGGAACCGGTTCCTGGTGCCAGAAAAGTCCCTCCAAGAAGATTTTTATATTAGAATAAAAATATTTTTCCATGGGTGGATTATTAGTGAAATTCTGAAAACGAAAAGAACTGCAACTGTGGAACCGGTTCCTCGTCAAAAGGTTCTTTCCGCCAAAAACCTATTGTGTCCAAAAGAGGAACCGATTCCTCAGTTAAAGAATATCGATTTTAATTGGCGAAAAAGGGAACCGGTTCCTCGGAGAAATAATATCGACGGTTCCGGTGACCGGCTTGGAACCGGTTCCTTTTAACCGGGACAAGAATATTGACCATCTCTACTGTCGGTACTTACTGCTCAGGCCGCGAGATGTCATGGAACCGGCTCTGATTAGGTACAATGAGATCGTTATGGTCGTTGTTTTAATAGCACTTACTGGTAAATTACGGTAAATAAAACATTTCTGAGTACGTTTTGCTTCACGGATATGATACTAGTAACCAGTGCTCAGTTTCAAAAATTCAACTAACCGGAACGGTGGATTGAATCAAAGCAACCCAAGACACACAGACCGTATATCTCTCACACTTCTTAAATCTTAAATTCTTATCTTAAATCTAAACAAAAATGGCGAAGAATCTTAAATTGAATCGAAAACTTATCAGGTAAGTGTTAAAAATGCCAGAAACAATTGACTTACCGCTCAGACATAATATGACCGCCTGCGTGGTTGGGTGGTAATACGCTCGACTACGATTTCAGAAGTCGCGGGTGCGCAATTAAATATGATTTAATTAATATATGTCATAACTAGCGTTGTGACCGCTCTGAAAGAACTTCTTCAAAGAGCTACTTCTTTTGGCAGCAGTTCCTATTTCATTCATTGTTCATTGAACAAATACTTCGATTGAAGTTGGTAGTTCGTTTTAGCGTTCATTCATTTTATTAACTTAATTCAATTGAACAAATACTTCAATGGAAGTTGTAGCAGTTCAGTTGTGAAGTTGAACTTCAAAGCCCATAAAGAAGTACTTCAATTGAAGTTGTTTTGGCGAGGAACCAGTTTCAAATCCCTACCGATTAATACGTGTATTTTTTGGCGAGGAACCGGTTCCAAAAAGAACTGAACAAATAACCGAATAAATTCAAATCTCTTTTTTGCGAGTTTGACTTCAATTGAAGTGTTCACTGCGAAGGGTTCATTTTAAAAGAACTAGCAATTCGTAAAGCATTCACAAAACATTGAAGTTTTTCCCAAAGCTAGTCACAACACATTTAATTCATATTTTTTTTTTTTTTTTTATTTGGAAAAACATACAGTTTTATATACATATTGATATATTGAGTAATTACATTGTTGGATTAACCAGTGAAGTTTCCGCTATAAACGATAAAATCTATTAAAAACTGAAAAATTAAAAAAGAATACAATAAAAATAAATATCGGTTCATTTAGTTTTTAAGACACGTTAAGTAAAACAAATTAAAAGTATATATCATACAAATGATAATAGAAACGATGATACAAATGATAGTGAATAGAACTATGTAATAGATAATACAACATAGAATGCAACCCAAGATGATTGATATAAACCAATAGAAATTTAAAGAAAGAAACACAACATTATAAATATAGAGACAAATAATTTACATATCTTAGATCTGTAACGCACACCAGTGGAAGGGAGTTAATAATTAACCTTGTTATTTGATTATGTCCCGTATGCATTTATTAAACTATATACATAATATATGAACGGCACGTTCCAGAGTGGTATATTCTCAGTATCACCCTGGGGAAAGATCACCATTCAGAATCGAAACGTAGCTTGAGATAGGTTTAGTATTGTTTGGTGACCATATTTGAATAGCCAGGTACTTCCTAACCTCCTTCTTCCTCTTCCCTATCTCCTTCCTTTTCTCACTACCTTCAGCCTCACAACATACCCTAATTTGGTATGCCACAGTATCACTGGCTCTAGTCAATTGGGAGCAGTCGGGACTCTTGTGCGGTATTCACTATAAAAAAAATATAAAAAAAGTCCATAAAATATGTCACCCAAAGGGTAGGGTGTTTATGAAGGTGGTGTAGAAGAAGAGGGTGTACATTTAAAGGTTCTGTTCATGAGCGAATGAAATCATGTGTCTAACAGTATGATGCCTTAGTTGTCTACAGTTAAATTAATACTTCGAAATTCCACAGCTCATAATGTATATCCAGACAGAAATTCTGAGCAAATTTCAAAACGCCAGATCTCGCTGTTCGAGGAGCTTTTGTTGCATCAAATAACGCAGTTTTGGTTTTATCATCAGTATCTACTGTCGCTTAGATTTCGTAGAAATTTCTTAAACGAAGTATTTCACTATGGATGGATGATTCAAGAATGTAATAAGTCAGTTATTCCCTTGAAGTAACAATATATGGAGGCCGAGCTAATTATTTTTACCCAACCTACACAAACTTGCGAAAAAACACTTTCTCCGTGTTTTAACGTCGTACACCATGAGAGAGAAAGAGACAATAAATTTAATTCACCGCTTTTACGTAGTGTCACAATGATCTTAAGTTCCAGGGCCACCGCGGGACTCCGCCCACATTTTTTATTATGCCACTAAACTTGACACAACTAAACGGTTTTTTAGGTTATATGCCAAATTTCTGTTGATAAAAATACTGTGAAAAAGTGGCTATACGAATAAACAAAAAAATTATGTAGACATGTGGTGTGAATGGATGTACACATACCGTAGTCCTAGTCTTAGCCGCGCCCTTTTCCAACCGAGTCAGTTACTTCAAGGTAAAACCTAGTAAAAACTGACTTCAGATCGATCTACAGCTTTACCTCTTGTATATTATTACTCTAAGGTTATTCCTTTCTTAAATTCAAATACTAACCGTACACCAACAATGTATTTATCAATTTAACTAAAACTTAAACAAAAATATGAAAATAAATAAAATTAGAGGTTCCGAGTTCGAGTCTCGGTCGTGACCATTGTTCTTTTTAGTTTTTAGTTTCTCGCTTTTTTCCGTTTTATATTTGGATTTTAGATTATAAGTATCTTTTAAATATTTAATAATAAATAAGCATTAATGCTTTAAAGTTAATTCCAATTTTAAAAATAAAAAGTTACTGTTTGTTATGTTCTCCAATTTCATTGATAAAGTGAATATCTTAAAATCACTCACATTGGACTTTGGTCTGTCTTAAAACTGTGAATCGACATGTATCGCAAATGACTGAAAAAAAGTTGCAATGTGTAATTGTGTAAGTTGCCCGATAAATTGATCTAAAGTCGATTGACATCAACACAGTGACGAATATGACATCACTAGTCACTAGTCACTAGGCCAGTGTGTCATGTGACACGTGAGACATTACAATAGTTATGTAAAAAGTCAACCGTAATCGATTGTCAGATCGTGGTTTGGTTCGTTGACATGTATTTTTGTTACGTCAGTGGATTATTAAAAAAAGGGAAACCACTCTAGGAAAAATCTTTTCTGTGGTGGTAGCTCGTGACTTGTGAGTGCACTTGAGTGCTAAGTTTAAAATGCACATATTTATTGAAATTTCAGGAAAACAAATTATCAAATTTTCCGTGCAAAGATTTTCATATATTTTAGCTAAAGAGCACTGCCCCAGATTGCAAAATAATCTACATCGTGCATATTCACAAACATAATACAAAAACATGTAAAAAAATCAGACGACCAAAAAAGAATAAAACCAATACATAAAGTGGCTTACTTTATAAAGGGATTAAATGTTATAATGCGCTGCCAAAAACCATCCTAATTATGCCAATCAATAAATTTTAAATAGCCTGCAAGAGCCATGTGAAAAACACTGGTAATATCAAGTAGTTTATAAGTTATCATATTATTATGAGATCAAAAAGAATATGAATTATAATTAGATACTTGGTAAATTTTGAAGAACAAGTAATTAATATAAAATAAAACTAAATAAAAATAACTTCATGATAAGAAAAGATGAATATTTAATAAAATCTCTGATCGATCTTTAAACCTAAGATAGAACCTAGCAATTAAGATTTGTAAAGCGCTCTTCAGGTGATTCAAATTATCCAAATATTTAGTGCCTTATAGAAAACGCTTTAATAATCAGAGACATAAAATACAAGACACGTCATATTCATACAAATTAAATATTTACGAAAAATGTAGCACCACTAGTACCGTCTTGTTTTCCGTTTCACCCGCTTATAAAAAGGATAGCCATTCAATAAATATGCGTGTACGGATGAGATAGCTATATGAACGTCCCACGCTACTATTATAATCGGGTGTCGCGCCATTAGCCGTGGTTGTGTTCCACATACTTATGTAATTCTGTATTCGCTATCTCACACCGTTTTCGAGTATCTAAAAACCTTGTGAATAATTGTATCTATGAAATAATAAGTGATTTGTGGGTAATAATTATGAATGGAAAGAAACTTCATAAGATATGTGTTTTGCTCCCGATTGATTTTTACACCTCTCAAGGCATTTTTTTTCTTAGAAATGAGCCTATAACGACGCGTTTGTGACAACTGGTGACAGTTTGTCTGTCGAACGAATGTTTGTGTGATACTAAACGCAGTAAATCTCACGTATGTCTCGTGGACTCAGTTTAGTGCATTCAGGCGCGTTGTCTCAGGAACGTATCTACATTATTTAATTCATCTAAGATAATAATATCAACATGTGTGCTGTTATGGCAAAACAAAAACAAACAAAAAATCCTATACAGACACCACCAGTAACATAACAAAGAAAATTGATCAAATTATACTACCTTTCAGAAAGTCATAAAGTCAAAAGTCACTGAGGTACTTCCCGGCAGTGGCGGCTCGTGACTTTTTAGTGTGAGACCGTCTTACTTATTAATTATTTATTCGCCCGTTCAACGTTGGTTTAGTTACACCGGACGTAGGTCATTAAAATAGACGCATAAGCCGTGGTTATAAGGCGGGTGTTCAGCTATTCCGACCTTACACCTCGTTTATAAGTAAAGGGACTAGAGTGTTCAGATTAAAATAAAACGTCATTATTTATGTTGTTTTAGCCAAAAAGATTTTTTAAACTTTTATTCAATTTTTTAGTGAAGATTTTTCAGCAAACCGTGCAGTGCACCATCAAAACCTTGGAGAAACAATGTGTGGAGAGAGAGCTTAATTATTTTTACCCAACCGATACAAACTTGCGATAAATCACTTACTCTGGGTTTTTACGTCGTACACCATGAGAGAGAAAGAGACAACAAATATAATACTCCGCTTCTATGTACTGTCGCAATCTCCTGGGTCACCGCGGGACTCCGCCCACATTTTTTATTATGCCATTAAACTTGACACAACTAAACGGCTTTTAAGGTTAGATGCTATATTTTTGTTGAAATCAATACTGTGAAAAAGTGGTTATACGAATAAACAAAAACATTATGTCGATATGTGATATGAATGGATGTATAAATACCCTAGCCTTAGTCTTAGCCACGCCCAGGTCCACCGAGTCAGGTAAAAATCATCAAAAACTGACAACACTGCCTTGGATTAATACCACTCTATATTCTCTAAGATCAAAACTGAAAAGATTTATTTAAAAAAAAAGTTGGATCAGCTACAGCAACATTAACGTCGTATTTTTCCATTGAGGTATATAAATAGAGTCAACGTTCCTTGTAAAGTTCGTCTAAAATATTGTTCTAACCCAGGAAATCGGCAGGGGTCGGGGGAGTGCCGATCTCGACCGACTTTTGCCGAACGCGAACGAACCAGGCATTCGACCACATTCGATAAATCACCCGAGTGTCAAAATCTGTTAAGGTTGCCGCATTCCATCTTTACATAAAAATTTTTAGTTGATAATTGTTGCGAAAAAAAATTTTTTCGGGTGTAATTATTTTTTATTCTTTACTTATATTGATAATAAATATTAATTGTTTTGAATACCTTTACTGTAAATAGTTCCCGTGTAAAAAAAGATGTAGTAATGTAAATTATTAAATATAAGGTTATAAACAACAATTTAATGAAGGTTTACAGAAGATTTAGATAAAAAGCTTTGCAGGCTTAATAATATGAATAGAGAAGTGGATAAGAGCAAATAATAGAAGAATTATATTTTTTACTGGTATATAGAGATTTAGTAAAAATATATTTAGTAATAATACAAGACAAAACACATGAAATGGGCAACAAAATTACACATTTTTTTAACGTCGCCCTTGTTTTTTGTGATACATATCTAAAATGAAGAGATCAGATATATGTATTTTTGTTAGGTAATTAACACTCTTCACTGCGATTATTTTAAACAAATTTGATCCAATCTTCACTCTTTTCATGAACTGGGCGGAGGAATCTTGAATTAAATAACTAAAAACAAAAAATTAGTTGTGACAAAAACTACATAGATTTTTTTCTAACTTTACATTTTTTATGCTAATAACGGCGATGTTAGTTAGTTTTTTGTTAAATTAATCTATGTGAAAGTTTATGTTGTGTAAAATATATTTGGAATTATTTTCAACATTCATTGGTACAAGCAAAGAGATAATGTTAATAAGAAATAAAATATAAATGAATTATATTATAAGTTAATAATAAATAAATAATAAATATTTTTTAATATGTTGCGCTTGATTGTGGCAGCCCCAGTTCTGTCTCTTTTTACACTAAGGTCGGCCGAATGAGCACAACAGAGATAGCTTACGGCAAAATATAAATTAGTTTATTAACATTAAAAAGAGCTGATTGTCGCTGATAATGAAAACACTCTAGTTATTGATGAAAAAGATCCACCATTGCTTT
This sequence comes from Drusus annulatus, assembly GCA_022651775.1. Taxonomy (NCBI): domain Eukaryota; kingdom Metazoa; phylum Arthropoda; class Insecta; order Trichoptera; family Limnephilidae; genus Drusus; species Drusus annulatus. Next base: position 11,759 of record JAGWCC010000509.1, on the reverse strand, counting down.
TCCATCTTTTCCAGAACAACTTGTGCAGTATCTTAGCGTACATGTAGGCATTTTGCAGTTTCCGCAGGAGATTTATACACGGCAAGCGCTTGTAACCGACTGAAGCCAACGAAAGCTCAGAGATGCCAATTGGCCGCAACTTGGTGGCCCATCTTTTGAACGCTAATGTTTACTCCATTTGTATATCTCAATGTATTTTTCAATCTTTACAACAATAAAAATTCATGAGCCGCCTATACAGAATTATAAAGAAATTTAACGAATTGCCAAAATATATTAAATTATAAGACAATGTAAAAAAATTATATAAAATAGATGTATATATTAAATTAAATAACACAAAACCAAAAAAGGTAAAATAAATACAGTGGGGCCTTCGCTTCCCCAAAACAATTTGCTATTTTTCACTCCTAATTTTATTTCATAAACATGGTTACGTTAACTGCTAATTTAATGAAAAATATTACCATTTAACACTGCTTACTACAATAATTACTGTGAAAAAGGTTTACATTTTTGTGGAGTGTAAGGTAAGCGTGTGTATGAATTACCTACTGTAGATGCGTCGTGACGTTTTTTTTTAATCTCACGAGGAGAACTGAGGCATTCTAGATGTTCAAATTATTTTAATCTATCTCTTTTTTGTTTTTAAAATTAAAAAAATATATTTATACATAATTGATGAAGAATTAATTATAAACATAATTACTAAAATGTGTTTGTTTGTTTGTATGTTGCAGGTGTTGGAGTTCTTGTGGCGGGGCATGCGGGGCGCAGGGAACGACCATGCAGGGATGGGTGGGGGGGGCACCCTCACACACCAGGTAACTACCAACACTACCAGCCTTGGAGGAAGAATATATGTGGAGAGAGAGCTAAATATTTTTACCTTCCTCTCCCCACTACCTTCAGCCTCACAACATACCCTATTTGGGGATGCCATAGTCTCACGTGCTCTAGACGGTTGGGAGCAGTTGAAACTCTTGTCCGGTATTCATATAAAAAATTAAAAAGTGAAAATTTTCAATAAGAAATATTAAAATAAAATCTGCGGTCCTATACAAAGTTAATATTTAATTTTCATTAAATATGTCAAACAACAAAGCGATTGCTTTCTACGAAAAAAAAATATTAATGTTTTGTTCTGTTAAATTTGCAGATTAATATTATGATTCGTGTATTATTAAATTTGAAAATTTATATTATGATTGATGTTCTGTTAAAAAAAAACAGTGCCTTGGCAATGTAATGTTCACTGACGAACTCGACAGATGCTCCTTGGGTAAGGCGCGCTTTTGTTCGGGGATGTAGAATAAAATATAATCACTTTACTTGCATAGTTTTTATTGGAAGAATTTATAAAGTATAGTAATTAAACCTTTAACTGAATATATTTAAGTACCGCACGGCAGTGCGATCTGAATAGGAATGCTGAGATGAAATGGGTTGAGGGTAGAACAACTTAAAGGTCATAGTCCAACACGTGGTCTATGGAATAATGCACGTTCAAAAGGATTTTAGAAATCTACCCTTACAATACAATTTAAGAGACAGAAAGACATTAAAAGAAGCAATTAAGAAATACAAAAGGACATTGGTATGAATGTTTCTTGACATGGGTTAAACTGCACAAGTGGCGCGAATGGGTGGGCCTTTACAGCAATTTGCGGACTGAATCCTGACCGGCCCCGCATAATCAATAACCTATTGTGAATGTGGGTACTTTTAAATATATACGGTTAACTCGATTTTTAATTACTTTGAAGAGAGTAAAAATAATATATAAATGTAGGTATTTATTATAAAAGAATATAATGCCTAATGAGATTGCATTTTCAGGCAATGACATTAACGTCATTGTCAGTATTTATAATTTTACAACATTTTAATGGTAGGACCATGAGGGTAGGACAGTAAAAGTTTTGTTTTATACTTAGATGAATTAAATAAAAATGTCTATGGTTTTATATCTACTTCTGTTAGAATGCCGAGTGGGAAGACAAGTAAGCACCTGCCGTGTAGTTTATTTAAAATGATATTCTTCATCATGAGCTGTAGAATTTTTAAAAAAATATTTCTCAAAAAAAAATTTTTTTTTAAGGTAATGTGTACGCATATTATAAAACAGGAACTTAATCTAAGGCTGCAATCAGTAATCGGTAATCACACAACATAATAAAATATTTCAACATTTTGTATAAGCTACACGTTGCCTGAAAAAAGATGGCGCCACTTTCGTTCGCCGTTCGCAAGAGGGTTCTCTCAGAAAGCCTAGATATAGGCTAAACTTTATAAAATACGTTACTCTGGTTTCCCTTCAATAACGAATAAATCTTTCGCCTTTTACTAAAGATTTCCGTGGAGGGGAGCACTCAAATGAGTCTATAAACCAATTTTTTGTCCCCTGCTTCTCGAAGCAGGGCCTTAAACCTTAAACCTTAAACATGAAGTTCGGGTCGCAAATGTTGCAATGGGTACTTTTTAGCGTTGGGAAAAACTTCAGAGTTTTGTGAACGCTTCAGGAACTGCTAGTTCTTTGATATGAACCTGTCGCGGTGAACACTTCAATTGTAGTCGAACTCGTCGAAAGATAGTACTAGTCGGCAGAGATCCCAAATCGAAAAGTGCTAGCAAATCATTGAGATATACAAATGGAGTAAACTAGAGATGGGTCTTATGAGTACTTTTAGGTACTGGGTACAATGGGTTGGGTACAGGTACAAAAAAATACCTGGTAAAAATACTGGGTACAAACAGTAAACATTAGCGTTCAAAAGATGGGCCACTAAGTTGCGGCCAATTGGCATCTCTGAGCTTTCGTTGGCTTCAGTCGGTTACAAGCGCTTGCCGTGTATAAATCTCCTGCGGAAACTGCAAAATGCCTACATGTACGCTAAGATACTGCACAAGTCGTTCTGGAAAAGATGGAAAAAGCAATGGTGGATCTTTTCATCAATAACTAGAGTGTTTTCATTATCAATTTTAGCGACAATCAGCTCTTTTAATGTTAATAAACTAATTCATATTTTGCCGTAAGCTATCTCTGTTGTGCTCATTCGGCCGACCGTAGTGTAAAAGAGACAGAACCGGGGCTGCCACAATCAACGCAACATATTAAAATATTTATATTTTTTATTTATTATTAACTTATAATATAATTCATTTATATTTTATTTCTTATTAACATTATCTCTTTGCTTGTACCAATGAATGTTGAAAATAATTCCAAATATATTTTTACACAACATAAACTTTCACATAGATTAATTTAACAAAAAAACTAACTAACATCGCCGTTATTAGCATAAAAAATGTAAAGTTAGAAAAAAAATCTATGTATTTTTGTCACAACTAATTTTTTGTTTTTAGTTATTTAATTTAAGATTCCTCCGCCCAGTTCATGAAAAGAGTGAAGATTGGATCAAATTTGTTTAAAATAATCGCAGTGAAGAGGGTTAATTACCTAACAAAAATACATATATCTGATCTCTTCATTTTAGATATGTATCACAAAAAACAAAGGCGACGTTACTTAAAGAAATGTGTAATTTTGTTGCCCATTTCATGTGTTTTGTCTTGTATTATTACTAAATATATTTTTACTAAATCTCTATATACCAGTAAAAAATATAATTCTTCTATTATTTGCTCTTATCCACTTCTCTATTCATATTATTAAGCCTGCAAAGCTTTTATCTAAATCTTCTGTAAACCTTCATTAAATTGGTATTTTATAACCTTATATTTAATAATTTATGTACTACATCTTTTTTGACACGGGAACTTCTTACAGTGAGGTATTCAAAAACAATTAATATTTATTATCAATATAAGTAAAGAATAAAAAATAATTACACCCGAAAAAATTTTTTTTTCGCAACAATTATCAATTGTAATTTTTATGTAAGATGGAATGCGGCAGCCCTAACAGATTTTGACACTCTGGTGATTTGTAGAATGCTTAGAGTAACAATATAAAGAGACCGTACTAATTTGTGACATGCTCGGTTCTATACGCATATGAGAAAAAGAGACAAACAATTGTTGAAACCTATACACGATTTGGGGCGGGCTAAATACCATGTCCGCGATATTTGAACTGCACGAACTTCATTCACGTTTGGAGTGTCAGGCGAACGGACTGTCAAAAGTGCGTAAATAGTTAAAAACTTGAGTTATTTTTTGTCCGATATCTAGCAAAACATCATGGCCATATGTGCTATACTTGGTTGCTTCAATCGAAGTACAAAGGACCAAAAACAAACAGTTTTTTACACGTATGTACCATAAAAAATCGTCTTTTTTAGTTAGATCTCAAATATTTAACATTCTAACCTACAAAACAACTAGTAACTTACACCAATATGTAATTAATCTTTGGACTATTCGTTCCAATATAATAAACTTCCGTTTGAAATGAGTTTTAGTGGATTCGTAATATTTTTAACTTAGAGATATTTACTAGCTGTCTATCCCGGTCTCTTTCTTTCTCATGATACTAACGCTAAATTGTTGGCAAACAGATAAAGACAGAATAGTGTTTATCTCTTAGTTATATTTATAATTTCGGTTACGTCCCCAGATTCAGGGCTATGCCAAAATTGGAATATTATTATTTATTTAATTATTTTTAGATTTCCAAAGGATGAAAAAAGACGAGAAAAATCTAATTTCTTTTTCTTTGATTTAACAAATATGTTAATATGAATTCATACGTTTCATCTGGATTTTTATACCCTTAGCTTCTAGTTTTTTTTAAATCTATTGATGTGCACATGCACTATTGTACCCATTTCTGAACCTGTTCTCTGATGATTTATGATAACGATATGCATCTAGATAGTTTTAATTTTGTATACATATTATATATTATTTTCTCCTTGTTAGTTAGAATTATTAGCTTAATTAATTAAGTATGAAGCGCACTTGACGTGAAATATCACAAAACTGTGCTATATAAGTTCACTGTTATTATTATCTGCATTCGAAATTTCCTTACAAAATAACGCGGGACGGAAAACATCCCTACAATACTTAAAAGCGGTGTCATGTTTTGTGAATTTTTTTGTGTCTCTTTCTCTCTCATGGTGTACGACGTAAAAACGCAGAGAAAGTGATTTATCGCAAATTTATATAGGTAAAAAAAAATTGATCTCTCTCCATATATTCTTACTCCAAGGTTAAGAAAATGATTTAACATCTGTTATCACCGTACATTTTTTTTTATTTTACTTTTGTTTGTAAACTATTTTGTTGATGGAACTGAAGTTCATTTCTACCTACTCACAACAAAATACCTAATTTACTTAATTTGTGACAACCCTGTTAGTGATTTTACTCCGAGTTTAGGCCACACCCTCGGAGTAAGAATCTAATGGAGGGATAGCTAATTTGTATTACCCAACCCATCCTAAATAATAATAAATTACTTTCTCCCTGTTTTTACGTCATACACCATGAGAGAAAAAGAGACAACACATTTTTTTGACGGCTTGAACGGAACGTAAGGATGTTCTAAGATTATCGTTCCCGCCTACATTCAATACGATGCAATTAACGTCAAAGTTGTCGGTTTGACGTTAAATTTAAATCTATTGTTTTTGGTTACTATAAGGTTGATTAATACGGTGGAAAAGAGGTTTTGCAAATAAACAAAACAACATGTCTATATGCTCTGTGAATTCATGTAAAAATACAACCAAAAATGGTATTAAAAGCATAACTTTTCACAGGTAAGCCCGTAGTGTTTTATATTTTTTGACATCGCGTTTGAATTATCGTATCATTGAGTACATAAATACTATAAACGTCCATTATTATCTAAGTACACGTTATGCTATTCGTTTTGTTAAATGTGTTGACTATATAAATCATTTAATATTGCTTCTGTTGTGGTTTTGTTATGCGAACGCTTTTGAGGTTATGTCGTATATTTACATTGAAAAAATACAGTGAAAAAGTGGTTATACAAATAAACCAAGCATTACGTTGACATGTCCTATGAATGCATGTATAAATACATCAAAAATCAGTTAAACACATTACTTTTCACACGTTAATTCGTAGTTTATAAAATATTTATGACAGCGCGTTACTATCGTGGTTATCGAATTATCAAGTACCTATATAAGTATATATGTACATTATATTAACTATAAACTTTCACTCTTATTTAAGCAAACGTTATGTTATACGTTTTGTATTTGTAAATCATTTAAATGGTGTTTTTGGTATCGTTTTGTTTGTTTGTTTACAAATTATATCAAAATGGCCGGATCTCAGACTTGTAGGCGAGAACAATTCGGCTACACAAAAACAACCGTATTCTTAAATATATATTTGTCTCTTTCTATCTACTTACACGGGCGGGAATATGTGTGTGTCAGAGAGAGACCCATATCTTGCTTTGACGTTTTTGTACAATATTTGTATGTTTTAAGGGCTGTGATAAACGTTTTTTTTTATTAACTATTTTTAAGATTCCCAAAAGATGAGATAAGGCGACAACTTTGGATTCGTGCAATAGAGCGGGGAGATTGGATTCCCAAGTTCCACAGTACTGTCTGTTTAGAACATTTTTCAAATGAAGATTTTAACCGGACAAAAACTTGTTTTTTAATAATTTAAAAATAATAATAATTATTGTTTAAATAAAATTTAAAAAACCTAAAAAAAAAAAACTATCTTACTAACCATTTTTATCAATCTCATACTTCCTTGAAAATTATAAATATTTTTTTCTATATTTGGGATTAGGCCTTCGGAAAATAATTAAATAATACTACAGAAATCTTAGAGGTAATTACCACACTTTTTGTATTCATGTAAAATTTACAACTTTGATCACTTACGTAATATTCTCTTGTCTCAAAACATTAATACTTTAAAGATATAAATTTATGGATCTGTGTGTATTTAGTAATTTTCCGATGGGAAACCTGCCAAAAACGAGTGGTTGAACGGTGATGAAATTCTGTATGATATCACCGACATACGATTAAATATGATATAAAAGAAGTTTTTTAATGTATTCTATCAAATACTTAATGTAATTTAAAAAAGAGGTAAATAAAAGTTCTGTCATCCAGTTTACAAAACTTCACCATTGGTAAAAGCTATACCTCATGGGTCCACGTGGAAAATAGCGATGATTCAATAATATAATTGTTATGCTTCATGTATTCACTTTTTATTTCAAATTCAAGATCAAGCTAATTAAAATGATTTGTGGCAACCCTAATGTACTAAAACGTTTGTAAAAAAGGTGTGGCTATGAAATCCCTAGCCGCGCCTTTTTAGAGAAGTCAGTTAAAATTCTTACAATACTGACTTCACTTGCCTTGGCTGGGCTACCTCTGTATCTCTGTGGCCACACCCTTTGGTCATTGCTTGGTCAAAAAGTGCGGACAAAATTTCGCAAAGTTAGGTCTCTAGATATTGTTACTCTAAGGTCGAATGCCTGGTTCGTTCGCGTTCGGCAAAAGTCGGTCGAGATCGGCACTCCCCCGACCCCTGCCGATTTCCTGGGTTAGAACAATATTTTAGACGAACTTTACAAGGAACGTTGACTCTATTTATATACCTCAATGTAGCAAATCAACAAAAATTCCTCTCCGAAAAAAAAGCACTAGTCGGTAGAGATTTGAAATCGAAAAGTACTAGCACATCGACAAAAAATCCTCCCTCAAAAAGTGCTAGCAAATCAACAAAATTTACCCTCCGAAAAAAAAGCACTAGTCGGTAGAGATTTGAAATCGAAAAGTACTAGCAAATCGACAAAAAAATCCTCCCCCAAAAAGTGCTAGCAAATCAACAAAATTTACTAATAACGGAATTGCAGGTCGGAATCGACGAGACCACTTTGGAAATCGTCCTATAGACAAAACAAGCACAGAAATCATAAGCAACTGGTTCCTTCATTTTGAAATGTCAATGCCTTCAAATCGGTGCTGCTTCAAAAGTACTTCTTTCAATGGAATGAAGTTAATGAAATGAATGAAGGCTAAAATGAACTACCACCTTCAATTGAAGTGTTGGTTCAGTGAAATGAAGTTCATGAAATGAATGGAGGCTAAATTGAACTGCCACCTTCAATTGAAGTATTTGTTCAATGAAATGAAGTTATTAAAATGAATGAACGCTAAAATGAACTAACGACTTCAATTGAAGTATTTGTTCAATGAACAATGAATGAAGTACGAACTGTTGCCAAAAGAAGTAGTTCTTTGAAGCAGTTCTTTCAAAGCGGTCACAACGCTAGTACTTTTTAAGTATTTCAGGTTTCAGGGAAAATCCTCATTCAACTTTCTCATTATATATTTGTTTTGTTTGAAAAATTTTCAGCAAATTGAAAAATCCTGATACAATGTTTTTTTCAGAAAAAATAAAATAATTTCGGCTACATCAATAACTCCGTAGATTTCAATCTTAGCACACGAAAAAGTCAAGAGCCGTTACTGGTCGCAAGTATTTACAAACCTTAATATTTGGACGATTTGTATAGCGCCGTTTTTGTGAAAAATCACCTCAAGGGCGCTGTACAGATCTTACTTTCTATCATCCCCATCTCCTTCCCCTCCCCACTACCTTCAGCCTCACAGCATCCAATTGGGGAGATGGTCGATATTACTGTCCCGGTTAAAAGGAACCGGTTGCAAGCCGGTTACTGGAACCGTCGATATTATTTCTCCGAGGAAACCGATTGTTTTTGAACCGGTTCCTAATTTTCGCAAATAAAAATATCACTTGTTTTTTTTTTTGTGAGGAACCGGTTCCAGTTTCCAGTTCTTTTTGTTTGAAAATTGCTAGCAAACCCCCCCATAATATATTATTTTGGCGAGGAACCAATTCCAGTTCTTTTCGTTGTTCGAATTTCTCTAGCAATCCCCCCTCCCCATGAAAGTTTTTTTCTTGTCGGTGAGAATGTTTTTTTCCTAAAGGAGTGTGAAAAGAATGATGAGGAGTGTGAAGAATGATAATGCGAAAGCGAATGGAAGAAGAAGTCGAGGATGCCCGAGAAAGACATGATACGATCAAGTGAATCAAATACTTGAATCGGGTCATGTGAAGGTCAGAATAACAGAAGAGTATGTATGGGACGCGATGTATGAATGTGAATGAAGCAAGGAGTGTGTGCCAAGACGTTATATGGCGGTCCGTCCACTCTGTCTACTCCTGCAGAGAAATGGCGTGATGGACGTTAGTTGAATTAAACAAATTTTGTTGGAGGAACTAGGGCACCAGGAACCGGTTCCAAAAGGAACTGGGTAGCGTTGTGACCGCTTTGAAAGAATTACTTCTTTTGTGCAGTTGTGAAGTGAACTTCAAAGCCTTATAAAGAAGTACTTCAATTCAACTTCGATCTAAAGGAACGTGATTTTTATTTTGTCGAGAAACCGGTTATCTTTGCGAAGGGTTCATTTTAAACAAGCAAGTCGTGAATCATTCTCCAAACATTGAATAACCAATTTTTCACCGGTAACGGTAACTGGAACCGCAGGAAGACCCAGATATCGATTATCGACCACCTCTAAACATTACTAGAGCTCTGTTCTCTCTGACCGGAAATCATTAATTTTGGACGGGACGGCGCGTACGCAGTCCCGACTACCAAAAATTACGCGCCCGAGTTATCCGCATTAGGGATAATCGCAAGGGTCAGCCCAACCGAAGTGCAATGGAAGAGCCTCGCCCTGGGGGTACCGCCTTAGTGATCACGGTGTCCCCTACGCCAGGTAAGTATGCTTAAATCGTCGAAACCTACATTTTATATTGGTCGGCTGAAAAACTCTGTACGCGAGCTGCCGACGGATGTAGCGCCATCTGTACTTTGCGTTGTAAACTAAGGGTACGTATTTAGGCTAGAGGAATTACGTTCTGTAATTTATAGTAGTTTCAGGAATTTTACAAACCTGAAAAACCCATTTATAAGTTAATAATAAGTTTTATAGCGAATTGTTAATTATAATAATATTATAAACGTGAAAATAAAACTCGCATGAATGTTGAAGGGTTTAATTACGCATTTAGGTAATTACACTTGTAGCACGAATAGGTATAATAATCGTATCAATATATGAACAACAGTATCGTGGGTTCCGGTCTTTCCATTTCAATTCACGCGTTTACACTCGGCCATCCTGACCATCGATTGTAACCTCACAAACAGAAAAGCATAATTAGTTACAAACATTAAATAACAATCAACGGCCAACCTTCTGTCAGACATCAGTAAGACGATTTTGTGAAGATCATCTTTATCTGAAAGGTGGTCATTGATACTTCCTGGCTGCAGTCAATCAAGTGACCTGCTCCAGGTTCCATCACAAACTTACGTTTCGGTCCATCACAGGAACCAATCCATAACACAGTGACTTTTCATTACATCACCCAGATGTAGCAACACACAGATAGCCTCTCCAGGACATATCTAATACACCACGTGCGATTCTCAGAGGCTTCCCAAGCATGTAATCCACTCAACGGTTCAGTATTCAGAGGCTTCCCAAGCATGCTCCCAGAGGCTTCCCAAGCATGAAATCCAAACGACTGCACTTTCAGAGGCTTCCCAAGCATGTTGCCAGAGGCTTCCCAAGCATGAAATCTAAATGTGCACTTTCAGAGGCTTCCCAAGCATGCTCCCAGAGGCTTCCCAAGCATGAAATCCAAATGTGCACTTTTCATCATTGATCTAAATTCTAAACCAGTGATTCCCAAAGTGGTCTATATCGACCCCCAGGGGTCTATGACAACCTGCAAGGGGTCTACGTCAGCGAAAAAAAGATTTGGGGGTCCATGAAATGAAAATGGGGGTCCACGGCAGTGGATCTCAACATACCTATTTAGGTACTTACGTAATACTATCTTATAATGGACTTTAATTCTCTGATTATATTAATAAAAATATTTTTTGTGGAAGATATTTTGCCGATTTGCTAGTACTTTTCGATTTCAAATCTCTACCGACTAGTGATTTTTTTTTCGGAGGGTAAATTTTGTTGATTTGCTAGCACTTTTTGGGGGAGGATTTTTTGTCGATTTGCTAGTACTTTTCGATTTTAAATCTCTACCGACTAGTGCTTTTTTTCGGAGAGGAATTTTTGTTGATTTGCTAGCACTTTTCGATTTGCGATCTCTGCCGACTAGTACTATTTTTTGACGAGTTCGACTACAATTGAAGTGTTCACCGCGAAGGATTCATTTCAAAGAACTAGCAGTTGCTGAAGCGTTCACAAAACTTTAAAGTTTTTCCCAACGCTAAAAAAAAATCAATACCTTCCAAATACTTACGCCCACCTTTATTTTGAGCTTACCATGACCATCGACCAAGATGGGTCACTAGAGAGAGGGTCAAATTTGCGATTAATTCCCGCGCCGTCTCAGTCTAGCAGTCAAATGACTATCCTAGTGACAACAGTCACATCCACATCTATTTTGTCTGCAAAATCACAATACATTGATTATTCCAACAGTCCAATGACTATCCTAGTGAAAACAGTCACATCCACATCTATTTTATCTGCAAAATCACTACAAATTGATTCTTCCAGCAGTCAAACCATAACCACCTCAGTGACAACAGTCACTTCCACATCTGTTTTATCAGCAAAATCACAATAAATTGATTATTTAAGCAGTCAAACAATAACTACCTCAGTGACAACAGTCACTTCCACATCTGTTTTATCAGCAAAATCATAATAAATTGATTCTTTCAGAAGTTAAACAATTACTACCTCAGTGACAACCTATTTCTCGAT